>LR738715.1:137859067-137897342 GCA_902687465.1 Secale cereale
ACGTCGATCGGGCTCGCCGGAATCAAGCTCGCGGCGGCGGCCGGCGTGCGGGTCAGTGCGGGGACGCGGCTGTAGTGCTCGAGCGAGCAAACAGAGTGGCTAGGCAGCCTTCTAGAGGCACCAGGAGCGTGTTAGTGCCCCTGGAGGGAGCAGGAGAGGCTCAGGAGTGCGGGCTCGCCGGCCATGGCGGACGACGGTGTCGGGTGATCTCGGGTCGGCGGCTAGAGAACGGGGGAAAGCAGGGGGCAGAGGGGAAAGGGTCTGTAGCTCACCGCGATTCGGATGGATCCGTTGGCGGCGACGGGGACGCATTGGAGCCCGCAAATCACCGGTGGCGAGCGGCGGATAGAGACGATGAGGACGAGCTCGATCCGCTCGTCTCGGTGATCCTTCAGGCGTGCACGTCGGCATGGAGACGGGTTAGAGGTCGGAGGAGCGACTGAGCATGCTGGTGTGGCGTCTTAGCGTCGTTGGCCACGCGAACGACAAGCGGTGATGTCGGCAGCGCTCTCGGGTGAGCTCGGGGAAGGAGCTAGAGGGCGAGGGAGAGAGCAGAGAGTGAGGGAGAAGGAACCAGGGGGCTCTGGGCGTCTCCAGGCGCGGATAGGCTCGAAGGGGAGGCCGCCAGCACGAAGCAGGAGGTGGGAACCTCAGATGCGTGCGCGGGCAACACGGCGTCGTCCTCCTGGCAGGAGCTTGAGGACGGTGGCATTGGTGGGCCGGGCCTGTTGGCTAGGCTGCTGGCTCGGCCGACTACAAGTAAGGCGAGGTCAGCCTCTCTCTCTATATCTCTCTCTCTCTCTCTCCGTTTTTCTCATTTTTGTTTCTGTTTTCTATTTTTTTGCTTCTGTTTTGAATTTGGTTTACTAACCAAATTATTTTTGCAGCTTCTGGAAACTTTTGTGGATGTAAGATGGTTTATCCCAGAGCTCCACAAGAAGTCTCAGAATTATTGGGGCAATAAAAATATTTATGGGATTTATTTGCTCCAACTCAAATACATTAGTGAATTAAATCAAAGCCAAAACAATTCCCCAAGAATGTTCAATATTTTTGGTTTGGATCAAAACCCTTGCCAAATTTATCAGACATTAATGAAGGCATGTTTGGATTTATTGAAAATATTTTTAGGTTGAACCTATTTGCTTTGATTTGGTGCTAGGGTTTAGTCATCCCCATTTCAGGTTTCCTTTGAATTTAAACATGATGACATGAAGAACAAGCAAAGACAACACGGGAAGCTAGGACTGTGACAACTCACCCCCACTAAGCAAGAATCTCGTCCCGAGATTCAAGACGTGAGGTAAGAAGACAGAGGGGACACAAAGCCAACACAGTCTTCTCGATTCAACTGTCCTCCTCGAGGTTGCTGATTCATTGCATTATGTTGATCTTGGCATCTTGCTTCCGAGATCTTTGTCCAACATTGTGACGACAAAAGAAACTCTACAAAATTTGATCTTCTGAAAGATCGAGCAACTCAAGATCAACTCATGGAGTGAGACGTTGAAACATCTCTTGAGCCGAGACACAGAACACACATCCAGAGGGATGGAGTGAAACAAATGATGAAGGTTCACTTGGTAGGCAATAATTCCACACCTAAGAAGATGGTGATCAACGTCACTAGACGGGGCACCTTAGAGAAGATGACCCGTAGAGTTATTCCCTTAAGTGGCAAAAAGAATTACTTTTGATATAGAGATCATTGAAATTCTCTATACCAGCCTAAGGCAATCACAAACGATCGTTTGACGGAGTTCGAGAGAACGACATACTCCGACTAGCATGGATGATGTGGACTATCTTGTTGAAGACAACAAAAGGTTGATTTTTCTTATCACCAGAAATGAATGGGACCCATGGTAGGACCACTGTGGAAGATGATCCTGGACAACAGGTGCTGAGGTGCAAGCTGGGGACAAAATGCAAATGTTGGTAATGTTCCAACCATCATATCTGTCTGAGATTCAGATCGGTAGGCAACTGGACATTTTAGACCGCATGTCTGGAAAAGGAAGGTAGCATCACAAATCGACGAGATGACGTTGCGAGATTCTCAGGAAATGAACTACGATAGTAATCTCCCAAAACATGAGTTGGTTCTCCTACACACATGTGAAACGTTGTCACAGACAAACATTACCACGTAGTAGTCTTACAATAAAACACTATCGAGTTCAGGTTGGGAACCATCACCGAGGACATCGAAGTCCTAGCATAAGTCATGATTCTTAAGAAGGAACTTCTTTTCCTTGAACAAATCAATCAGTGGCTTGGTGTGCTAGGGAATACATATGGAGTGGAGGTAATTAATCTCTAGGCCATAGTATACATTCGCGCATGCATAATTGACTTGGGATGATTCCAGAAGAAGCAAAACAATCTTTCTCGAACTCACGGCGGCAACTTGCACTAAATGCACATGAATTGGAGGAAGTCACTTCTTCCATCCAAGCATAAGCTTCATGATGGAACACGAAGGCATTGCTTACAAAGTTTCCAACACTAGCTTAATGTCCAACAAAATCATGGAGAGGATAAGGATTTTGTCAATGGGCTCAACAATAATTCATCCAGGTTTCCATATAGATGGAATTCCATGACAATGTGAACAAAGTGGTAGCATTGGTCTGACCAAAGGATGTAATGGTGTATGCTCAAGGGATCAACCAAGAGTAAGACAACATTACGAACATCGTTGGTTCTGATTTGACTTGACGATAGCCCACACTCAAATCAAAGTTAGGATAAGATGATAGGTCCAACAACTGAACACGAAGATCAATTGATGAAAATACCATCTTTCTTCATCAACACACAAACAAGGATATCCATTTGAAAATAAACTACGTTAGATCAAGCTTTTATCCTCCAACTCTACAAGTTGTTGTTTAGCTTAACCAACTGGCTCAGGATATCCAACACAGATTCTTGGAGAAGGGGTGGTTTACAAGAAACCAACTTGATCACGAACTCAATCATAGCGGTCAGGGAACAACCTGGTAATACTTCCGAGAAGATATTCGGAAAATCACGAACCATCGATATGTTATGAAGCTCGAGAACAATCTTGCTTTTCAGGGCAAGATGATATGATCAAGAGAGTCAGAGATTGATACAATCCTAACTCATTGATCGACAAGTGCACCAGGAACAATGGACTAGGTAGCACGATCAATCTTGGAATGATGATTCGGTAGCCATCATGCTAAGAATGATATTATCGTCCATTAACTACCAGGCAACTGAGTTGCTAGGAGTATTGATTTCCCACATGATGATTCACTTGTCAGTATTCCAGTTACAATAACATGGAGACCAAGGAATGAACGATGACGGAGAGAAGTATCACTATATCAAGAGTTCATAGGAGGTGGTGCAATTCCCATGACATTCTTGACATGCAAGAGGGTAACACTCCAGGGTAGAACATGTTAGAAGCTGGAATGGCAGTCTAATCTGCAGAGTACAACTACTTTAACCCAGTCCTGGATATGGATAAGGTACCGGAGTTTGTTTCTCCTAGTCATTCTGAAATAAAATGGCTTGACGGACCACAAGAGTAAAAGACATCGCTGAACACGAATGCACAACTACTCCTGACTATCAACTAATAGACGGGATCATAATATAACTAAAAAGGGACAACTCAAAGGAACATATAACTTTCTGTGTTGTGGATGCATAGATTAGCATGTCGAACGAGTTCAACATATTTCTTCCGGATAACCCATGCAGAAAGGTAGAATTGGCAGAGTCACAATGTGGAATGGAGAACTCATCAAGAGCAGTCAGGTTGTGATCTTTTGGTTCAGAAGAACTTCTGCCATAACGATTCATGGTATTGGAAAAACGATTCACCACGGACCTCGAGGACTATCACAAGGTTACTAATATCCTAAAGGAACTAGCAAACGCTATCAACATGAAGCAAGTAGGGTGAATCTCGGGTTCAAGAACCCAGAAATGGAATTCCTACTAACTAAATGGCATCACGGGATGCTTTCGAGAATAATGGCCAGAATAATCACATTGGGAATATAAAGGATTGCTACATTACTGGGTGATCTTCTAAGCCACATAGGGTCATAATAATAGCTCCAACATATATGTCGAGGCAACGGAGTACCTCAACACACCGACTAGTGTGGTTAATCTGGCCTAAAAGGACATTAAGAACATGGAGAAATGATTTGCAAATGCATCAGATTGTTTAGAGACCTGGAATGACTCGGACAACATAACAGATGTAAATGCTCAAAAAGATTTTGAAATTCATGCAAAAAGGTAGCATAACCACTCAACATCATAATATCAAGGTTCTGAGATCAACTATTTAATATACTGAAGTAGTAGAAACTAAACTGAGAGTTGAATCCACCATTAACGTGATCCTGATAAAAAGAATGAGAGGCCTAGTTCTTAATACCCGTAGAATAGAAGAAGGTGACTCAGATCAGAAGGTCATAAGGTAAAGGAGTAAAAAGAGCCTTACGTTCCCTTCCACAATAAATTCCCTTAATATAACTAAAGAGTTTCTAGACACGACTTCGACCAGTTTGGCTTGATAATCCTACAGGCAGTCAAGCTCTGATACCAAAGCTGTCGGGACCCCGATCCTAAGTCACACAGGTCTAGCATGTAACACATCATATCACTTTGCGGCCTCAAGCACGGTATCCCCACGGGTGCCACCTTACCTGGCCCGGGACCGTTTGCGCATTTTGGCACACGTATATGATAGTGTCGCTAGCATCTATATGACAGAGAACCCGGTCCGACATGACTAGTTATAAACCAAAAGTGGCGCTAAATTACAGAGACGGGCATACATGACCCAACAACGAATGTGTCGGTCATCAATGTATGAACCCAAGTCGTAGCAAGCTACAAGGACTTAAAGGAACAACGCGTGACATTTCCCCTAAGGGACAGACACAGGAACGAAGAAGGACACATGCCGGCCAGCATAAGTGTTCCGGAGCAGTAGCAAGCTACCAAGGCTCAGTGGAAGCACTAGGAGACATTTCCCTGTAAGATAGGCTACCAAGGGTAAACAACTAGGTGTCGGATCCCACACATAGCAATACAGATTACACGTACGCATAACATGCAAGTATGTGATGTACAACATGGCATCACAACATAACTCAACAACTCATATAGATAAAGGCCCAGAAGAGCCATGTAAGTGCATCTAGTGCCACCCCTAGTTGGTTTTGGAGTATTGACGACAAACCTGGTTGAGGGACTAATGTGTTTGTGAGAATTGCAAGATAACATAGGTAGTAGTCCCTCATTGATTCGGTTAACCTATCGGAGATGACCCCTAAAAATGTATGAAGACATTGATATCATTGGTGGTATATGAAGATAATCATATTGAAGACTATGACATGAGAAGACATTGAGTGAAGACTATGGAAAGCGAAGATGTAGAGTTGTCGCTGTTTCCTTTTCTTCTTTATTGAGTCATAGGAACCACCGCACTGTTAAGTGGGGTCCAAGTGAACTAAGTCAGAGTGACTGATGTGATGCTCAACCAAATCCTATGTCTTCGAGCGAAGACTATGAGTGCAAATCTCATCCAGAGGCGGATGAGTCAGCTTTACTTGGTGTTCAAGTAAAGTTGCCGTGTGTGTTTGAAATATGACCGTTGGAACACGTGTCAGTTCCTTAGTGACCCAGGGTCACTTCGGACCAATCAGGTCGGGTTGCCTAGTGGCTATAAATAGCCCACCCCCTACACCATAAATTGGTGGCTGCTTAGAGTGATTGCACGGCTTTTGTCGTTTGAGAGCAACCCACCTCCGAAGCATTTGAGAGAGAAATCCTTGCGAGGACAAAGCCCAAACACCCAGAGCCAAAGAGTGTTAGGCATCACTGAAGTCTTTCTGTCTGTGTTACCTGAAGACTTATTACACTTGAGGACTGTGTTTCCTCCAGCCGGTTAGGCGTCGCGTTTTGAGCATCCAAGAGTAATTGTGGATTGCCGGTGAACGAAGTCTGTGAAGGTTTGGAAGTTTACCTTGAAGACTTACCAGAGTGATTGGGCGAGGACTAGGTGTTCTTAGCTCAAGGGGAACAAGGTGAAGACACGGTCTTCTGAGTTAAATCTCAGCCTCCCTAACCAGACGTACAGTTGTCACAGCAACTGGAACTGGTCTAACAAATCATTGTCTTCCCGAGCTACTGGTTCTATCCTTTCCTTCCCTTTACTCACTGATCTATGTTGTGAAGACATTGCATGCTTGCTTTATCTGATTGTCTTCACTAAGTATCTACTTGTTGTGATTGGCTTCATTCCTTCTTCCATTATGATCACTACTGCCTAGTTCCTATTAGTCTCCATGCTTTCACTTCATTGAATACATGACTATGGCTTATCTAGTGTAGTCCACTTTCCGCTGCATATTAATAAGCTTGAGCTTATCGTTTGGCTTCAAAACTACCATGTTTTGAAGCATTTCATAAAAATCGCCTATTCACCCCCTCTAGTCGATATACTGCACTTTCAATTGGTATCAGAGCAGGGTACTCCCTTGTTCTGTGTGATTCGGTTTAACCACCTGGAGTTTTAGCTATGTCGACTGCAGGGATAATCAAAGTCTCCGCTGCGTGCCCTGTCTTTGATGGCACCGAATATCCCTACTGGAAGAACAAGATGCGCATGCATCTTGAAGCCATTGACGTGGACCTCTGGTTTGTCGTCAAGCACGGCGTTCCCAAGACTGGTGAAGGCGTCACCGCTGCTGATGTTAAGAGGCTCGTTCAATTGGATTCAACGGCCAAGAACATCATCTGTGGTCATCTGACCAAAGGACAGTACGGTCGTGTGAGTGCTCTGGACACGTCAAAGCAAGTTTGGGACTAGCTCTCAAAGGTCAATGAAGGAGTCTCTACCCAGAGAGATCAAAGGATCAGCGTCTTTCGCAATCTCTTCAATCTCTTCAAGAGACATGACAATGAGAATGTCCAACACACTTTTGATCGTCTCACTGATATCACAAATGAGCTTCAAGCACTTGGCGCCACTGAGATCACCAAGCATGAAATCGTCAAGACTCTTCTGAGATCACTCGACAGCTCATTTTGATATCCTTGCATTGATGATTCAAGAACGCCCTGACTTCAAGACTCTCGATCCATCTGATATACTTGAGAGGCTCAATACACATGAGGTTCAGCTGTCTGAGAAGCGTGACATCTATGGTCCCAACTATGGCCGATCTCGCGCATTGAAGGCAAAAGCTGTTTCCTCATCTGAAGAAGAATCTGATTACAGTTCTGATGATCCTGAAGACATTGGAAATGAGCTTGCCATGCTTGTGAAGAAGTTCCAGAAATTCACTAGGAAGAAAGGCTTCAGAAAGTCTTCAAGATCCAGCTCAAGAAAGGATGAAGCATCTGCTCATGACTACAAGAAAAGAACATGTCATAAGTGCAAGAAACCTGGTCACTATATCTCTGAGTGTCCTCAGTGGGACAATGAGAAGAAAAAGAAGAAGAGCAAGGAATATGGTTCTGATGACAAGAAAAAGAAGAAATACTCAAAGTCTTCTTCAAGGTCTTCATCAAAGTATTCATCACACAAGACGAATTCATCTGGCAAGGCTCGTGCTTTTGTTGGTAAGGAGATGGATTCTGAGGAAGAGTCTGCTTCTGAAGAGGTGGAGGTGGAGTCGGAGGAAGAGTCTGATTCTGGTGCTGCAAGTCTGGCTTTAGCCACTGCTTACGTGGGCAAGTCTATCTTCAACACTGAAGACAATGGCCCCGTCAACAACAATGATGATGAGGACGACGACTTTGCACCCACCTTCTGCTTCATGGCACGCGGTGCCAAGGTAAAATCACGCGATGCTTACTTTCAAACATCTAGTGAAGATGGCTCTGATTGTGAATCAAAACCTAGCTACAAAACACTTGCTAAAATTGCCACTGAACAGCAGAAAGCCATGGAACATATTCAAAAACTGTTAGACAAAAGCGATGATCTGTTGGAAGCGGAAATGACCCGTTCTCAGTCCTTAACTGAAGACATAAGAAATCTTCTTGTTAAGTACAAAGAACTTGAAGAGCTTTATGAATCGCTTTAAAAAACTCATGAAAAGCTTTCCCATGATTACATTCAAAGGAAGCGAGAACTTGAGAAAGTGAAAGCGGCTCATGAAGATCTTCAAAAGGAGAATGAGTCACTCCGCGCACAACTGATCAGCTCCACTCACGAAGAGTTTGAATCACCATGTCTAAAATGCATTGAATGTGATAATGCATTTTAGACATGGTGATTCAAACTCTTCGTGAGTGGAGCTGATCAGTTGTGCGCGAAGTGTGTCTAAGATGCATTGAACGTGATAATGCTACATCTGTTGCTGAATGCTCAACTGCTGCCACTGTTGGAATATCTTCAATTATTGATGTGGTCACTAACCCCTCTGCTGAGGAAACCACTACTATTGCTGATGAAAATGCTAGGTTGAAGACTTTGCTTGAAACAGGGATGCACAAAAGCCTCAAAGGGCATCAGACTCTATGTGATGTCCTCAAAAAGCAGATCCTGAACCGAAACCCTAGGAAAGAGGGTGTTGGGTTCGACAGGAAAATGAATGTTGATGGTTCATACTGGAAGCCTGAGCAGTATCCCAAAACCACATGGGTTGCTGCAAAGGGACCTTCAGTGGATCCATCAACCTTACCTGGCTTCACTTGTGCTAATCCTGTTATCATTGATGATTCCTTTGATGCAAACTATAAACTGTTTAAGAATCAAAATGGTGAAGTGTTTGCCAGGTATATTGGTACTAACTGCAGGAATGGACCACCTATGAAGAAGATCTGGGTACCCAAAGGTTGTCTTGAGAAGCTTCCAGCAAATACTATCATTGCATCTCCTGGGATGAAGACAAACCCCAGACCAAAGGCTTCATATGGTCCTAAGGCTTCATACAGACAAAGGACTCACCTGAGTCACCCTACCACAGATGTTTTGCAGGGAAATCATACTCAGACTCATGAATATGAGCGTGTTTCTTCAAACCGCTATGTTCATAAATCAAAGAACTTTTCTACCTATTCTTATGAGTATTATTCTCCTCCTGCAAGACTATTCGCTAGGGCCCCAAAGCCAAAATTCTCAGATGCTGCTCTTAGACTCATTGCTTCTAAGCCACCCCTAAAGATGTGGGTGGTTAAGAAGAACTAACTTTCTCTTGCAGGGAAAGGTATCCAACCTGTAATCAAAGGCTTTTGATGCTATTGCTGGGGACCTAAAACACTTGTAGGGCACAAGATCAAATGCCCAAAATGACTTACTGCTCATACTATCCATAAATCACTTGCTGTAGATCTTATCAGTCCTAACTTACATCTAAAGCTTTCATAATCCACTTATGCATCAATTGTTTATGTTGGCTTTTGGTGAAGCCTATCCTCCTAACTGCATTGTAGGGAGTGACACCAAAGTCTTCAGAATGGATTATGGACAGCGGATGCACAAATCATATGACTGGTGACCGAAATCTTCTCATGGACTCAACTTTACGTCCATCCAACAAGAGTCACATCACATTTGCTGATACTGGTAAAAGCAAAGTGTTGGGTCTAGGTAGAGTTGCAATCTCAAGAGATCAGCACATGGACAAAGTCATGCTTGTTGAATCTCTTGGCTTCAACTTAATGTCTGTCTCAATGCTTTGTGACTTAAACATGATTGTGATCTTTGGTAAATTTCGTTGCATTGTACTAATGGAATCTGACAAATCTTTAGTATTTGAAGGATACAGAAAAGGTGATCTGTATATGGTAGATTTCTCAGCTGGACCACAAATGGCCGTATGTCTTCTAGCAAAAGCTTCAGAGTGTTGGCTCTGGCATCGGAGGCTAGGACATGCTGGCATGAGGAACTTGCACACTCTCGCAAAGAAGAAGCATGCCATAGGCATCGAGGACGTCAAGTTCAAGAAAGATCATCTATGTGGTGCCTGTGAAGCTGGGAAGATGACTAGAGCCAAGCACCCCTCGAAGACAATCATGACGACATCCAAACCCTTCGAGCTGCTTCACATGGACTTATTTGGCCCTACTCACTACTCCACATTCTCTACCACAGCCTGTCTCTATGGCTTCGTCATTGTTGATGATTACTCAAGATACACATGGGTACACATAATACTCTACAAGACTGAAGTGCAAGATGTCTTCAGACGCTTCGCCAACCGTGCCATGAACAATTATGGCATCAAGATCAAACATATCAGAAGTGACAATGGTACTGAATTCAAGAACACTGGCCTTGATCTTTATCTAGATGAGATGGGAATCACTCATGAATTCTCAGCCCCATACACACCTCAGCAAAATGGGATCGTTGAGCGCAAGAACAGAACCCTAATTGAGATGGCTCGAACGATGCTTGATGAGTACAAAACCCCGAGATTTTGGCCCGAAGCTATTGATACTGCATGCCATACCATCAACCGTGTTTATCTTCACAAGCTTCTGAAGAAAACATCCTATGAACTCCTCACTGGAAAGAAGCCAAATGTAAGCTACTTCAGAGTATTTGGAGCTAAGTGTTGGATCAAGGATCCTCATCATAAGTCAAAATTTGCACCCAAAGCTCATGAAGGCTTCATGCTCGGATATGGAAAGGACTCACATTCCTACAGAGTCTTCAACATTTTTCTCTATAAAACTGTTGAGACTGTGGATGTGAGGTTTGATGAGACAAATGGATCACAAAGAGAATCCCTACCAAATGTGCTAGATGAAGCTTCGCCAAATGAATCTATCAAGCTTATCGGAATTGGTGAGATCATGCCTTCTGAAGCACAACCTGACGAGGAACTCATCATCTCTGCTCCAAACCAACCTGACGACAATGCTCAGCTTGAAGACAATCCTCCTGATGAAGACAATGCACAACAAGAGCAAAATCTTCGTCCAGCTCATCCTCGTGTTGCAAATGAAGTGCAAGTTGAGAAGATAATTGACAGCATAAATGCTCCTGGTCCACTCACTCGCTCAAGAGCAACACAGCTTGCAAATTTCTGTGGGCACTTTGCTTTTGTCTCAATATCTGAACCCAAGAAAGTTGCTGAAGCTTTTATGGAACCTGAACGGATTCAAGCAATGCAAGAAGAGCTTCAACAATTTGAGCTGAACAATGTGTGGGAACTAGTCAAGCGTCCTGATCCTCGAAAGCACAACATAATAGGCACAAAATGGATCTATCGCAACAAGCAAGATGAGCATGGTCAAGTGGTCAGAAACAAAGCTCGTCTCGTTGCTCAAGGATACACTCAAGTGGAAGGTATTGACTTCAATGAAACATTTGCTCCAGTGGCTAGACTTGAAGCTATTCACATACTGCTAGCCTATGCAAATCATCACAACATACTTCTATATCAAATGGAGGTAAAAAGTGCCTTTCTCAATGGAAGAATTGAAGAAGAAGTGTATGTTGCACAACCACCTGGCTTTGAAGACCCAAAACATCCTGATATGGTATACAATCTCAACAAGGCACTGTATGGCCTCAAACAAGCGCCTCGTGCTTGGTATGACACCCTCAAAGACTTCCTGAAGAGCAAAGGCTTCAAACTTGGATCCCTAGATTCTGCACTCTTCACGAAGACATATGATGATGAGCTATTTATCTGCCAAATCTATGTGGATGACATTATCTTCGGCTACACTGACAAGAGATACAGTGATGAGTTTGGTCACATGATGCAAGAACAATATCAAATGTCTATGATGGGTGAGCTGAAGTTCTTCCTTGGTCTTCAAATTCGTCAGCAAAGCAACGGCATCTTCATATCTCAAGAGAAATATCTTAAAGACTGCCTGAAGAAGTTTGGAATGCAAGACTGCAAAGGGTACTCGACGCCAATGCCTGCTAAACATCATCTGGGTCCCGACGCCAATGGTAAAGAGTTTGACCAACAGGTATACCGCTCCATGATTGGTTCTTTACTTTATTTATGTGCATCTAGGCCAGATATTATGCTTAGTGTTTGCATGTGTGCTCGATATCAAGCGGCACCAAAGGAGTCGCATCACTTAGCTGTGAAGCAAATACTTCGATATTTGGCTTACACCCCAACACTAGGATAATGGTATCCAAAGGGCTCAGAGTTTGATCTAGTAGGATTTTCAGATGTTGATTATGCTGGTGACAAAGTTGATCGCAAGTCCACATCTGGCACATGTCACTTTCTAGGACGATCACTTGTCTGTTGGTCTTCAAAGAAGCAGAACTGTGTATCACTCTCCACTGCTGAATCTGAATACATTGCTACTGGATCTTGCTGCGCTCAGCTTCTCTGGATGAAGCAAACACTCAAGGATTATGGAGTCCATCTGAAGCATGTGCCACTCTACTGTGATAACGAAAGCGCCATCAAGATTGCCAACAACCCAGTTCAACACTCGAAGACAAAGCACATTGAAATTCGTCATCACTTTCTCAGAGATCATGTTATGAAGGAAGATATTGATATCATACATGTCAACACTGAAGAGCAACTGGCAGATATCTTCACAAAGCCCTTGGATGAGAAAATGTTTTGCAAGTTGCGGTGTGAGCTAAATATCTTAGAATCCTCAAATGTCTTGTAATCAGGCGCACATCCTAACACTTATGCATATTGATGACTTCGATGTGCAACACACGAAGTAAAGTATATCTTCAATCAATGAAGACTTACATTCTAAGTGTGAATAGATTAACATGGAATTTGACTTCGGAGCGCCACGATAATTGTGCGCCGTGTCTGGGTCTAATACTTCCTATACGGCGGGTAACGCCACCACCAAATTCTTGTTTGAAGCGTTTTTCGTGGCGTTACATTTGCAAAGTCTTTGCACTTGGTTTGTCTTCACATAGGATATATATATATAGAGTTGTGTTCTGTCCTCAACAACATTCACTTATAGCTATGTATTCATATTTGAATCTTTTGGACTAAGTGAATGTGATCGGACCCTAACCTCTCTATGCTTTCTCATCTCACTCTGTCTGTCCAAATCATATGCATTCTGTGAAACAGTCGAATATCTTCTTTGCATCCTTGTCAGCAGAAGATACGGAGACAAACTTTAAATCTGATTTTAATGCTCCATCCGTTATGCCTGAAACCCGGAGAAGCCGGAACGACTACTCCGACAGTCGTGGTGGACGTGGGATCGTGGGACAACTCCCAATGCATTACATGACCGCCACGTGTCACTCGTACGTGAACCGTCAGGGGCACCTGAGTAATTATGCTGTGCCGTCTCCCATGCCTATAAATGCACGCCCCATCACAGTCAAAAGTTTCTTCCACCACCTCTCCACCTCGAACAACCCTAGCGCCTCCGCTAGCTTTAGACGACGCCGGCGACGAAGCGCTTCGCTGCCGCAACCTTGTTGAAGCCGTCCTCACGCCGGCCGCGGACATCTTCCTCTCCGCCGTCGCCGTAGCTGTCCTCCGTCGCCAAGTTAGGGCACGGACGACCAAACAGCTGGGCATCCAACTCCTACCCCGTCTATGCAGTTCATTGTGTGGTAAATAAACTCACTTTTTACCATCTTCTAGATCCATAAAGATTCATCTACTTTACCACAAGAGGTTTCTGCCTACTTAGATATACAGATCTATCATGTCTGCATCTCATATCTTGCCTAGTACATTCACATATGTTTCAACTATAGTTAGATTCCTCACTTGTACTTATTCGTGGATTCGTACAAATCTGGAACCAACTCCCATGAGTGAATGTCTTCGCACTATGAGGTCAAAGTCTTCAAAACTGTTTTAATCTTCAAAACTTCTGAGAATGCATATGACCTCTTCCCCTTCCCTCGCATCTCTAATGCTGTCACAGGTACATGTCCGTGGGAGAATCCCTTGGTTCTCATAGTCTGCATTCATTTGCAGAGTTTTTGCAGCGTCACATTCATTCTCCTGAAGCTAGTTCCTGTGTGACCAGCAAACCGAAGCATTTGCCTGTTTTGAAGCCATTCAATTTGAAGTCATTCAGGTTGAAGCAAATGAAAACTGACAAGACAGTAAGAAAGGGTGGCAGACAACGCCGTGGCAACACCTCACGTGATTTGCCTCCTGATCTCAGTGAAATATACAAGACTGATCCAGAGGAGGATTATAATCAGAGGAAGACCCGAATCCAATGGATTCGAAGATACTGGGCTGAACAATGGTTCAAATACAAGTTCGTCACCCCAGAGTATGCCGAGAAAAACGCCATCAAGCATCCGTGGGGAGATATCACTTATAAGAATCTTTCCCCGAAGACTCGTGCTGAAGCCATTGCTCAAGGCTTCTATCCTTGCATGGTTAGAGGGCCACAACCTGCTGATGCTGATCCAAGCGCTCTGCTCTGGTGTCGCGATGACAATCTTTTCAAGCGAAATCTTCAATTCGCCAAGAACTCGGCCAAGGAAAACAAGAAGCTGTGGGGATTAGACTTCATCCTGGCCCCTCTGCACCCCGCGCCGATGGCTCGCGCGAAGCTGAACCAAATCTGGTTGGGCCCTTCTACAACCTAGAGGGCCTCATCAGTCACATAAAGGTTCAAGGGGCAGATGTAGATCAGCCTGAAGCAGATGATGACTCTGAAGAAGCACCTGCAATGCCGAAGCCTCAGAAGAAGAAATCAAAGGCTTCAAAGGCTACTCCACCAAGAGCTTCAAGAGTGAAGCCTTTGGCCACTGCTCCACCTGCACCAAGTGTGCAATCTGAGGAACACTCCAGAATTTCCAAGAGTAAACAGCTGAAGAGGAAGCCAACACGCAATCCTACTCCAGCTCTCACTCCAGATGCAGTACTAAAGACTGCCAATGAATCCCTTGATCTTTCAAGTGATGAAGATCTTGGAGATGATGCTTTGGAGCTGTTGATCAAGAGCAAGCAGTATGCTGAAATCTTTAATGATTTTCCGCTCTTTGATGTTGAAGTGCTCAATAACTTCATTGATGAATGGTTTGACACTCCCAACCTGAGCTTCGACGATCTTCAACTTCCAGTTGGCCTCAGCGTCTCCTTCTATGGCGCCATTGCTTCTGAGCTGGCTCTGGCTCAAAGAATTGTTGAGCTGAAGCAAAAGATAGATTATGAAAAAGCTCAGTTCAAGAAGCATATGAACAAGCTCAGCGTGCAAGAAGTTCAAAACTTCAAGGTTATGATGCAATAGCTCAAGGAAGCCTTTCACCAGTGGCGTGAAGAAGCTAAAGGTTCGCGTGAGCGCATCAAGGACTTGGCTGCAAAATGCGTCCAAGCATTCAATGAAGCTGAAAAGCGCAAGGCACTTGGGCATCCTGGCATTGATCCAAGGATGGCTGCCAAGAAGAAGAAGAAGCAATCTGTGCCCGAAGCTAAAGCACCTGGGCAGGAAATGCCTCGCATAGTGTTCCCTGCGAGCATGACTGGCACGAAGCCCAAGGCAACTCCAACCGCTTCAACGCACAGGAAGACTAAGGTGGCTGAAGCTGATGCTCGCAAGCGTAAGCAATCTTCTGATGAAGCTCCACCCACCAAGAAGCGAAAGACCAAGAAGGATAGGGCTGCTTCCAAAGAGCCTATCTTTGTCGAGCCAATCTCAGTTGCTCGCCCTGCATCTGCCGAGAGAGAAAGAAGACTGACAGTTCATGAGCCTGCTCCCACAGAGGCTGAAGACATTCCAGCTGTCGACCCCACTGCAGCTGACGACATTGGTCCTCAAGACAATGTTGAAGATGATATCGTCCTTCCTCAGATCGAGTACAACATCGACTCTTCGCCTGTTCTCACGAACAGCGAACGCATCAGCATTGGTCGTCCATTGACGCCAATTGCTCAGGATGACTCGTGGGCTGATCACCCACAGGAAACCCAAGAAACTCCCCAGCAAACTCAAGACACAAGTATGGTGTCTGAAGACGAAGACTTTGAGGCCCACCAACCTCAATCTCCTCAGGCGTCGCCAGCTTTTCGCAGGCTTCGCAAAGGACCAAGGCCTCAAGTCACTGCCTCAAGTGCTCCAGAAGGAGTAGAGCAACCATCTGCACCTGATGCTGCTCCTACTGGAAGCCACTCAGAATCTGAAGCCAAAGTGTCTGAAGATATTCCGGCTGCATCAGCCGAAGAAGAACCACCCCAACAACCCCAAGTTGAAGAAGAAAGTACTGCCGCACCACCTGTTCTCGAGGAGAACGTGTCCGACCCTCCAGCTCCTGAAGTGGAGGTAACAAATTCAGAGGCTGCCACCACCAACACTGAAGCCAATGACGTGGTCATGGCTGAAGCTTTTGTGGCGCCTGAAGATACTGTGGCGCCTGAAGAACCTGCGCCTGAAGTTACTGCTCCTGAAGCCAGTGCTATGCCTGATGCCAGTACTGAGCCTAAAGCTAATGCTGCACCTGACGCCAATCTGCAGCTTGAAGACAATGCCTCTGCTCCTGTTCCGCCTCCACAGCCTCACACAATTGAGCAAGCATACAACAAGGATGATCAGCTAGTTACTATCCGGTGGCCAATTCTGATTCCACCACCTACAACTGAACCACGTGCTGCTGGTCCTCAGTTTGATCATCATATTGCGCACATGCCCCAAGTTCAGAAGCCTAAGCCAAGACTGCCAAGGCTTCCAGGTATTGCAACATCTTCAGGGTCATTCAATGCCAATAGCTTCACTGCGCACAACACCTTCTTTGACAGCGCCAAGAACCCATATTCCAAGCCCAGAATATCATCAGATAGGTTCTGGAGCCATCAACAGCGCAGCTACTACTCAAGGGTACTATATAATCAAGGCCGCATTTTCCCTCATATGCGTCTTGACACTGAAGCTATTGCTGGTCTGCCCTGCTTGGAGGAAGCCCTTGACTGCTTCCGTGATGCTGGCCTTCTCAATTTTGTGCTGGATAAAGAGCATTGGAATGAAAACTGCTTCTGTAATTCTATGCAACACTTCACATCCGAGGCTACAGCGGGAATCCAAAGACATGGGTCCTTGAGTGGATGACAGGCAATGTGCATCATGAAGCAAAAGCCTTTGATCTCATTGAGCTCACTGGCCTGCCCACTCCAGGAGATCTATGAACCTGGCTGTCAACTGCACACGGAAGCCTTGGAGAGCATCTTCCAGAAGCGTAAGCCCAACATGAGCCAAATTCTCAGCATGATGAAGCCTCTGCCAAGTGATGGTGAATATCCTAAGGAATTCTTTGTTGAAGACCTTGAGTACCTGATACGTCCAAAACGTATCTATAATTTCTGCTTGCTCCATGCCTCTTTTGTGTGATATTGCTATGATATTTATGCACTTCCATACACTTTTGATCATATTTGGACTAACCTATTAACTCAGTGCACCCCAGTGCCAGTTTCTGGTTTCTGCTGTTTTTGTATTTCAGGTTTTCCCATTACGTAAACTACCAGAAAAATTCCGGGAAAAATATATAAAAAATCAGCGTTCCGGAAGCTTCCATGCGGCCAAAGTAGGGCCGGAGGGGGGCCACCAGGGCTCCAGGCGGCCAGAGGGCGCGCCCCCTCCTGGCCGCGCCGCCAGGGCGCCTGGGCCCCCTGGCCTCCTCTGACGCCCCCTTTGGCATATATTTACACCGCGTCCCGAAACCCTCGAGGACGGAATACTTTTTCACGATCTCATCTCTGTTCCGTCGCCGCCGCGCTTCCAAGATCGGGAGCACCAGGAGAACTCTTCCCGGCACCCTGCCGGAGGGGAGGATCACCACCGGGAGCTTCTCCACCACCATGGACGCCTCCCGGATGAGTTGTGAGTAGTCTCCCCTGGACCATGGGTCCATGACCAGTAGCTATGTGATGTTCTCCTCCCCTCTTTGTCCTTCACCGATTAGACCTCGTGAGCTGCCCTACATGATCGAGGCACATATGTAATCCTTATGCTGTTGCTATGATGAGTTTGCTGGGATCCGATGGATTATGAGATTATGTTCAGATTGTGTGTGAGTAATATATTTGATTCACCTCTTTTATATTTATGTTCTTGAGTAATTCTTGCATGTTCTCCATTGCTGTTTATTGCTTTGGCCAAGTAGTAGGTAGTAACTCCAAGAGGGAACGTTATGCTTGATTGTGGGTTCATGCCCCTCGATGACTAGCTTGAGTGACAGAAACATGAGTCTAGGGGATGTGCTATTGCCACACGGGGGAAAACAATGGTGCTTGTACTTGCGGGTGCAAGGATTGTTTACTTTACGCAAAGTTCTTTTAATGCAGTTGTTTGTTGCTTTGAGTTTACACTATGGGTGGGACTCGCAACTTAATACCAGCGAGATGTTCTGGATAGATATCTCAAGGTGGATGATTAGTAGTAGATGCAGATGGATTTCGGTCTACTTGCCTTGGCGTACCGCCCATGCTTTTGAGCCTCTACCTTTCTTTGCAGCATAGTTAGCATTGGTTTGCGCACATAATCCTGTCAATTGCCCAGCTGTAATTTGTTTACCTCGCTTAGCTGTTCTATCGTCTTTTGGGAGAGAGACATCACTAGTGAACATCATGGGACCCCGGTCCATATTACCATCATTGATCACATCCGTTATTTATTTTCAGTTCTTACTTACTACTTGCAGTAATACCTATCACTATTATCTCTTGCGTTTGATCCTTTGTAAACGACAAGGCCGGAGGGATTGACAACCTCCCTGTACTCGTTGGGAGCAAAGTTATTTGTATCTGTGTGCAGGTCCGGTCAATCGCTGGTTGCGCCGCTAGCAGTTGACACCTTCTTGTTGAACCTCGGAGTCTCAGGGGATTCGATCCTTGGTATCTTTGCCATGGGAAAACTACCGCTACACTGCATCTCAAACCTTCCACTTGGGGTAACCAACGAGGGGCGAGAAGCCATCAAGCAAAGTTTTCTGGCGCCGTTGCCGGGGACTCCACTCTTCAAGATAGGGGAGTTGCACGCTATCTTTTACCTTTGCTTTTTTGTCTTGTTAGTTTACCTTTCAGTTTTTGCTTTAGTGTCTTTTATCAAAAATCACAAAAATAGTTATCTTGCTTGCTTGCTGCTATGGGTTCCACCGAGAACACCAAGTTGTGTGATTTCACTAGTCATAACAACGATGACTTTATTTGCACGCCTATTACTACACCTGCCACTTCAGCACCTTCTTATGAAATTAAAACTGCTTTACTGAACCTAGTTATGAAAGATCAATTCTCCGGTGCTGGAGATGGTGCTGCTTTACACTTAAACAATTTTGTTGAACTCTGTGATATCCAAAAGTACCAAGAAATAGATGGTAATATTGTTAAGCTCAAGCTTTTTCCTTTCTCCTTGAGAGGAGGAGCTAAAATTTGGTTTCAATCTTTGCCTAGAAATAGCATAGATTCTTGGGACAAGTGCAAGGATGCTTTTATTGGAAAGTACTATCCACCTGCTAAAATTATCCAACTAAGGAGTAACATAATGAATTTCAAACAATTGGATAATGAACACGTTGCCCAAGCTTGGGAACGCATGAAATCTCTTGTCAAGAACTGCCTACTCATGGTTTGACTACTTGGATGGTTATCCAAACTTTTTATGCAGGCTTGAACTTTACCTCGCGGAACTTGTTAGATTCGGCCGCGGGAGGAACCTTTATGTCAACTACACTTGGTGCTGCCACGAAGCTTCTCGATGAGATGATGACCAATTATTCCCAATGGCACACCGAACGCGCTCCAACAGGTAGGAAGGTAAACTCTGTCGAGGAGATTTCCTCCCTAAATGAAAAAGTTGACTTGATCATGTCTCTACTTTCCAAGCAATCTTCTATTGATCCTCGTGATGTTCCTTTAAATTCTTTGATTGCTCAAGAACAAGTAGATGTGAACTTTATCTCTAGAAACAATTTCAATAACAATTTGCAATCCTAGACCGTTCCCCTCTAATTCCTATGGGAACAACAATGCTTATCCTAGCACCAAGAACTCCACTTCTGAACTAGAGATTATGCTTAAAGATTTCATCACTACCCAAAAAGCCTTCAGTAAGAGTGTAGAAGGAAAACTAGACAAACTAGATGATCTGTCTTCGAAGGTAGACAATTTAGCCCATGAGGTAGAGTTGCTTAAAATTAGAACTTCCCCTCTTGAGGAGAGGAAGACCACTCCTATGAATGCTATTCAAGTGCAAATTAATGAAAACATTAGGATGTTGGCGAAACTTAAAGAGAGATGGGCTAGAGAAAAGGAGGAAGAAGATAGAATTAAGAACCTTCCTACCCACCACACTGTTGCTACTATCCAAGTTGTTGAGGATATCCAAACTCTTAGCACCCAATGCACTCCTGGTCCCATTGGACCTATTAATGGTGATGCTATGACCATAGAAACTACCGAACAAGTGAGCCTAAAGGACACCACTACCACTTTACTTGATAGTAGTGACCTTGATTTTTATAATTGCACCCTTACCAAAGTTATTGATTTCCTTCACAAGATGTCTAGAGATCCCCACACTAGCACACTTAATCTTGCCTTCACAGAGCATATCACTAATGCTCTCATCAAAGCTAGGGAGGAGAAACTTAGGGTAGAAGCCTCCAATACCTAGGAAGCTAGAAGATGGTTGGGATCCTATGATTAAAATTAAGTTGAATAACTTCTCTTGCTATGCTTTATGTGATGTTGGAGCTAGTACCTCCGTTATGCCCAAAAGAATATATGATATGCTTAAATTGAAACCTTTTGATTCTTGTTCTTTTGGTGTTCGTCTTGTTGATTCTTCCATAAAGAAACCCTTGGGGAGGATCGACGATGTTATTATCATTGTCAATGACAATTATGTTCCCGTTGATTTTACTATTATGGATATTGAATGTGAACCTTCTTGTCCAATTATTTTGGGACGTCCTTTTCTTCGCACCGTTGGTGCCATCATTGACATGAAAGAGGGGAATATAAAATTCCAATTTCCTCTCAAGAAAGGGATGGAACACTTCCCTATAAAGAAGATTAAGTTACCTTTTGAGTCCGTTATACGGGCTAGCTATTCTTTTACTCTTGATAAAACTTGATCTCTTTGCATTATGCCTAGCTTAAAGGCATAAAAGAAAGCGCTTTTGGGAGGCAGCCCACAATGAATAAAATTTTATTTTGCTTTTGTTGTGTCTTGATGTTGTTACTACAGTAGCATCATCATTGTATCTTTACTTTTCAGCTTTGTGCCAAGTGTAGCCTCTGATTGCAAGAAAGTTCAAAAGTTGTGACGTGCTGTCCAGGAAACAGATTCTGTCCTTGGACAGAAAAATTCGTATAAAATCACCAGATCATCTTTTTGGTCTGAATTGTTTCGACAGCGTGCTCTATACAATTGGCTTTCGGACGTCTGTTCTGAGTTTTTTGATTTGAGTTGCAGAAGTGCCCCGAAAAAATTATTACTACCTGCTGGTCTGTTTTTCACAGATTCTGTCCTGTTTTGCCTTTCCTTCGTTTTGCAGACCTTGAGCTTGCTTTTTCTTTGCAAAAACCTTTTGGAAATCTTGAGAAACAGTAGACCTTCAAGAATATCCTTATTTCCAGCAAGGAAAAATTATTTTATTAAGGGTACTAACCTCGCTAATCAGATTATGATGAGTTATGTATGAAGGGAGTTTTCAAGTGTGCGAGGGAAGATGATAAAAAGATTCAGGAGTGTCAAACGCTCAAGCTTGGGGATGCCCCCATGCACCCTCAAGAAATATTCAAGAAGTCTCAAGCGTCTAAGCTTGGGGATGCCCCCGTGCATCCCCTTCTCCATCAACAATTATCAGTTCGTCTTTCATTCCACTATATTTTAATCACTTCATGCGTTATGTGCTATGCTTGGAGCATCTTGCTTTTAGTTTCCTTTCTAGTTTTCTTTAGCTTTTCTTGCTGTTCATAACGAGTTGGAACCCATCTTTCTTTGTGTGGGAGAGAAACACGGTCCACTTCAACCTGGAACACAACATAGAATTTTCATGTCTATCTTTGCTGTGTGTGTTCTTTGTCTTTCAATAGCTACTATCATGTTCAGCTCTTAGTTTTCATGCTTTACTTTTTAAAGAGCTTTTGTTTAGTTGGTCGCTGGAACTCTCTTTAGTTATCATGCTTATCTTGTTAAGAGAGTTGGCTTCTGTTGCACTAGTTGATATGTCTATGATAAAAATGCTATGTGCATAATGGTGCTTAGTAGTTCATGTTTTCTTATGGTTAGTCTCAAATAGCTGGCGGGTTCTTAATGTGTTATTGAAGTACCAACATGATTTGTTTGCCTATGATGTGGTATGGTTTAGTGGTATCTTCCTCCAAGAATTTATTTTGATTGACTTGGCATATGCTCATGCATATTTAAGACTGTAAAGAAAGTCTATCAAGCCTTGATGATCTCTAATTTCCGAGTAGCGATATAACTTCCATGCCCGATTCAATGTTGCTTTGTCGCTCTGCATGATTATGACCATCATTGCTCTCTTAGTTGGTCGCTCCCAGTCTTTTGCTAACCTTCGCCTGTACTAAGCGGACTGACTGCTTGTGCATCCAAAATCCTTTAAACCAGTTATGCCATATGAGTCCACCATACCTTCCTATACATGGTATTTACCTGCCATTCCTAACGAAGACTTTCATGTACCATCTCGATATTATTCAAAAAAGCATTTCTCTTTTGTGCCTCTGTTTTAGCTCATGAGGAAGTAGTAGTTAATTCATGATCTTTTTAAGTTGGACAAGCTTCACCCCGGGATTGCATGTCTAATGTGCAAACCCCTAATACGAGAAGGAACTGGCAAAGAGTGCGCCCGGCTCATTAAAAATATATACAACAAACAAACCCTCCTTCACGCTTTGTTCATGAGAAATTAGAAAACTTTGGCAGTGATAAACAAAGGAGATTAAGAGGATGTGATCATCCTCATGCGTGAGCCATTCCTCGAAACTTGTCCAGCTCGAGAAGTAATTGAGCTATCTACTAGCATTCGTTGACGAAATATGCATACTCTAAAAAATAATTATTACCTCTGTTTTTAAAAACCAAGAGCTCTGGTACATGTTTAGTTTTTGTTTCCGACCACGGGTTTTCAACCTTGCCAACAAAAGCCACGGTTCGAGAGTCTCCACCTTCTTTCTTTAAAGCACCAACTATTGAGAGCATGATTGTCATTCTGAGTGTAATGTGCATTGTCCCAAAGTACCATTGTCTTCTGCATGATTATGATATCGTTTATTCTGAAATCATTGTATCTAGTCGTCACTTAAACTTTGGAGGTGCCCCTGCATTTATGTTTTGCTTCACTAAAGGGGGCAAGCGAGATATCACTTTGTCATGTTTGCACACCATGCTCACTACAAATCTATTGAGTGTTTCAGTATCATATTGTAAAACTTTCAGTTCTTTGTGATATTCTCATGAGGCAACTTAATTACTACAGACTCATTGTCTCAGTAAGCATTTGTCATGTGACTGTGAAAAGTTCTTATATGGTTAATAGCATGTCACCACAGAAATTATGCTTGTTATCATTTACCTACTCGAGGACGAGCATGAATTAAGCTTGGGGATGTTGATACGTCCAAAACGTATCTATAATTTCTGCTTGCTCCATGCCTCTTTTGTGTGATATTGCTATGATATTTATGCACTTCCATACACTTTTGATCATATTTGGACTAACCTATTAACTTAGTGCACCCCAGTGCCAGTTTCTGTTTTCTGCTGTTTTTGTATTTCAGGTTTTCCCATTACGTAAACTACCAGAAAAATCCCGGGAAAAATATATAAAAAATCAGTGCTCCGGAAGCTTCCATGCGGCCAAAGTAGGGTCGGAGGGGGGCCACCAGGGCTCCAGGTGGCCAGAGGGCGCGCCCCCCCTCCTGGCCGCGCCGCCAGGGCACCTGGGCCCCCCTGGCCTCCTTTGACGCCCCCTTTGGCATATATTTACACCGCGTCCCGAAACCCTCGAGGACGGAACCCTTTTTCGCGATCTCATCTCTGTTCCACCGCCGCCGCGCTTCCAAGATCGGGAGCACCAGGAGAACTCTTCCCGGCACCCTGCCGGAGGGGAGGATCACCACTGGGAGCTTCTCCACCACCATGGACGCCTCCCGGATGAGTTATGAGTAGTCTCCCTTGGACCATGGGTCCATGACCAGTAGCTATGTGATGTTCTCCTCCCCTCTTTGTCCTTCACCGATTAGACCTCGTGAGCTGCCCTACATGATCGAGGCACATATGTAATCCTTATGCTGTTGCTATGATGAGTTTGCTGGGATCCGATGGATTATGAGATTATGTTCAGATTGTGTGTGAGTAATATATTTGATTCACCTCTTTTATATTTATGTTCTTGAGTAATTCTTGCATGTTCTCTGTTGCTATTGCTTTGGCCAAGTAGTAGGTAGTAACTCCAAGAGGGAACGTTATGCTTGATTATGGGTTCATGCCCCTCGATGACTAGCTTGAGTGACAGAAACATGAGTCTAGGGGATGTGCTGTTGCCACAAGGGGGAAAACAACGGTGCTTGTACTTGCGGGTGCAAGGATTGTTTACTTTACGCAAAGTTCTTTTAATGCAGTTGTCTGTTTCTTTGAGTTTACACTATGGGTGGGACTCGCAACTTAATACCAGCGAGATGTTCTGGATAGATATCTCAAGGTGGATGATTAGTAGTAGATGCAGATGGATTTCGGTCTACTTATTTTGGCGTACCGCCCATGCTTTGAACTCTACCTTTCTTTGCAGCATATTTAGCATTGGTTTGCGCACATAATCATGTCAATTGCCCAGCTGTAATTTGTTTACCTCGCTTAGCTGTTTTATCGTCTTTTGGGAGAGAGACATCACTAGTGAACATCATGGGACCCCGGTCCATATTACCATCATTGATCACATCCGTTATTTATTTTCAGTTAGTCTTCACAACGCTGATCATCAAAGCTTCACTCAACAGCTTGAAGGGGTCCCAACAGTCTCACGCGTCTATCCTCTGGCTGGCCATACTCGTCTACCTCGACACGCTGAAACCGAAGCCACTGAAAGCACCATTGCTCAAAGGCCTCAGAAGAGATCTCGTGTCCTGAACAATCGAGAGCTTCTTGTAGCTCTTCATCAGAAATAGGACAAGCATCACCTCTGGTTAAAGCGTCAGATGTAGAGCCTCTTGGTGGATGTCAATCGCAATCACAATCTTGCCACCAAGAATGCTTTTGTTGCTCATGAAACTTGCAGGCGGTCTTGGAAGAGTTTGACTTTACTAAGTGCTGAAGCGGATCTTCAAGATGATGGCTTCACTGAGAGATTCAAGTTTGACAACACTCCTCCAAGGACTGCTGTTATGCGTCGCACTCCATCCCTTGAAGACTCTGAGTACTCTTCCTCCGCTGCAACAATTGACGCCATCCTGATGCTACTTCGCCACCTCCTACTTCAGCGCGCATCGACACTGCACCAACCACCTCTGCACCGCCAAACAACAACACCGACCCTGCATCCTCTTCTGCTCCACCTGGGAACGAGTAGAGGCTCTATGTCTTCAAACCTTTTTGGTCCTTACTGACAAAAGGGGGGAGAAGCATATGAGTTGATAGTCTTCAAGCAGGTCCATATGGGCGGGTGCTTTTATAATTTGCCTAGTGCTTACAACTCTCGTTTTGCTACATTTGGTTCTTTGAGTTGTAACACTTAAACTGATGGTCGTCTGCTATTTGTTTTATGCTACTCTGTAATGCGATGATAAATTCCGCATCTGCTACCTTATATTCTGCACTTAGTCATTTCTGCAGACGTCCATTTTTCATTGTGCATGTCATTATCTTCGATATATCAATTATGCATGATGAATTGTCTTCATAAGTTGAAGAGGATCTCCACAAGTACAACCTGCCATGTGCATTTGCATTCAAAGGCAAATCAACTATATGCACATCTTCAGGGGGAGCCTTTTGCTACTTACGAAGACAATACCTTTATCCTTTACAATTTCACATATCTTTATCCCCGTTGAAAACTTCAACCAGTTTGTCATCAATCACCAAAAAGGGGGAGATTGTAAGTGCATCTAGTGCCACCCCTAGTTGGTTTTGGAGTATTGATGACAAACCTGGTTGAGGGACTAATGTGTTTGTGAGAATTGCAGGATAACACAGGTAGTAGTCCCTCATTGATTCGGTTAACCTACCGGAGATGACCCCTAAAAATGTATGAAGACATTGATATCATTGGTGGTATATGAAGATAATCATATTGAAGACTATGACATGAGAAGACATTGAGTGAAGACTATGGAAAGCGAAGATGTAGAGTTGTCGCTGTTTCCTTTTCTTCTTTATTGAGTCATAGGAACCACCGCACTGTTAAGTGGGGTCCAAGTGAACTAAGTCAGAGTGACTGATGTGATGCTCAACCAAATCCTATGTCTTCGAGCGAAGACTATGAGAGCAAATCTCATCCAGAGGCGGATGAGTCAGCTTTACTTAGAGTTCAAGTAAAGTTGTCGTGTGTGTTTGAAATCTGACCGTTGGAACACGTGTCAGTTCCTTAGTGACCCAGGGTCACTTCGGACAAATCGGGTCGGGTTGCCTAGTGGCTATAAATAGCCCACCCCCTACACCATAAATTGGTGGCTGCTCAGAGTGATCGCACGGCTTTTGTCGTTTGAGAGCAACCCACCTCCGAAGCATTTGAGAGAGAAATCCTTGCGAGGACAAAGCCCAAACACCCAGAGCCAAAGAGTGTTAGGCATCACTGAAGTCTTTCTGTCTGTGTGACCTGAAGACTTATTACACTTCAGGACCGTGTTTCCTCCAGCTGGTTAGGCGTCGCGTTCTGAGCATCCAAGAGTAATTGTGGATTGCCGGTGAACGAAGTCTGTGAAGGTTTGGAAGTCTACCTTGAAGACTTACCAGAGTGATTGGGCGAGGACTAGGTGTTCTTACCTCAAGGGGAACAAGGTGAAGACGCGGTCTTCTGAGTTAAATCTCAGCCCCCCTAACCAGACGTACAGTTGTCACAGCAACTGGAACTGGTCTAACAAATCACTGTCTTCCCGAGCTACTGGTTCTATCCTTTCCTTCCCTTTACTTACTGATCTATGTTGTGAAGACATTGCATGCTTGCTTTATCTGATTGTCTTCACTGAGTATCTACTTGTTGTGATTGGCTTCATTCCTTCTTCCATTATGATCACTACTGCCTAGTTGCTATTAGTCTTCATGCTTTCACTTCATTGAATACATGACTATGGCTTATCTAGTGTAGTCCACTTTCCGCTGCATATTAATAGGCTTGAGCTTATCGTTTGGCTTCGAAACTACCATGTTTTGAAGCATTTTATAAAAATCGCCTATTCACCCCCCTCTAGTCGATATACTGCACTTTCAAGCCATCATAGCATTTATTACAAGTAGTGGGCCTCATGACCCAACATACAGAGCATACAAGCAACGAAAGCATAACATGTCTGGGTGCAGACAACTACAAATGAAAAAGGCTGAGAAGCTTGACTATCTACAAGACCCTCCCAAGGGTACAAGATCGTAGCTGAGGTAAAAAGCTAAACGTCGAACTCCATGCAGAACCACTTGTGAGACTGAAGTTTCTCTGCAAAAACATAAATTAAGCAAACGTGAGTACAAAGGTACTCAACAAGACTTACATCAGAACTAGCTACATATGCATCAATATCAACAAAGGGGTGGTGGAGTTTGACTGCAGCAGGCCAGCTTTGACTCGGTGGCTATCCTGAACTACCACTACAAGTAACTCTTTTGAGGTGGCGCACACGAGTCCACATATTCACCAATCAATACACCACTATGGATCCGCTCTCGTCTCCCTACGAGAACGCCATCCATAGCATTCACCCTTGTCTTGAGCATTTTAGAGTATCCACTTCAAGTTGTCTATGTACCACGTAAGCATCCAAGAAGCCCATAACCATGGACCCGGCTATTCGAATAGATCATGTTAACCCTGCATGGGTGTACTTCTTCACACACGCTCTCGCCACTTACCGCCATGTACATGTCGTGTATCTCGGCAACCTTCAAGCGGAAGCCTGGCGAGGGTATCGGCCACGACCTGACTAACCACACAAGACTCTAGTCCAGGTTTATCGCCTATTCGGGTTCCATCCGTAAGGAGATCCGGCCGGGGTGTCGCTCATGGCCCCAAATGATGTGCGCAGGGTTCCCAAGCCCACCTCGATGGATGGATCTATGCTTGGTACACCGTGCCACAGTGCATAGTCTGTCCCAAGCCCACATGTACCGTGTGCCACTTGGTAGACTACTAGCACTACCTACAAACACCAGAAACTAGTTGCAACTCCTGGACAGAGATCTAGTTGATTAATAAGTCGAGAGGTGTCGAGTTACCGGAACCCAATGTGTGGTAGTAGCTAGTCATTGGACAACTTACACAGAAATTAGTTCTTAAGGACGGTTCTAGTGAGACAACCCACCATGTACTCCTACATGGCCTCTCACCGCTACCTTTACCAAATCGTGTTCACACACTTAGCTCTCAATAGTAGGACATGATAACCACACTCCAATTCATCCCCGATGAATAAGACGTGACACAACTTGAAGGAAATATGCCCTAGAGGCAATAATAAAGTTGTTATTTTATATTTCCTTATATCATGATAAATGTTTATTATTCATGCTAGAATTGTATTAACCGGAAACTTAGTACATGTGTGAATACATAGACAAAACAGAGTGTCCCTAGTATGCCTCTACTAGACTAGCTCATTGATCAAAGATGGTTATGTTTCATAACCATATACATGAGTTGTCATTTGATCAACGTGATCACATCATTAGGAGAATGATGTGATGGACAAGACCCATCCGTTAGCTTAGCACTATGATCGTTTAGTTTTACTCCTACTGCTTTCTTCATGACTTATACATGTTCCTATGACTATGAGATTATGCAACTCCCGAATACCGTAGGAACACCTTGTGTGCTATCAAACGTCACAACGTAGCTGGGTGATCATCAAGATGCTCTACAGGTGTCTTCGAAAGTGTTCGTGGTGTTGGCATAGATCAAGAATAGGATTTGTCACTCCGAGTGTCAGAGAGGTATCTCTGGGCCCTCTCGGTAATACACATCATAATAAGCCTTGCAAGCAAATGACTAATAAGTTAGTCACGGGATGATGTATTACAGAACGAGTAAAGAGACTTGCCGATAACGAGATTGAACTAGGTATAGAGATACCGACGATCGAATCTCGGGCAAGTAACATATCGATGACAAAAGGAACAACGTATGTTGTTATGCGGTTTGACCGATAAAGATCTTCGTAGAATATGTAGGAGCCAATATGAGCATCCATGTTCCGCTATTGGTTATTGACCGGAGATGAGTCTCGGTCATGTCTACATAGTTCTCGAACCCGTAGGGTCCGCACGCCTAACGTTTGATGACGGTCGGTATTATGAGTTTATGAGTTTTGATGTACCGAAGGTAGTTCGGAGTCCCGGATAAGATCATGGACATGACGAGGAGTCTCGGAATGTCCGAGACGTAAAGATTGATATATCGTACGACTATATTCGGACACCGGAAGTCTTCCGAGAAAGTTTCAGATTTAACCGGATTGCCGGAGGGGGTTACGGGAACCCCCCCGAGGGAGTATGGTCCATAGTGGGCCTTGAAGGAAAAGTGAGAGGCAGCCCATGAGGCTGGCCGGCGCCCCCACTATGGAATCCTAGTTGGACTAGGAGTGGGGGGGGCACCTTTCTCCTTCCTTCTCTTCTCCTTCTTCCTTTCCTACTCCTAGTAGGAATAGGAAGGAGGATTCCTATTCCTACTAGGAGTAGGAATCCTACTCCTAGGCGCGCCATACATGGCAGGACGGCCCTCCCCCCTTGCTCCTTTATATATGGGGGCAGGGGGCACCCAGAAACACACAAGTTGAATTGTTTTAGCCGTGTGCGGTGCCCCCCTCCACAGAAACACACCTCGGTCATACTGTTGCAGTGCTTAGGCGTAGCCCTGCGCCGGTAACTTCATCATATCCGTCACCACGCCGTCGTGCTGATGAAACTCTCCCGTAAAGCTCAACTAGATCAAGAGCTCGTGGGACGTCATCAAGCTGAACGTGTGCTGAACGCCGAGGTGCCGTACGTTCGGTGCTTGATCGGTTGGATCGCGAAGAAGTTCGACTACATCAACCGCGTCACTTGACGCTTCCGCTTTTGGTCTACAAGGGTACATAGACACACTCTCCCCCTCATTGCTATGCATCTGGTAGATAGATCTTGCGTGCGCATAGGAAATTTTTTGAAATACTACGTTCCCCAACAGTGGCATCATGAGCCAGGTCTATGCGTAGATGATATGCACGAGTAGAACACAAGTGAGTTGTGGATGATACTGGTCATACTGCTTACCAGCATGGCATACTTTGGTTCGGCGGTATTGTGAGATGAACCGGCCCGGACCGACATTATGCGTACGCTTACACGAGACTGGTTTCACCGTTATGAGCACTCGTTGCTTAAAGGTGACTGCCGGGTGTCTGTCTCTCTCACTTTAGTTGAATCAAGTGTGGCTACGACCGGTCCTTGTGAAGGTTAAAACAACACATACTTGATGAAAAATCGGTGTGGTTTTATATGCGTAGGTAAGAACGGTTCTTGCTAAGCCCGTAGCAGCCACGTAAAACTTGCACCAACAAAGTAGAGGACGTCTAACTTGTTTTTCCAGGGCATGTTGTGATGTGATATGGTCAAGACATGATGAGTGATACGTTATTGTATGAGATGATCATGTTTTGTAAAGTTATCGACAACTGGCAGGAGCCATATGGTTGTCGCTTTATTGTATGAAATACAGTCGCCATGTAATTGCTTTACTTTATCACTAAGCGGTAGCGATAGTCGTGGAAGAAATACTTGGCGAGATGACAACGATGCTACGATGGAGATCAAGGTGTCGCGCCGGTGACGATGGTGATCATGACGGTGCCTTGGAGATGGAGATCAAAAGCACAAGATGATGATGGCCATATCATGTCACATATTTTGATTGCATGTGATGTTTATGTTATTATGCTTCTTATTTTGCTTAGTACGACTGTAGCATTATAAGATGATCCCTTACAAAATTTCATGGTACAAGTGTTCTCCCTGAGTATGCACCGTTGCGAAAGTTCTTTGTGCTGAGACACCACGTGATGATCGGGTGTGACAGGCTCTACGTTCACATACAACGGGTGCAAGCCAGTTTTGCACACGCAGAATACTCGGGTTAAACTTGACGAGCCTAGCATATGCAGATATGGCCTCGGAACACTGGAGACCGAAAGGTTGAGCGTGAATCATATAGTAGATATGATCAACATAAGATGTTCACCATTGAAAACTACTCCATCTCACGTGATGATCGGACATGGTTTAGTTGATTTGGATCACGTGATCATTTAGATGACTTGAGGGATGTCTATATAAGTGGGAGTTCTTTAGTAATTTGATTAATTGAACTTTAATTTATCATGAACTTAGTCATGGTAGTATTAGCATATCTATGTTGTAGATCAATAGCTCGCGATGTAGCTCCCCGTTTATTTTTGTATGTTCCTAGAGAAAGTAAGTTGAAAGATGTTAGTAGCAATGATGCGGAATTGTTCCGTGATCTGAGGATTTTTCCTCACTGCTGCACAGAAGAATTATGTCCTTGATGTACCGCTAGGTGACAAGCCTATTGCAGGAGCAGATGCAGACGTTATGAACGTTTTGACAAAAGCTCGATATGATGACTACTTGATAGTTTAGTGCACTATGCTTTACGGCTTAGAACCGGGACTTCAAAAATGTTTTGAAACGCCACGGAGCATATGAGAAGTTCCAAGAGTTGAAATTAGTATTTCATACTCATGCCCGTGTCGAGAGGTATAAGACCTCTGACAGTACTTTGCCTACAAGATGGAGGAGAATAGCTCAACCAGTGAGCATGTGCTCAGATTGTTTGGGTACTACAATTGCTTGAATCAAGTGGGAGTTAATATTCCAGATAAGATAGTAATTGACAAAGTTCTCTAAACACTATCACCAAGTTAGTAGAACTTCGTGATGAACTATAATATGCAAGGGATGACGAAAGTAATTCCCGAGCTCTTCGCGATGCTGAAATCGGCGAAGGTAGAAATCAAGAAAGAGCATCAAGTGTTGATGGTTAACCAGACCACTTGTTTCAAGTAAAGGGCAAAGGGATAGAAGGGGAACTTCAAGAAGAATGACAAGCAAGTTGTCACTCCCGCGAAGAAACCCAAAGCTAAACTCAAGCCTGAACCTAAGTGCTTCTACAGCAAAGGAAATGGTCACTAGAAGTGGAACTGCCCTAGATATTTGGCGGATAAGAAGGATGGCAAAGTGAACAAAGGTATATTTGATATACAGATTATTGATGTGTATTTTACTAGTGTTCATAGCAACCCCTCGGTATTTGATATTGGTTCAGTTTCTAAAGAGGAGTAACTCGAGATGGGAGTTGCATAATGAACAGAAACTAGTTAAAGGATGAAGTGACGATGTGTATTGGAAGTAGTTCCAAGATTGATATGATCATCATCGCACACTCCCTATACTTTCGGGATTAGTATTGAACCTAAATAAGTGTTATTTGGTGTTTGTGATTGAGCATGAATATGATTTGATCATGTTTATTGCAATACGGTTATTCATGTAAGTTAGAGAATAATTGTTGTTCTGTTTACATGAATAAAACCTTCTATGGTCATACACCCAATGAAAATGGTTTGTTGGATCTCGATCGTGTGATACACATATTCATAATATTGAAGCCAAAAGATGCAAGGTTAATAATGATAGTGCAACTTATTTGTGGCACTGCCGTTTAGGTCATATTGGTGTAAAGCGCATGAAGAAACTCCATAGTGATGGACTTTTTTCACTTGATTATGAATCACTTGGTGCTTGCGAACCATGCCTCATGGGCAAGATGACTAAAACTCCGTTCTCCGGAACCGTGGAGCGAGCAACAAAGTTGTTGGAAATCATACATACTGATGTATGCGGACCAATGAGTGTTGAAGCTCGTGGCAGGTATCGTTATTTTCTGACCTTCACTGATGATTTAAGCAGATATGGGTATATCTACTTGATGAAGCACAAGTCTAAAACATTTGAAAAGTTCGAAGAATTTCATAGTGAAGTAGAGAATCATCGTAACAAGAAAATAAAGTTTCAATGATCTGATCGTGGAGGTGAATATTTGAGTTACGAGTTTGGTCTTCATTTGAAACAATGTGGAATAGTTTCACAACTCACGCCACCCAGAACACCACAGCGTAATGGTGTGTCCGAACATCGTAATCGTACTTTATTAGATATGGTGCGACCTATGATGTCTCTTACCGATTTACCACTATCGTTTTGGGTTATGCATTAGAGACAGCTGCATTCACGTTAAATAAGGGCACCATCTAAATCCGTTGAGACGACGCCTTATGAACTGTGGTTTGGCAAGAAACCAAAGTTGTCGTTTCTTAAAGTTTGGGGCTGCGATGCTTATGTGAAAAAGCTTCAACCTAATAACCTCGAACCCAAGTCGGAGAAATGTGTCTTCATAAGATACCCAAAGGAGACTATTGGGTACACCTTCTATCACAGATCCGAAGGCAAGATATTCGTTGCTAAGAATGGATCCTTTCTAGAGAAGGAGTTTCTCTCGAAAGAAGTGAGTGGGAGGAAAGTGGAATTTGATGAGGTAATTGTACCTTCTCCCGAATTGGAAAGTAGTACATCACAGAAACTGGTTCCAGTGATTCCTACACCAATTAGCGAGGAAGCTAATGATGATAATCATGAAACTTTGGATCAAGTTACTCCTGAACTTCGTAGATCAACCAGAGTACGTTCCGCGCTAGAGTGGTACGGCAACCCAGTTCTAGAAGTCATGTTACTAGACCATGATGAACCTACGAACTAGAGGAAGCGATGATGAGCCCAGATTCCGCAAAATGGCTTGAGGCCATGAAATCTGAGATGGGATCCATGTATGAGAACAAAGTATGGACTTTGGTTGACTTGCCCGATGATCGGCAAGCCATAAAAAATAAATGTATCTACAAGAGGAAGACCGACGCTGACGGTAATGTTACTGTTTACAAAGCTCGACTTGTTGCGAAAGGTTTTCAACAAGTTCAAGGAGTTGACTACGATGAGACTTTCTCACCCGTAGCGATGCTTAAGTCTGTCAGAATCATGTTAGCAATTGCCGCATTTTATGATTATGAAATCTGGCAAATGGATGTCAAAACTACATTCCTTAATGGATACTTAAAAGAGGAGTTGTATATGATGCAACCAGAATGTTTTGTCGATCCTAAAGGTGCTAACAAAGTGTGCAAAGCTCCAGCGATCCATCTATGGACTGGTGCAAGCATCTCGGAGTTGGAATATACGCTTTGATGAGGTGATCAAAGCATATGGTTTTATACGGACTTACGGTGAAGCCTGTATTTACAAGAAAGTGAGTGGGAGCACTACAACCTTTCTAATAAGTATATGTGAATGACATATTGTCGATCAGAAATGATGTAGAATTTTCTGGAAAGCATAAAGGAGTGTTTGAAAGGAGTTTTTTCAAAGAAAAACCTCGGTAAAGCTGCTTACATATTGAGCCTCAAGATCTATAGAGATAGATCGAGACGCTTGATAAGTTTTTTCAATGAGTACATACCTTGACAAGTTTTTGAAGTAGTTCAAAATGGATCAGTCAGAGAAGGAGTTCTTGCCTGAGTTGTATGGTATGAAGTTGAGTAAGACTCAAAGCCCGACCTCGGCAGAAGATAGAGAAAGAATGAAAGTCATTCCCTATGCCTCATCCATAGGTTCTATAAAGTATGCCATGCTGTGTACCAAACCTGTTGTGTACCTTACCATGAGTTTGGCAAGGAGGTACAGAAGTGATCCAGGAGTAGATCAATGGACAACGGTCAAAATTATCCTTAGTTATTGGATGACTAAGGAAATGTTTTCTCGATTATGGAGGTGATAAAGATTTCGTCGTAAAGAGTTACACCGATGCAAGATTTACACTAATCCAGATGACTCTAAGTATCAATCTAGATGCATATTGGAAGTGGGAGCAATTAGCTAGAGTAGCTCCATGTAGAGCATTGTAGACATAGAAATTAGCGAAATACATACGGATCTGAATGTAACACACCCGCTGACTAAACTTCTCTCACGAAGGAAAACATAATCACACCTTAATACTCTTTGGGTGTTAATCACATGGCGATGTGAACTAGATTATTGACTCTAGTAAACCCTTTGGGTGTTGGTCACATGGCGATGTGAACTATCGGTGTTGAATCACATGGCGATGTGAACTAGATTATTGACTCTAGTGCAAGTGGGAGACTGATGGAAATATGCCCTAGAGGAAATCATAAAGTTGTTATTTTATATTTCCTTATATCATGATAAATGTTTATTATTCATGCTAGAATTGTATTAACCGCAAACTTAGTACATGTGTGAATACATAGACAAAACAGAGTGTCCCTAGTATGCCTCTACTAGACTAGCTCATTGATCAAAGATGGTTATGTTTCCTAACCATAGACATGAGTTGTCATTTGATCAACGGGATCACATCATTAGCAGAATGATGTGATGGACAAGACCAATCCTTTAGCTTAGCACTATGATCGTTTAGTTTTACTGCTACTGCTTTCTTCATGACTTATACATGTTCCTATGACTATGAGATTATGCAACTCCCGAATACCGTTGGAACACCTTGTGTGCTATCAAACGTCACAACGTAAATGGGTGATCATAAAGATGCTCTACAGGTGTCTCCAAAAGTGTTCGTGGTGTTGGCATAGATCAAGAATAGGATTTGTCACTCCGAGTGTCGGAGAGGTATCTCTGGGCCCTCTCGGTAATACACATCATAATAAGCCTTGCAAGCAAATGACTAATAAGTTAGTCACGGGATGATGTATTACAGAACGAGTAAAGAGACTTGCCGGTAACGAGATTGAACTAGGTATAGAGATACCGACGATCGAATCTCGGGCAAGTAACATACCGATGACAAAAGGAACAACGTATGTTGTTATGCGGTTTGACCGATAAAGATCTTCGTAGAATATGTAGGAGCCAATATGAGCATCCAGGTTCCACTATTGGTTATTGACCGGAGATGAGTCTCGGTCATGTCTACATAGTTCTCGAACCCATAGGGTCCGCACGCTTAACGTTTGATGACGATCGATATTATGAGTTTATGAGTTTTGATGTACCGAAGGTAGTTCAGAGTCCTGGATAAGATCACGGACATGGCGAGGAGTCTCGGAATGTCCGAGACGTAAAGATTGATATATTGGACGACTATATTTGGACACCGGAAGTGTTCCGAGAAAGTTTCGGATTTAACCGGATTGCCGGAGGGGGTTACCGGAACCCCCCGAGGGAGTATGGTCCATAGTGGGCCTTGAAGGAAAAGTGAGAGGCAGCCCATGAGGCTGATCGGCGCCCCCACTAGGGAATGCTAGTTGGACTAGGAGTGGGGGGGGGGTGCCACCTCTCTCCTTCCTCCTTTCCTACTCCTAGTCGGAATAGGAAGGAGGATTCCTATTCCTACTAGGAGTAGGAATCCTACTCCTAGGCATGCCATACATGGCCGGCCGACCCTCCCCCCTTGCTCCTTTATATACGGGGGCAGGGGGCACCCAGAAACACACAAGTTGAATTGTTTTAGCCGTGTGCGGTGCCCCCCTCCACAGAAACACACCTCGGTCATACTGTTGCAGTGCTTAGGCGAAGCCCTGCGCCGGTAACTTCATCATATCCATCACCACGCCATCGTGCTGAAAAAACTCTCCCTTTAAGCTCAACTGGATCAAGAGCTTGTGGGACGTCATCATGCTGAACATGTGCTGAATGCGGAGGTGCCGTACGTTCGGTGCTTGATCGGTTGGATCACGAAGAAGTTCGACTACATCAACCGCGTCACTTGACGCTTTCGCTTTCGGTCTACGAGGGTACGTAGACACACTCTCCCCCTCATTGCTATGCATCTGGTAGATAGATCTTGCGTGATCGTCGGAAATTATTGAAATACTACATTCCCCAACACAACTCTAAGCAATAGCAGGTATAACCAGAAAGCATGAATGAGTAGGCACAACATGGCTCAAACAACTCCTACTCATGCTAGTGGGTTTCAACTATTTACTGTGGCAATGACATGTCATGCAGAGGAAAGGGGTTCAGCTACCGCAGCAAAAAACAGTTCAAACGTTGTTGTCCTAATGCAGTAAAAGAGAGCAGGAGCGAGAGAGTGGGATTGTATCGGAATGCTCAATGGGGGGTTTGCTTGCCTGGCACTTCTGAAGATAACAATAGTTCTTCATTGGTGTCATCGAACTCATCATCGGAACAACCGTCTATCAAGAGGGAACAAACACCGGCAACAGAGAAAGAACACAATCAATGCAATGCAACAATATGATGCATGATCATGACATGGCAATACGCTGTGGTTTGAGCTAATGCCACTAACAACAATTTAAATGAAGTTGGTTTGAATCCAAGATTAAAATTCAAACTCCACATGTGGTTATTTAAATGTCATTTAATTGATTTGTCCTGATCAGCAGGTTTAACTTGTTCAAACATGCATGAAAATGCCATAAAACGATTCTTCATATTTTTCTGATAATTTTTCATATATAAATTATTTAATTCTGAGCTATTAATTATTTTCTATGATTTTTAGAAGTTTAGAGCATTTTCTGAAATAAATAAATCATTTGTGATTTATTTAAAATTCCAGAAAGGCTTTATGACGTCATAGTGACATCTTCACTACGTCAACAAGTCAAAGGCACCAGCCCAGGTCAAACCTGACCAGTGGGTCCAGCACGTGAGTGTAACAGGGCAGGATTAGAGGCTAACCAATGGGTCCCACGTGTCACTGACTCAGGGGCTAAACCTATTTAAATTAAATCTAAACTATTTTAGTTAACAGGGCGGGCCCCACCTGTCATTGACCCACCGTTTAACAGGGGTTAGTTAACACCTAACTAATAAAGTAATTAGCAGGCCGGGCCCACTGTAAGTGACGTGGGGGAGGGTCATTAGCGCCTAAGCTAAAAGGCCACGTCAGCCGGCCGGAAAGATGCCGCCGGCGACCATCCGACGCGGCGGAGACACGCCGGCAGCGTGTTGCGGCATCGGCTGGACGTGCCGATGGCATGTGCGAGGAGCTCCTCCTCGCTTGCATCCATCTAAGCCATCGGGG
>LR738715.1:137897428-137924342 GCA_902687465.1 Secale cereale
CTGACATCGACCGGGCTCGCCGGAATCAAGCTCGCGGCGGCGGCCGGCGTGCGGGTTAGTGTGGGGACGCGGCTGTAGTGCTTGAGCGAGCAAATAGAGTGGCTAGGCAGCCTTCTAGAGGCGCCAGGAGCGTGTTAGTGCCCCTGGAGGGAGCAGGAGAGGCTCAGGAGCGCGGGCTCGCCGGCCATGGCGGACGACGGCGTCGGGTGATCTCGGGACGGCGGCTAGAGGATGGAGGAAAGTAGGGGGGCAGAGGGGAAGGGTTTGTAGCTCACCACGGTTCGGATGGATCTGTTGGCGGCAACGGGGACACACTGGAGCCCACAAATCACTAGCGGCGAGCGGCGGACAAAGGCGATGAGGACGAGCTCAATCCGCTCGTCTCGGTGATCCATCAGGCGTGCACATCGGCGTGGAGACGAGTTAGAGGTCGGAGGAGCGACTGGGCGTGTTGGTGCGGCGTCTTAGCGTCGTTGGCCACACGAACGGCAAGCGGCGGCGTCGTCAGCGCTCTCGGGTGAGCTCGGGGAAGGAGCTAGAGGGCGAGGGAGAGAGCAGAGAGTGAGGGAGAAGGAACCAGGGGGCTCTGGGCATCTCCAGGCGCGGATAGGCTCGAAGGGGAGCCGCCAGCACGAAGCAGGAGGTGGAAACCTCAGGTGCGTGCGCGGGCGACACGGCGTCGTCCTCCTGGCAGGAGCTTGAGGATGGTGGCACTGGTGGGCCGGGCCTCTTGGCTGGGCTGCTGGCTCGGCCGGCTACAGGTAAGGCCAAGTCAGTCTCTCTCTCTCTCTCTCTCTCTGTTTTTCTCATTTTTGTTTTTGTTTTCTATTTTTTTTGCTTCTGTTTTGAATTTGGTTTACTAATCAAATTATTTTTGCAGCTTCTGGAAACTTTTGTGGATGAAAGATGGTTTATCCCAGAGCTCCACAAGAAGTCTCAGAATTATTGGGGCAATAAAATATTTATAGGATTTATTTGCTCCAACTCAAATACATTAGTGAATTAAATCAAAGCCCAAACAATTCCCCAAGAATGTTCAATATTTTTGGTTTGGATCAAAACCCTTGCCAAATTTATCAGACATTAATGAAGGCATGTTTGGATTTATTGACAATATTTTTAGGTTGAACCTATTTGCTTTGATTTGGTGCTAGGGTTTAGTCATCCCCATTTCAGGTTTCCTTTGAATTTAAACATGATGACATGAAGAACAAGCAAAGACAACAGGGGAAGCTAGGGCTGTGACAACTCACCCCCACTAAGCAAGAATCTCATCCCGAGATTCAAGACGTGAGGTAAGAAGACAGAGGGGACACAAAGCCAACACAATCTTCTCGATTCATCTGTCCTCCTCGAGGTTGCTGATTCATTGCATCATGTTGATCTTGGCATCTTTCTTCCGAGATCTTTGTCCAACACAGTGACGACGAAAGAAACTCTACAAAATTTGATCTTCTGAAAGATCAAGCAACTCAAGATCAACTCATGGAGTGAGACGTTGAAACATCTCTTGAGCTGAGACACATAACACACATCCAGAGGGATGGAGTGAAACAAATGATGAAGGTTCACTTGGTAGGCAATAATTCCACACCTAAGAAGATGGTGACCAATGTCACCAGATGGGGCACCTTAGAGAAGATGACCCGTAGATTTATTCCCTTAAGTGGCAAAAAGAATTACTTATGATATAGAGATCATTGAAATTCTCTATACCAACCTAAGGCAATCACAACCGATCGTTTGACAGAGTTCGAGAGAACGACATACACCAACTGGCATGGATGATGTGGACTATCTTGTTGAAGACAACAAAAGGTTGATTTTTCTTATCACCGGAAATGAATGGGACCCATGGTAGGACCACTGCGGAAGATGATCCTGGACAGCAGGTGCTGAGGTGCAAGCTGGGAACAAAATGCAAATGTTGGTAATGTTCCAACCATCATATCTGTCTGAGATTCAGATCCGGTTGGCAACTGGACATTTCAGACAGCATGTCTGGATAAGAAAGGTAGCATCACAAATCGACGAGATGACGTTGCGAGATTCTCAGGAAATGAACTACGATAGTAAGCTCCCAAAACATGAGTTGGTTCTGCTACACACATGTGAACACGTTGTCACAGACAAACATGACCACGTAGTAGTCTTACAATAAAACACTACCGAGTTCAGGTTGGGAACCATCACCGAGGATATCGAAGTCCTAGCATAAGTCATGATGCTTAAGAAGGAACTTCTTTTCTTTGAACAAATCAATCAGTGGCTTGGTGTGCTAGGGAATACATATGGAGTGGAGGTAATTAATCTCCAGGCCATAGTATACATTCGCGCATGCATAACTGACTTGGGATGATTCCAGAAGAAGCAAAACAATCTTTCTCGAACTCACGGCGGCAACTTGCACCAAATGCACATGAATTGGAGGAAGTCACTTCTTCCATCCAAGCATAAGCTTCATGACGGAACACGAAGGCATTGCTTACAAAGTTTCCAACACTAGCTTAATGTCCAACAAAATCATGGAGAGGATAAGGATGTTGTCAATGGGCTCAACAATAATTCATCCAGGTTTCCATATAGATGGAATTCCATGACAATGTGAACAAAGTGGTAGCATTGGTCAGACCAAAAGATGTAATGGTGTATGCTCGAGGGATCAACCAAGAGTAAGACAACATTACGAACATCATTGGTTCTGATTTGACTTGACGATAGCCCACACTCAAATCAAAGTTAGGATAAGACAATAGGTCCAGCAACTGAACACGAAGATCAATTGATGAAAATACCATCTTTCTTCATCAACACACGAACAAGGATATCCCTTTGAAAATAAACTACGTTAGATCAAGCTTTTATCCTCCAACTCTCCAAGTTGTTGTTTAGCTTAACCAACTAGCTCAGGATATCCAACACAGATTCTTGGAGAAGGGGTGGTTTACAAGAAACCAACTTGATCACGAACTCAATCATAGCGGTCAGGGAACAACCTGGTAATACTTCTGAGAAGATATTCGGAAAATCACGAACCACCGATATGTTATGAAGCTCGAGAACAATCTTGCTTTTCAGGGCAAGACGATATGATCAAGAGAGTCAGAGATTGATACAATCCTAACTCATTGATCGACAAGTGCACCAGGAACAATGGACTAGGTAGCACGATCAATCTTGGAATGATGATTCGGTAGCCATCATGCTAAGAATGATATTATCGTCCATTAACTACCAGGTAACTGAGTTGCTAGGAGTATTGATTTCCCACATCATGATTCACTTGCCAGTATTCCAGTTACGATAACATGGAGACCAAGGAATGAACGATGACGGAGATAAGTATCACTATATCAAGAGTTCATAGGAGGTGGTGCAATTCCTATGACATTCTTGACATGCAAGAGGGTAACACTCCAGGGTAGAACATGTTAGAAGCTGGATTGGTAGTCTAATCTGCAGAGTACAACTACTTTGACCCAATCCTGGATATGGATAAGGTACTGGAGTTTGTTTCTCCTAGTCATTCTGAAATAAAATGGCTTGACGGACCACAAGAGTAAAAGACATCGCTGAATACAAATGCACAACTACTCCTGACTATCAACTAATAGACGGGATCATAATACAACTAAAAAGGGACAACTCAAAGGAACATCTGACTTTTTGAGTTGTGGATGCATAGATTAGCATGTCGAACGAGTTCAACATATTTGTTCCGGATAACCCATGCATAAAGGTAGAATTGGCAGAGTCACAATGTGGAATGGAGAACTCATCAAGATCATTCAGGTTGTGATCTTTTGGTTCAGAAGAACTTCCGCCATAACGGTTCATGGTATTGGAAGAACGATTCACCACAGACCTCGAGGACTATCACAAGGTTACTAATATCCTAAAGGAACTAGCAAACGCTATCAACATGAAGCAAGTAGGGTGAATCTCGGGTTCAAGAACCCAAAAATGGAATTCCTACTAACTAAATGGCATCACGGGATGCTTTCGAGAATAATGGCCAGAATCATCACACTGGGAATATAAAGCATTGCTAGATTACTGGGTGATCTTCTAAGCCACCTAGGGTCATAATAATAGCTCCAGCACATATGTCGAGGCAACAGAGTACCTCAACACACCGACTAGTGTGGTTAATCTAGCCTAAAAGGACATTAAGAACATGGAGGAATGATTTGCAAATGCATCAGATTGTTTAGAGACCTAGAATGACTCGGACAGCATAACGGCTGTAAATGCCCAAAAAGATTTTGAAATTCATGCAAAAAGGTAGCATAACCACTCAACATCATAATATCAAGATTCTGGGATCAACTGTTTAACATACTGAAGTAGTAGAAACTGAACTGAGAGTTGAATCCACCATTAACGTGGTCCTGATAAAAAGAATGAGAGTCCTAGTTCTTAATCCCCGTAGAATAGAAGAAGGTGACTCAAATCAGAAGGTCATAAGGTAAAGGAGTAAAAAGAGCCTTACGTTCCCTTCCACAATCAATTCCCTCAATATAACTAAAGAGTTTCTAGACACGACTTCGACCAGTTTGGCTTGATAATCCTACAGACAGTCAAGCTTTGATACCAAAGCTGTCGGGACCCCGATCCTAAGTCACACAGGTCTAGCATGTAACACATCATATCACTTTGCGGCCTCACGCATGGTATCCCCACGGGTGCCACCTTACCTGGCCCGGGACCGTTTGCGCATTTTGGCACACGTATATGATAGTGTCACTAGCATCCATATGACAGAGAACCCGGGCCGACATGACTAGTTATAAACCAAAAGTGGCGCTAAATTACGCAGACGGGCATACATGACCCAGCAACAAACGTGTCGGTCATCAACGTATGAACCCAAGTCGTAGCAAGCTACAAGGACTTAAAGGAACAACGCATGACTTAACGGAAATTGGAATCTAATATTTCCTTCCTTCATATCAATAATTGCACCAATCGTTCTAAGGAAAGGTCTACCAAGAATAATAGAACATGAAGGATTGCAATCTATATCACAAACAATGAAATCTACGAGCACATAATTCCTATTGGCAACAATAAGAACATCATTACTTCTTCCCATAGGTTTCTTAATAGTGGAATCCGCAAGATGCAAATTTAAAGAACAATCATCAAGCTCATGGAACCCTAGCAAATCACACTAAGTTTTTGGGATAGTGGAGACACTTGCACCCAAATCACACAAAGCATAGCATTCATGATCTTTTATTTTTATTTTTATAGTAGGTTCCCATTCATCATAAGCTTTCTAGGTATAGAAACTTCCAACTCAAGTTTTTCTTCATAAGATTGCATCAGAGCATCAACTATATGTTTAGTGAAAGCTTTATTTTGACTATAAGCATGCGGAGAATTTAGCACGGATTGCAACAAAGAAATACAATCAATCAAAGAGCAATTATCATAATTGAATCCCTTGAAATCCAAAGTAGTGGGTTCATCACTATGCAAAGTTTTAATCTCTTCAACCCCACTTTTAGCAATTTTAGCATCAAGATCTAAAAACTCCGAATTATTGGGACACCTTAAAGCAGAATCAAACCCAATCCTATTCTCATCAAGATTAATACTAGAAAACAAGGATATAATAGGAGACACATCAATGGAAATTCTCATGGATTTGAGAGACTCATCGATATCATGCTTAGGTGGGATAGATCTAAGTTTCAAAGAGTCAACATCAAGAGTAATTCTATCTACACTTCTAGCCAATTCACCAACTTTAAGCAATTTCTCTTCAAGCATAGCATTGGAATTCTTTTGCGAGATCATAAACTCCTTAACACTAGTTTCAAAATCAAAAGGCATCTTTCCATAAGAGCTGTTGTAGGAATTACCAAAATTATTAGAGGAATTACTAGGAAAAGGCCTAGGATTAAAATTACCTCTATAAGCATTGTTACCAAAATTATTCCTACCAACAAAATTCACATCCAAATATTCATTGTAATTCTCAATCAAAGTGGACAAAGGCATATCATTAGGATCAGAAGAAACACTCTTAGCAGCAAACAATTTCATAAGTTCATCCATCTTTCCACTCAAAACACTAATTTCTTCGATAGCATGCACTTTTTTACTAGTAGATCTTTCGGTGTGCCATTGATAATAATTAACCATAATATTATCTAGGAGTTTGGTAGCTTCTCCTAAGGTAGTTTCCATGAAAGTGCCTCCGACGGCCGAATCTAAAAGATTTCTAGAAGCAAAATTCAAGCCAGCATAAAAGTTCTGAATAATCATCCATAGATTCAAACCATGTGTAGGGCAATTACGTATCATCAATTTCATTCTCTCCCAAGCTTGTGCAACATGCTCATGATCTAGTTGCTTAAAATTCATAATATCGTTTCTAAGATAGATGATCTTAGCAGGAGGGAAATACTTAGAGATAAAAGCATCTTTGCACTTATTCCACGAATCAATACTATTTCTAGGCAAAGAGGAAAACCAAGTTTTAGCACGATCTCTAAGTGAAAACGGAAATAACTTCAATTTAACAATATCGTTATCCGTATCCCTTTTCTTTTGCATATCACACAAATCAACAAAGTTGTTTAGATGGGTAGCGGCATCTTCACTAGGAAGGCCGGAGAGTTGATCTTTCATGACAAGATTCAACAAAGCATCATTGATCTCACAAGATTCAGCATCGATAATAGGAGCAATCGGAGTGCTAATAAAATCATTGTTGTTGCTATTGGAGAAGTCACACAATTTGGTATTGTTCTGAGCCATAGTGACAAGCAAGCAATCCAACACACACAAGCAAACAAGAAGCAAACGAACAAAAAACACACGACGGAAGAAGGGCGAATAAAACGGCAAGGGTGAAGTGGGGGAGAGGAAAACGAGAGGCAAATAAATGTAATGCGAAGGATAAGGGTTTGTGATAGGTACTTGGTATATGAAATTTGCGTAAGCCTCCCCGGCAACGGCGCCAGAAATTCTTCTTGCTACCTCTTGAGCTTCCGTTGTATTCCCTCGAAGAGGAAAGGGAGATGCAGCACAGTAGCGTAAGTATTTCCCTCAGTTTTTGAGAACCAAGGTATCAATCCAGTAGGAGACCACGCGCCAGTCCCTCGCACCTACACAAACAAATAAGAACTTTGCAGCCAACGCGATAAGGGGTTGTCAATCCCTTTACGGTAACTTACGCGAGTGAGATCTGATAGAGAAAGTAATATAAACAGAAAGTAAAGAAAGCAAATAAACAACGGCGACAGAAATTGGCTTGTTGACGTGAAAGCAATATGATAAAGATAGACCCGGGGGCCATAGTTTTCTCTAGTGGCTTCTCTCATGATAGCGGTATTCTACGGCGGGTAAACAAATTACTGTCGAGCAATTGATAGAAAAGCGAATAATTATGAGACTATCTAGGTATGATCAATGTATATAGGCATCACGTCCAAGACAAGTAGACTGACTCGTGCCTGCATGTACTACTATTACTCCACACATCGACCGCTATCCAGCATGCATCTAGTGTATTGAGTTCATACGAATAGAGTAACGCCTTAAGCAATATGACATGATGTAGAGGGATAAACTCAAGCAATATGATGAAAACCCCATCTTTTTATCCTCGATGGCAACAATACAATACGTGCCTTGCTGCCCCTATTGTCACTGGGAAAGGACAACGCAAGATTGAACCCAAAGCCAAGCACTTCTCCCATTGCAAGAACTATAGATATAGTAGGCCAAACCAAACCAATAATTCAAAGAGACTTGCAAGGATATTATGAGCACACATAAAAAGTTCAGAGAAGAACCAAATATCTTTCGTAGATAACCTTGATCATAAACTCACAATTCATCGGATCTCGACAAACACACCGCAAAAAGAGAGTACATCGAATAGATCTCCTCGAAGACCGAGGAGAACTTTGTATTGAGATCCAGAGAGAGAGAAGAAGCCATCTAGATACTAGCTATGGACCCGAAGGTCTGTGGTAAACTACTCACAACTCATGGTGAGGGCGATGATAATGATGATGAAGGCCTCCGTGATGGATCCCCCTCCCGGAACAGGCCCCAAGATGGGATCTCCACGGGAAGAGCAGCTACGACGGTGGAATTAGGGTTTTCTCTCTGCGTGTGGAGTTTCTGGGGTACGTAGGTATATATAGGAAGAAGTGGGGCACCGGGGGCCACACGGGCTTCCCTCGAGGCAGGGGGCACGCCCCGGGAAGGGGGGCGCGCCCCCACCCTCGAGGGTGGCCCCTCTGTCCCCTGGCTTGGCCCTGAAGTCTTTCGTGAGTGATTTCCTCCAAAAATATCTCTCGCGAAGGTTTCATTCCGTTTGGACTCCGTTTGATATTCCTTTTCTGCAAAACCCTGAGATTGGCAAAAAAACAGCAATCTGGACTGGGCCTTTAGGTTAGTAGGTTAGTCCCAAAAATGATATAAAAGTGAATGACAAAGCCTATTAAACATCCAAGACTTCATAAATAATAGCATGGAACAATAAAAAATTATAGATACGTTGGAGACGTATCATACACTGGGTGCTCCACCAGGGTCGGCGCTGCACGATCCTCAGGCGCTTCAGGAATCTTGGGTGCTTCTTGCTGGACGGCGGGGCCACCAGTAACCGTGGTCGAATCTACCTCCGGAGCTACGTGAGGGGGCAACGGGGGTCCTGAGGATGCCAGATTGCCCAGTGGCCTCGCGCTTCGAGGCCTCTCCTCGCGTTCCACCACTAACGCTGCACTGGCGGAGTGAGGCGTAGCGGCGAGATAGAGAGTCATGGGTTCCAGGGGTCGTGGTGCCACCATAACCTGTGGGCTGGTGAGGTACTCCTTGAGACCCCGGAAGGCGGCATCGGCCTCTGGAGTCCACTCAAAGGGCCCCTTCATCTTCATGAGCTTGAAGAACGGGAGGGCGCGTTCACCAAGCTTAGAGATGAAGCGCCCGAGGGACATTACACATCCCACAAGCTTCTACATCTCCTTCAGGGTTGTGGGCGGCTTCATTCTTTCGATGGCCTTGATCTTCTCCGGATTAGCTTCAATGCCCCGGTGTGAAACCAGGAACCCTAGCAACTCGCCAGAGGGTACACCAAACGCGCACTTCTCCGGGTTGAGGCACAGCTTCACCTTGCACAGGTTGGCGAACGTTTCTTCTAGGTCCTGGATGAGAGTCCTGGCCTCTTTGGTCTTAACCACGATGTCGTCAATGTAGGCCTCCACGTTCCTCCCGAGCTGAGGGCCTAGGGTGATGTGCATCAGGCGCTGGAAGGTGGCGCCCGCGTTTCTCGGCCCGAAAGGCGTGCAGGTGTAGTAGTAGACCCAGCAAGGGGTCAGGAACGCCGTTTTCTCCACATCCTCCACCGCCATCTTAATTTGGTGGTAGCCCGAGAAAGCATCGAGGAAGCAGAGCAGGTCGCACTCAGCCGTTGAATCTACGATCTGGTCGATGCGCGGGAGAGGGTACAGGTCCTGAGGGTAGAATTTGTTGAGGCTCATGAAGTCCACGCACATGCGCTCCTTGCCTCCTTTCTTCGGGACTATGAAGGGGTTGGCCAGCCACTCCGGGTGCCGTACCTCCCGTACGACGCCTGCTTCCTCTAGCTTCCGAACCTCCTGAACGATGAAGGCCTGCTTCTCCGGGATCTGTCTGCGTGCTTTTTGCTTGATAGGGCGCGCATTGGGGCACACCATAAGGTGATGCTCGATGACGTGCCTAGGCACCCCGACCAAGTCAGCGACTTTCCAAGCGAACACATCCTTGTTAGCCCTGAGGAAGCTAACCAACGCTGCCTCTTGCTCAGGGTTGTGATAGCCTGTCTTATTAGGGATGATAGACTACTCATAAAAATAAGGAATTCCTTCTTTTCCGGAAGCCCATTCAGACAGAACTCCAAAGTTAAGCGTGCTCGGCTTGAAGTAATGGTAGGATGGGTGACCGATCGGGAAGTTGCTTTCGGGTGCGCACGAGTGAGGACAAAGTGCGCAGAAAAGACTAGTATTGATATGTGGGGCCAGTCTAGATCCCGCCAGGAGTAACAACCACCGGCGGGTCTGTCTGGGGCGTTACAGTATCTCTGGGCCCTCACGGTAATGCACATCATAATAAGCCTTGCAAGCAAATGACTAATGAGTTAGTCACATGATGATGTATTACGGAACAAGTAAAGAGACTTACCAGTAACGATATTGAACTAGGTATAGAGATACCAACGGACAAAGGGAATTGTGTATGTTGTCATAACGGTTCGACCGATAAAGATCTTTGTATAATATGTAGGAGAAAATATGGGCATCCAGGTTCTGTTATTGGTTCTTGACCGGAGAGGCGTCTCGGTCATCTCAACATAGTTCTCGAACCCGTAGGGTCCGCACGCTTAACGTTCATAGACGATATAGTATTATATGAGTTATGTGATTTAGTGATAAAATGTTGTTCGGAGTCCCGGATGAGATCAAGGACATGACGAGGAGTCTCGAAATGGTCTAGAGGTAAATATTGATATATAGGACGATGGTATTCGGACACTGGAAGTGTTCCGGAGGGTATCGAGTACTTATCAGGTCACCGGAAGGAGTTCCGAGCACCCTCGGCAAAAGATATGGGCCTTATGGGGCAAGAGGGGAAACACACCAGACATAAGGGGCTGGTGCGCCCCCCGTATGGGCCGGCCTAAGGAGGTAAAGGAAAGGGGAGAAGGGAAAGGAAAGTGTGGAATAGGAATCACAGTTCCTTCCCTCAACCCCTTCTTTCCCTCCCTCTCAAATAAACCTGGCAAGGGGGCGCACGACAAGGCGTGATCGCGGAGGGCCGTCCGCGGATGAGCGGCCAGTTGGCCACGGGACCCATGCTGATGGCACCTCCCGGGAGTTCGTGGTGTGGACGGCGATGCCGCCGCCTTCGTGGATCCGTCTCCCGAGGTTCTTCGTCGAGCTGATGCCGCCGAGGGGGCCTGTCGAGCTATGGTTGGAGCATGCTGGGTGCTGCTGCCAAGCTACCAAGGCGGAGGTTGAGGTCGTCCCCCTGGCCGGTGTCTTCATGACTCGAGGATGGGGCGAGATCGCCTGCGCTTGTCGTCCGGAAGGAGCCTCCATCATTCACTTCGAGTACGACGGAGTATCCACGCTTTTCTTCAAGGTCTTCAGTGAGGACAGCTGATACGTCTCCAACATATCTATAATTTTTTATTGTTCCATGCTATTATATTATCCATCTTGGATGTTTTATATGCATTTATATGCTATTTTATATGATTTTTTGGGACTAACCTATTAACCTAGAGCCCAGTGCCAGTGCTTGTTTTTTTCCTTGTTTTTGAGTTTTACAGAAAAGGATTACCAGATGGAGTCCAATTGACGTGCTAATTTTTGATGATTTTTATGGACCAAAAGAAGCCCCTGGAGTAAAAGAGTTGGGCCAGAAGAGTCCCGAGCCGTCCACGAGGGTGGAGGGCGCGCCCTACCCCCCGGGCTTGCCCCCTATCTTGTGGACGACTCGGAGACTCCCCTGACGTGAGACCGACGCCAAAAATTCCTATAAATATAGAAACCCCCGAAAAGAAACCTAGATCTGGAGTTCCGCCGCCGCAAGCCTATGTAGCCACCAAAAACCAATCGGGACCCTGTTCCGGCACCCAACGAGAGGGGGGATCCATCACCGGTGGCCCTCTTCATCATCCCGACGCTCTCCATGACGAGGAGGGAGTAGTTCACCCTCGGGGCTGAGGGTATGCACCAGTAGCTTTGTGTTTGATCTCTCTCTCATGTTCTTGATATGGCACGATCTTGATGTATCGCGAGCTTTGCTATTATAGTTGGATCTTATGATGTTTCTCCCCCTCTACCTTCTTGTAATGGATTGAGTTTTCCCTTTCAAGTTACCTCATCGGATTGAGTCTTTAAGGATTTGAGAACACTTGATATATGTCTTGCATGTGCTTATCCGTGGTGACAATGGGATATACACGTGATCTACTTGATGTATGTTTTGGTGATCAACTTGCAGGTTCAGTGACCTTTTGAACTTATGCATAGGGGTTGGCACACATTTTCGTTTTGACTCTCCGATAGAAACTTTGGGGCACTCTTTGAAGTTCTTTGTGTTGGTTGAATAGATGAATCTGAGATTGTGTGATGCATATCGTATAATTATGCCCACGGATACTTGAGGTGACAATGGAGTTTCCAGGTGACATTAGGGTTTTGGTTGATGTGTGTCTTAAGGTGTTATTCTAGTACGGACTCTAGGATAGATCGAACGGAAAGAATAGCTTCGTGTTATTTTACTACAGACTCTTGAATAGATCGATCAGAAAGAATAACTTTGAGGTGGTTTCGTACCCTACAATAATCTCTTCGTTTGTTCTCCGCTATTAGTGACTTTGGAGTGACTCTTTGTTGCATGTTCAGGGATAGTTATATGATCCAGTTATGTTATTATTGTTGAGAGAACTTGCACTAGTGAAAGTATGAACACTGTGTTGGGGAACGTAGCAGAATTCAAAAATTATCCTACGCTTCACCAAGATCAATCTAAGGAGTCATCTAGCAACGAGCATAAAGGAGTCCATCTACATACCCTTTGTAGATCGCGAGAGGAAGCGTTCGAAGGAACATGGATGAAGTAGTCGTACTCTTCACTATCCTCGTCACCGATGATCCCAGCGCCGAACGGATGGCACCTCCGCGTTCAACACACGTACGGTACAGCGAAATCTCCTCCTTCTTCATCCAGCAAGGGGGGAGGAGAGGTTGACGGAGATCCAGCAGCACGACGGCGTGGTGGTGGATGCAACAGGAAAACCTGCAGGGCTTCGCCGGCGCCCTGCGAGAGGAGATGGAAGTGTGACGGGAGGGGGGAGAGGCGCCAGAGGCTTGGGGTGCGGCTGCCCTCTCCCCCACTATATATAGGGGCAAGGGGGGGGGGTCGGCCCTAGGGAGATCAGATCTCCTAGGGGGCGGCGGCCAAGGGGGTAGACTTGCCCCCAAGGCATAGGGGGCGGCCCCCCCTAGGGTTTCAACCCTAGGCGCATGGAGGGGGGCCCATGTGGTGCGCCAGCCCACCAGGGGCCGGCCCCCTTCCCCTTGCGGCCTACGGGACCCACCGGGATGGGTGGCCCCACCCGGTGGACCCCCGGGACCCCTTCGGTGGTCCCGGGACACTCCCGGTGACCCCCGGAATTCACCCGATGGCCGAAACTGGACTTCCTATATATTATTCTTTACCTCCGGACCATTCCGAAACTCCTCATGACGTCCGAGATCTCATCCGGGACTCCGAACAACATTCGGGTTTCCATGTGCATGTATCTCTACAACCCTAGCGTCACTGGACCTTAAGTGTGTAGACCCTACGGGTTCGGGAGACACGCAGACATGACCGAGATGACTCTCCGGTCAATAACCAACAGCGGGGTCTGGATACCCATGTTGGTTCCCACGTGTTCCTTGATGATCACATCGGATGAACCACTGTGTCAAGGATTCACTCAATCCCGTATGTTATTCCCTTTGTCTATCGGTACGGTACTTGCCCGAGATTCGATCGTCGGTATGCCCGATACCATGTTCAATCTCGTCATGGCAAGTCTCTTTACTCGTTCCGTAATCCATCATCCCGTGACTAACTCCTTAGTCACTTTGAGCTCATTATGATGATGTCTTACCGAGTGGGCCCAGAGATACCTCTCCGTCACACGGAGTGACAATATCCCAGTCTCGGTTCGTACCAACTCAACAGACACCTTCGGAGATACCCGTTGTGTACCTTTATAGCCACCCAATTACGTTGTGACGTTTGGCACATCCAAAGTATTCCTACGGTATCCGGGAATTGGACAACCTCATGGTCTAAGGAATAAATACTTGACACTGGAAAAGCTTAAGCATTACGAACTATACGATCTCGTGCTAGGCTTAGGATTGGGTCTTGTCCATCACATCATTCTCCTAATGATGTGATCCCGTTATCAATGACATCCTATGTCCATGGTCAGGAAACCGTGACCATCTGTTGATCAACGAGCTAGTAACTAGAGGCTTACCAGGGACACGTTGTGGTCTATGTATTCACACATGTATCGCTGTTTCCGTACAATACAATTCAAGCATGAATAACAGACAATTATCATGAACAAGGAAATATAATAATAATACTTTTATTATTGCCTCTAGGGCATATTTCCAACAGTCTCCCACTTGCACTAGAGTCAATAATCTAGTTACATTGTGATGAATCGAACACCCATAGAGTTCTGGTGTTGATCATGTTTTGCCCGTGGAAGAGGTTTAGTCAACGGGTCTACAACATTCAGATCCGTATGCACTTTACAAATATCTATATCTCCATCTTGAACATAATTCCGGATGGAGTTGAAATGACGCTTGATGTGCTTGGTCTTCTTGTGAAACCTGGGCTCCTTGGTAATGGCAATAGCTCCAGTGTTGTCACAGAAGAGAGTCATCGGGCTTGACGCGCTTGGAATGACTCCTAGGTCGGTGATGAACTCCTTCATCCAGACTCCTTCTTGTGTTGCTTCGCAAGCAGCTATGTACTCCGCTTCACATGTAGAATGCGCCACGACGCTCTGCTTGCAACTGCACCAGCTGACTGCTCCACCATTCAAAATATACACGTATCCAGTTTGTGACTTAGAGTCATCCAGATCTGTGTCGAAGCTAGCATCGACGGAACCCTTTACGACGAGCTCTTCGTCACCTCCATAAACGAGAAACATATCCTTAGTCCTCTTCAGGTACTTTAGGATGTTCTTGACCGCTGTCTAGTGTTCCATACCGGGATCACTTTGGTACCTCCCTACCAAACTTATGGCAAGGTTCACATCAGGTCTGGTACACAGCATGGCATACATGATAGAACCTATGGCTGAGGCATAGGGAATGCCACTAATCTTTTCTCTATCTTCTGCCGTGGTCGGGGACCGAGCCTTGCTCAATCTCGTACCTTGCAAAACAGGGAAGAACCCCTTCTTGGACTGATCCATATTGAACTTCTTCAATATCTTGTCAAGGTATGTGCTTTGTGAAAGACCAATGAGGCGTCTTGATCTATCTCTATAGATTTTGATGCCTAATATGTAAGCAGCTTCTCCAAGGTCCTTCATTGAAAAACTCTTATTCAAGTAGGCCTTTATACTTTCCAAGAATTCTATATCATTTCCCATCAGCAATATGTCATCCACATATAATATGAGAAATGCTACAGAGCTCCCTCTCACTTTCTTGTAAATACATGCTTCTCCCCAAGTCTGTATAAAGCCAAACGCTTTGATCACATCATTAAAGCGAATATTCCAACTCCGAGATGCTTGCACCAGCCCGTAGATCGAGCGCTGGAGCTTGCATACTTTGTTAGCATTCTCTGGATCGACAAAACCTTCTGGCTGCATCATATACAGTTCTTCCTTGAGGAAGCCATTGAGGAATGCCGTTTTGACGTCCATTTGCCATATCTCATAATCATAGAATGCGGCAATTGCTAACATGATTCGGACGGACTTTAGCATCTCTACGGGAGAGAAAGTCTTGTCGTAGTCAATCCCTTGAACTTGTCGATAACCTTTAGCGACAAGCCGAGCCTTATAGATGGTCACATTACCATCCGCGTCTGTCTTCTTCTTAAATATCCATTTATTTTCTATGGCATGCCTATCATCCGGCAAGTCCACCAAAGTCCATACTTTGTTTTCATACATGGATTCTATCTCGGATTTCATGGCTCCAAGCCATTTATTGGAATCTGGGCCCGCCATCGCTTCTTCATAGTTCGAAGGTTCATCGTTGTCTAACAACATGATTTCCATGACAGGGTTGCCGTACCACTCTGGTGCGGAACGTGTCCTTGTGGACCTTCGAAGTTCAGCAGTAACTTGATCTGTATCTTCATGATCATCATCATTAACTTCCTCTCTTGTCGGTGCAGGCACCTCAGGAACAATTTCCTTCGCTGCTCTACTTTCCGCTTCGGGAGGGGTGACTGTCACCTCATCAGGTTCTACTTTCCTCCCACTCACTTCTTTCGAGAGAAACTCTTTCTCCAGAAAGGATCCGTTCTTGGCAACAAAGACTTTGCCTTCGGATCTGTGGTAGAAGGTGTACCCAATCGTTTCCTTTGGGTATCCTATGAAGACGCATTTTTCCGATTTGGGTTCGAGCTTTTCAGGTTGAAGTTTCTTGACATAAACATCGCAACCCCAAACTTTCAGAAACGACAACTTAGGTTTCTTTCCAAACCAAAGTTCATACGGTGTCGTCTCAACGGATTTCGACGGAGCCCTATTTAAAGTGAATGCGGCAGTCTCTAAAGCATAACCCCAAAAAGATAGCGGTAAGTCGGTGAGAGACATCATAGATCGCACCATGTCCAACAAAGTACGATTTCGACGTTCGGACACACCATTACGCTGAGGTGTTCCTGGCAGTGTCAATTGTGAAACAATTCCACAGTTCCTTAGGTGCGTGCCAAATTCATGACTTAAATATTCACCCCCACGATCTGATCGCAAGAACTTTATTTTTCTGTCACGTTGATTCTCAACCTCATTCTAAAATTCCTTGAACTTTTCAAAGGTCTCAGACTTGTGCTTCATCAAATAGATATACCCATATCTACTTAAGTCATCTATGAGGGTGAGAACATAATGATAGCCTCCGCGAGCTTCAACACTCATTGGACCGCACACATCAGTATGTATGATTTCCAACAAGTTGGTTGCTCGCTCCATTGTTCCGGAGAATGGAGTCTTAGTCATCTTGCCCAAGAGGCATGGTTCGCACGTGTCAAATGATTCATAATCAAGAGACTCTAGAGGTCCATCTGTATGGAGCTTCTTCATACGCTTGACACCAATATGACCAAGGCGGCAATGCCACAAATATGTGGGACTATCATTATCAACTTTACATCTTTTGGCATCTACACTATGAATATGTGTACCATTACGTTCGAGATTCATCAAAAATAAACCATTGACCAGCGGGGCATGACCATAAAACATATCTCTCAAATAAATAGAACAACCATTATTCTCGGATTTAAATGAGTAGCCATCTCGCATCAAACGAGATCCATATACAATGTTCATGCTCAAAGCTGGTACTAAATAACAATTATTGAGGTTTAAAACTAATCCTGAGGGTAGATGTAGAGGTAGCATGCCGACGGCGATCACATCGACCTTGGAACCATTCCCGACGCGCATCGTCACCTCGTCCTTCGCCAGTCTCCGATTATTCCGCAGCTCCTGTTTTGAGTTACAAATGTGAGCAACTGCACCGGTATCAAATACCCAGGAGCTACTACGAGCGCTGGTAAGGTACACATCAATAACATGTATATCGTATATACCTTTGACGTTGGCGGCCTTCTTGTCTGCTAAGTATTTGGGGTAGTTCCGCTTCTAGTGACCCGTTCCCTTGCAATGAAAACACTCAGTTTCAGGCTTGGGTCCATTCTTTGGCTTCTTCCCGGCAACTGGCTTACCGGGCGCGACAACTCCTTTGCCGTCCTTCTTGAAGTTCTTCTTACCCTTGCCTTTCTTGAACTTAGTGGTTTTATTGACCATCAACACTTGATGTTCTTTCTTGATATCCACCTCCGCTGATTTCAGCATTGAATACACCTCGGGAATGGACCTCTCCATCCCCTGCATATTGAAGTTTAACACGAAGCTCTTGTAGCTAGGTGGGAGCGACTGGAGGATTCTGTCAACGACCGCTTCGTCTGGGAGATTCATTCCCAACTGAGACAAGCGGTTGTGCAACCCAGACAACTTGAGTATGTGCTCGCTGAAAGAACTATTCTCCTCCATCTTACAACTGTAGAACGCGTCGGAGACGTCATATCTCTCGACTCGGGCATGAGCTTGGAAAACCATTTTCAGCTCTTGGAACATCTCATATGCTCCGTGGTGCTCAAAACGCTTTTGGAGCCCCGACTCTAAGCTGTAAAGCATGCCGCACTGAACCAGGGAGTAATCATCACAACGCGACTGCTAGGCGTTCATAACGTCTTGGGTGGCCGGGAGAATGGGTGCATCACCTAGCGGTGCTTCAAGGACATATGATCTCTTGGCAGCTATGAGGATAATCCTCAGGTTACAGACCCAATCCGTATAGTTGCTACCATCGTCTTTCAACTTGGTTTTCTCAAGGAACGCGTTGAAGTTGAGGGCAACTTGAGCGTGGGCCATTTGATCTACAAGACATATTGTAAAGATTTTAGACTAAGTTCATGACAATTAAGTTCATCTAATCAAATTTTAATGAACTCCCACTCAGATTGACATCTCTCCAGTCATCTAAGTGATACATGATCCGAATCGACTAGCCCGTGTCCGATCATCACGTGAGACGGACTAGTCATCAACGGTGAACATCTTCATGTTGATCGTATCTTCTATACGACTCATGTTCGACCTTTCGGTCTTCCGTGTTCCGAGGCCATGTCTGTACAGGCTAGGCTCGTCAAGTGAACCCTTAGTGTATTGCGTGTGTAAATATGGCTTACACCCGTCGTATGCGAACGTTAGAGCCTATCACACCCGATCATCACGTGGTGCTTCGAAACAACGATCCTTAGCAACGGTGCACAGTTAGGGGGAACACAATTCTTGAATTTTTTTGCGAGAGATCATCTTATTTACTACCGTCGTTCTAAGTAAACAAGATGTATAAACATGATAAACATCACATGCAATCAAATAAAGTGACATGATATGGCCAATATCATCTTGCTCCATCGATCTCCATCTTCGGGGCACCATGATCATCTTTGTCACCGGCTCGACACCATGATCTCCATCATCGTGTCTTCATGAAGTCGTCACGCCAACTATTACTTCTACTACTATGGCTAACGTTTAGCAATAAAGTAAAGTAATTACATGGCGTTATTCAGTGACACGCAGGTCATACAATAATTAAGACAACTCCTATGGCTCCTGCCGGTTGTCATTTTCATCGACATGCAAGTCGTGATTCCCTATTACAAGAACATGATCAATCTCATACATCACATATATCATTCATCACATCTTCTTGGCCATACCACATCACATAGCACATGCTGCAAGAACAAGTTAGACGACCTCTAATTGTTGTTGCAAGTTTTTACGTGACTTCTATGGGTTTCTAGCAAGAACGTTTCTTACCTACGCCAAAACCACAACGTGATAAGTCAATTTCTATTTACCCTTCATAAGGACCCTTTTCATCCAATCCGATCCGACTAAAGTAGGAGAGACAGACACCCGCCAGCCACCTTTATGCAACTAGTGCATGTCAGTCGGTGGAACCAGTCTCACGTAAGCGTACGTGTAAGGTCGGTCCGGGCCGCTTCATCCCATGATGCCGCCAAATCAAGATTGGACTAGTAACGGTAAGAAAATTGAGCAAACTCAACGCCCACAACTTGTTTGTGTTCTACTCATGCAAGATGCTACACAAAAGACCTAGCTCAGATGCCACTGTTGGGGAACGTAGCAGAATTCAAAAATTTTCCTACGCTTCACCAAGTTCAATCTAAGGAGTCATCTAGAAACGAGCATAAAGGAGTGCATCTACATACCCTTTGTAGATCGCGAGTGGAAGCGTTCGAAGGAACGTGGATGAAGTAGTCGTACTCTTCACTATCCTCGTCACCGATGATCCCAGCGCCGAACGGACGGCACCTCCACGTTCAACACACGTACGGTACATCTATGTCTCCTCCTTCTTGATCCAGCAAGGGGGGAGGAGAGGTTGACGGAGATCCAGCAGCACAACGGCGTGGTGGTGGATGCAACAGGAAAATCTGCAGGGCTTCGCCGGTGCCTTGCGAGAGGAGATGGAAGTGTGACGGGAGGGGGGAGAGGCGCCAGAGGCTTGGGGTGCGGCTGCCCTCTCTCCCCCCACTATATATAGGGGCGAGGGGGGCGCCGGCCCTAGGGAGATCAGATCTCCTAGGGGGCGGCGGCCAGGGGGGTAGACTTGCCCCCCAAGGCATAGGGGGCGCCCCCTCCCCCTAGGGTTTCAACCCTAGGCGCATGGGGGGGGGCCCATGTGGTGCGCCAGCCCACCAGGGGCTGGCCCCCTTCCCCTTGCAGCCTACGGGACCCACCGGGATGGGTGGCCCCACCCGATGGACCCCCGGAACCCCTCCGGTGGTCCCGGGACACTCCCGGTGACCCCCGGAATTCACCTGATGGCCGAAACTGGACTTCCTATATATTATTCTTTACCTCCGGACCATTCCGGAACTCCTCGTGATGTCCGAGATCTCATCCGGGACTCCGAACAACATTCGGGTTTCCATGTGCATGTATCTCTACAACCCTAGCGTCACTAAACCTTAAGTGTGTAGACCCTACGGGTTCGGGAGACACGCAGACATGACCGAGACGACTCTCCGGTCTATAACCAACAGCGGGATCTGGATACCCATGTTGGTTCCCACGTGTTCCTCGATTATCTCATCGGATGAACCACTGTGTCAAGGATTCACTCAATCCCGTATGTTATTCCCTTTGTCTATCGGTACGGTACTTGCCCGAGATTCGATCGTCGGTATGCCCGATACCTTGTTCAATCTCGTCATGGCAAGTATATTTACTCGTTCCGTAATCCATCATCCCGTGACTAACTCCTTAGTCACTTTGAGCTCATTATGATGATGTCTTACCGAGTGGGCCCAGAGATACCTCTCCGTCACACGGAGTGACAATATCCCAGTCTCGGTTCGTACCAACTCAACAGACACCTTCGGAGATACCCCTTGCGTACCTTTATAGCCACCCAGTTACGTTGTGACGTTTGGCACACCCAAAGTATTCCTACGGTATCCGGGAATTGGACAACCTCATGGTCTAAGGAATAAATACTTGACACTGGAAAAGCTTAAGCATTACGAACTATACGATCTCGTGCTAGGCTTAGGATTGGGTCTTTTCCATCACATCATTCTCCTAATGATGTGATCCCGTTATCAATGACATCCTATGTCCATGGTCAGGAAACCGTGACCATCTGTTGATCAACGAGCTAGTAACTAGAGGCTTACCAGGGACACGTTGTGGTCTATGTATTCACACATGTATCGCTGTTTCCGTACAATACAATTCAAGCATGAATAACAGACAATTATCATGAACAAGGAAATATAATAATAATACTTTTATTATTGCCTCTAGGGCATATTTCCAACACACTGGGCCTTGTTTCGAAGCATTGCAATACCATTTGTGCTCACTTTTATCATTAGTTACCTTGCTGTTTTTATTTTTTCAGATTACAAAAACCTATATCTACCATCGGTATTGCACTTGTATCACCATCTCTTCGCCGAACTAGTGCACCTATACAATTTGCCATTGTATTGGGTGTGTTGGGGACACAAGAGACTCTTCGTTATTTGGTTGCAGGGTTGTTTGAGAGAGACCATCTTCATGCTACGCCTCCCACGGATTGATAAACCTTAGGTCATCCACTTGAGGGAAATTTGCTATTGTACTACAAACCTCTGCACTTGGAGGCCCAACAACGTCTACAAGAAGAAGGTTGCGTAGTAGACATCAAGCTCTTTTCTGGCACCGTTGCCGGGGAGGCTAGGTAAGCGGCACTCACATCCCTTCAATGAAGCTCTTTTCTGGCGCCGTTGCCGGGGAGGTGAGTGCTTGAAGGTATATCTTTAGATCTTGCAATCGAATCTTTTAGTTTCTTGTTTTATCACTAGTTTAGTTTATAAAAGAAAACTACAAAAAAATGGAATTGAGGTTGCCTCATATGCTTCATCTTTTTAATATCTTTCGTGAAAATGATGGAAAGGAAAATTGTGCCCAAGTGCTAGAAGAAGAATGCATTAAAATGTTTGGCACTAAATCTTTCAATGATGAGCATGATTGCAATGTTGTTAGTATAAATTCCTTGAATATCCATGATGCTAATGATATGCAAAGCTACAAGCTTGGGGATGCTATGTTTGATGAAGATGATATCTTTAGTCCCCCAAGTTTTGATGAGAATATTTATTATGATGAAAGCATGCCTCCTATTTATGATGATTATATTGATAAAAGTGAATTTGGAGAGGTCATGACTTTATTTAGTGATGAATCCACTATTTCGGAAGAGGTTCCAATTGATTATGAGAATAAAGTTGCTACTTATGATGATTATTGTGATGACATGTATGCTATAAAGATTAATGATAACCATGAAACTTGTCATCATGATTTTAATTTTCAATTGGATTATGCCTCACATGATAGTTATTTTGTTGAGTTTGCTCCCACTACTATTCATGAGAAGAAATTTGCTTATGTGGAGAGTAATAAAATTTATATGCTTGGGGATCATGAAAATAATTCTTTATGTGATGGTTATATTGTTGAATTTATTCATGATGCTACGGAAAATTATTATGAGGGAGGAATATATGCTTGTAGGAATTGCAATAATATCAAGTTTCCTCTCTATGTATTAAAAGTTTTGAAGTTATGCTTGTTTTGCTTTCCTATGCTAACTGATTCTTGTTCCCATAAGTTGTTTGCTCACAAAATCCCTATGCATAGGAAGTGGGTTAGACTTAAATGTGCTAGTCATATTCTTCATGATGCTCTTGTTATGTTTCAATTATTATCTTTTATGTGAGCATCATTGAAATCATTATGCCTAGCTAAAAAGGCATTAAAGAAAAGCGCTTGTTGGGAGACAACCCAATATTTACCCTTACTGTTTTTGTGTGTCCACATGATTAATATATTGTAGTAATCATTTTTTATAGCTTTTGTTTCAATAAAGTGCCAAGTAGGACCTTTGGGAAGACTTGGGTGAAAGTTAATGTGATCTTGCTGTAAAAAACAAAAACTTTGCGCTCACGAGATTAGCTGTCATTTTTTACAGAAGAGTACTTTTGAGTTGATTCTTTTTGCAGAATATTAATAGACAAATTCCTCACGTTCAACAATTTATTTCAGAATTTTTGGAGTTACAGAAGTATTCGAGAGTTAGATATTACTACAGATTGTACTGTTTTTGACAGATTCTGTTTTCTATGTGTTGTTTGCTTATTTTGATGAATCTATGAGTAGTATCGGAGGGTATGAACCATAGGGAAGTTGGAATACAGTAGATATTACACCAATATGAATTTAGAATGAGTTAACAACAATACATAAGTGGTTGTTTTATTTTCTTATACTAACGGAGCTTACGAGTTTTCTGTTGAGTTTTGTGTTGTGAAGTTTTCAAGTTTTGGGTAAAGATTCGATGGACTATGGAATAAGGAGTGGAAATAGCCTAAGCTTGGGGATGCCAAAGTGTCGGTGTATTTGGATCGACACCTATGGGATCACAACAATCCCTACTACGGTTGCGGGGCGCGGGGTTGAGAGAAGAGCGGATCTAACGATCAGGGCACGATTCCTTTACCCAGGTTCGGGCCGCAAAGATGCGTAAAACCCTACTCCTGCTTTGGTGGATTATATGTTGGTGTTCTTCAGCTAACGAGGAGCTCCAAAAGAGTCGTGAGGGGTTCCAAAAAGCCGACTCCTCCTCCTGGTCGCCTCGGGCCTCCTTTTATAGGGAAAAGAGGTTGCCACAGTGGCACACAGGAGGTGGAAAGGGTACAGTGATGCGAGGTTATCCCTCGCATTACAGGACAAGGTGCATTTAATGCGCCCTGCTTAGGTGTCCTTGCTTTATCAGGGATGAGGGGAGACGCCCATCTTGTCTGTCGCCGCTCCTCCTCATGTCGACACACGCCCTGGCCAGCGGTGCCTGAGGTGCCATGTAGGCAGACAGGCAGCTGAGGTGGAGAAACGGCGGGCCTCCATGAAGATCTGTGGGTTGCCACGCAGGAGCCTGTCCAGCTGGTTGGGTCGGCAGCTGCGTGGGTCGGTGGAAACCCAGTTGGTGCGGGCCTGATGGTGGCCCCGTGGGTGTCCTCGGCAAGGGCCTTGCCGGGGCCCCGGCAAGGGTCTTGCCGTGGCGCCTGCTCTCATCCCCGGCAAGGCGCTTGCCGGGGGCCTTGTGGACCTCCTTGGTTGGGATCCCGCCAAGGGTCGTCTTCTTACCTTGCATTTGATCTTGAAGGTCTTCACAAAGATCTGCATGCCACCACGGGGATATCTCCCGAATCCTCCCCCCATGGGGGTGGTGGACTCAAGGGTGATTCGCTCCGTAGGCGGGGGGCGAGCTGCCGCGGCAAGGGTCTTGCCGGGGCTGCCAGAGCCGGCCCCGACAAGGATCTTGCCGGGGGAAACCGCTTCGTCCTCTTGCTCTTCGTGGTTTTGTTCTTGGTGTCGCTCCAGTCTTTATCGAGCTTCAATCTTGACCCGGCTTGCCTCCCTCGCCATGCTTGGCGGGACGGCGCCGTGGCTCAGACTGCCCATGCACAGTCATAGGGGTACAAAAAGTGTACCCCTCTTGGGATGAGGAGCTTGAGGCTCTTGTCGAGCGGCGGACTCACGAGCTGGGGCAGAGGCACAAGGAGGCGCTCGATGCCCAGGCTCTGGCTCACGCCGGCAAGATACAAGAGCTGGAAGTGGAACGGGACGGGCTAAGGAGCAGGCCCTCAGGCTGTCTGACGAGAAGACCAGGCTCAACCGTGCCTTGACAGATGCGCAGGGAGTGGTCATCAGCAAGACTGGGGAGCTCTCCGAGGCACAAAGCTCCATCAGAGATCTCAGGCTAAGGCTAGAGAATCTCGGGAAGATGTTGGCGGAGAGCTCTGCTCGGGAGGGGGCCTTGGCCAAGAGCCTGGAGGAGGAGAAGCAGCTGCGGGCAGACGAGGGCGCCTCCCACCAAGAATTCGTGGTGGAGGAGAACAGGTGGATCAGCCGGCTGGAGGACATCGCCGGCAGGGTTACCTCACAGTTGGCCCTCATGGGGATGCCGAACGTGAGGTATGCCCCTGAATGGAGCGGGTCCGTCAACGCCAAGCTGACCATGTTCTTCGAGGGCGTCCTCAGCGCTTTGACTGATCTTCACTCCAACAGAACGGCCACGCTCGCCGCGGAGGCCCGGCGGCTCTACCGGGGAGTCATGACCAAGGTCCTCACAAAGGTGGCATTCTGGAACCCCGCCCTCGACTTCGAAGCCACGATGGACAGCTTGCCGGAGGATGCCAACCTCACAGCGCTCAAGGAGCGCATCAAGCATGTCATCAGCCGCATCGACGAAATCAAGAGGGTGGAGGGCCAGCGCCGGGATTAGATATCCCGTTCTTCTTTGCCGCTGCGAGTTCATGCCCAAGACAAATTTTATCTTTAGTTAGAACCGCAGCGATGGCATGATGTAATATAACTTTGAAGTATCTTCAAAACAACGCATGTTATTTTCCTGTTTGCTGCCTCCCTGTGTTTCCACCCTACGTTAACTGGGTAGGCTTGCCGGCGCGAAATACCCAAGCGGCGTCTTGGGGACGGGTCCCCATTGGCCTGCCGGGTGAGCGTGCTACCGGGTTTGTCACCTTGCCGCTCTTAACGCAGCCGCTCAAACTGTCGAGTTTGACTCGAGTCAGAGTCGAGAACTTTGCCAATTGCGGAAGGATCTGCCACCTTGCCGCTCCCAACGCAGCCGCTCAAACTGTCGAATTTGACTCGAGTTAGAGTCAAGAGCTTTGTCAGTCGCGGAAGGCTCTGCCACCTTGCTGCTCCCAACACAGCCGCTCGAACTGTCGAGTTTGACTCGAGTCAGAGTCGAGAGCTTTGTCAGTCGCGGAAGGCTACCCTACCGTTTCAACGTAGCCGTTTGAACTGTTGAGTTGACTCAAAACAGAACAAGGCGTTGCCGATCAGGAAGGGCCCCATCCGCGTACAGGTTTTTTTTGCACAAGGAATGACAGCTCCGAGGATAATAACTTTAAATGATAGGATGGAAATATCCAAAGTTTGATGTAACTTAGCTTTTATTTGTAGCCGCTCGAAAGCAAGTCTTCTGGCTTCCTCAAAGAACCACGGAGACGAGAGAGCGTTGGGCCAATCACCAGAGCCGATTCTCACAACTGCGCCCCCTACCTGGCGCGCCAAAGATGTCGGTGTATTCGGATCGACACCTATGGGATCACAAGAATCCCTACTACGGTTGCGGGGCGCGGGGTTGAGAGAAGAGTGGATCTAACGATCAGGGCACGGTTCCGTTACCCAGGTTCGGGCCGCAAAGATGCGTAAAACCCTACTCCTGCTTTGGTGGATTATATGTTGGTGTTCTTTAGCTAACGAGGAGCTCCAAAAGAGTCGTGAGGGGTTCCGAAAAGCCGACTCCTCCTCCTGGTCGCCTCGGGCCTCCTTTTATAGGGAAAAGGGGTTGCCACAGTGGCACACAGGAGGTGGAAAGGGTACAGTGATGCGAGGTTATCCCTCGCATTACAGGACAAGGTGCATTTAATGCGCCCTGATTAGGTGTTCTTGCTTTATCGGGGATGAGGGGAGACGCCCGTCTTGTCCGTCGCCACTCCTCCTCGTGTCGACACGCGCCCTGGCCAGCGGTGCCTGAGGTGCCATGTAGGCAGACAGGCAGCTGAGGTGGTGAAACGGCGGGCCTCCATGAAGATCTGTGTGTTGCCACGCAGGAGCCTGTCCAGCTGGTTGGGTTGGCAGCTGCGTGGGTCGGTGGAAACCCAGTTGGTGCGGGCCTGATGGTGGCCCCGTGGGTGTCCTCGGCAAGGGCCATGCCGGGGCCCCGACAAGGGTCTTGCCGTGGCGCCTGCTGTCATCCCCGGCAAGGCGCTTGCCGGGGGCCTTGTGGACCTCCTTGGCTGGGATCCCGCCAAGGGTCGTCTTCTTACCTTGCATTTGATCTTGAAGGTCTTCACAAAGATCTGCATGCCACCACGGGGATATCTCCCGAATCCTCCCCCCATGGGGGTGGTGGACTCAAGGGTGATTCACTCCATAGGCGGGAGGGGGGGG
>LR738715.1:137924429-137982343 GCA_902687465.1 Secale cereale
CGAGATGCCGGCCTGTCGGGGGAAACTGTCCTCCCACGAGCACCTATGGGACCGGAGCCCCTTCTACGTTGCGGTAAGGGAGCGGAGGGAGCACGGAGAGCAGATCGAGGAGCACACGCAGGCAGTTTACCCAGGTTCGGGCCGCGATGACGTGTAAAACCCTACTCCTGCTTTGGTTGTATTGAGTTTTTGGAGCTCGGGAGCTTGGAGATCTACAGTACCAGCTACACCGAGCGTGGAGTGAGCAAGTTTCCGGAGTTGAACCCCCTCTACGTCGTGTATGGGCCTCCTTTTATAGCTCAAAGGGGTCACCGACAGGTGTCAACGTAGAGGAGGGTAGAAGTGTAAATTTGGTGGTAGTTGTAACAGTGCATGAACAGTGCAAGAACAGTGCATGAACAGTGGTCTTCACCTAACCTTGACGATGGGGGACAAGGGCATTTAATGCCCGTCACCGTCGACCCCAAAAGTGTCTGTCCATGCGCCTCCGTTCGCCACGGCGGTAGCCTCGTCACCGCGGCTCGCCAGCGTGTCCCTCAGGCTGCACAGCCATCTGCCACGCGCCCCTGGAAGGGCCCCAGGGCAACGCGTGGCCGAGTGAGCTGGAGCGCAGGCACACAGTGTGAGCTTCCCCCGGCAAGTACCTTGCCGGGGCTGCTATCTTGCCGGGCCCGGAAGCTTGCCGCTTCCCGGGCCCTGCCGGGGCGCATGATGCGCCGCGATGTATCTTCCGTGGTGTTATCCTTTGGCCTTCCTGGCAAGCACCTCTTGCCAGGGTCTTGTGCTGAAAAGATGTCCTTGAGCCTGGTGTGGCCTTCCCGGCAAGCTCCTCTTGCCGGGGTCTTGTCTTCTAACTTGGATACTTTGTTCTTGAATGGCTTAAAGAGGTCTGGAGCGGGCCTCAGCAAGCGCGTGGTAAGCCCTGCCGCGGGAAGCTGCTACTGCCCGTGCACAAGTTGGGGTACTATGGTACCCCTACCTTAGTACACCGACAGGAGCCCCCGGGCCTGGGCCACACACGGTGCCGAGCACTGTTGGGCCAGGCCCAAGACAGTGCACGGGCACACGCGGCCCACGGCAAGCCGTATCCCTCTCCGTATCCGCCGCATCCCTCCCTAACGGCACACGTCGATTGCGGCGTCGTGGGAGAGATCGTGGCCTATTCTTTAATGGGAAATGCGGAACGTCCCCCACTTCCCCCTTAAAAAGTAGAGGAAGCAGGGGCAGTTCCCCCCGTCGTCTTCATTTTGTCTTGAGTGCTCAGAAACCCCCGCCGCTCCCTGCCTCTGCCCTTCCTCCACCGTCCTCCCCACCCGCCGTGCCGCCGTCCCCCCTCGCCGCCCCCGCCATGGCCCCGAAGAGCGACCAGGCGAAGAGCGACAAGGCGAAGAGCGACAAGGTGAAGAAGGAGAAGTCCGAGCAGGCAGCGAAGCTGGTGGCCATGAGGAGAAAGAGTGTGGTCTTCCCGCCAAGGCTCGGCCCGAGGGAGCTACGGGACAAGTACTACCTGTTCTGGGCGAGGGAGACGAAGGATCATCCCCGCACCCAAGTCCTTCCCGCCGTGGCCGTCGACATGTTCCCGGGAGGTTACTATTTCTTCGCTGCATTCTTCTACTGCGGTCTTTGCCCTCCGTTCTCGGAGTTCTTCTGCGACGTGATGAATACATATGGCTTCCGTCTGTTAGATTTCACCCCCAACGCCGTTCTCACCCTTGCCGTTTTCGCACATCTGTGCGAAAACTACGTAGGAGTCCACCCAAATGAGCACTTTTCCGCCACTTCTTTACGCCTAGAGTAGAGTCCGGATCCCCCCTCTCCGGCGGCATCTCTTGGATCTTCAGGCTGAACAAGAAGGAGGCGTACTTGAAGGGAGAGCTCCGCGGCAAGTGGGAGGAGTGGAGGGCGGATTGGTGTTGGATTCTGGAAAAGGAGCCCGAGCAGTTTACCTTGCCGCGCCAGACTCCAATAGTCCACGGCAAAGACTGGAGCGACTTGGCCCCGGAGGACGACAAGCTGCAGATCGCCCTAACTAGGATTCTTCGTCTCCGGGCCGCCAATCTGACAGTAGGTGAAGTTGGAGCTGATTTCCTCCGCCGCCGCATTGCCCCTCTGCAGGAAAGGAAAAGGCCTATCTGGGAGTTCGGCAACGCGGCAGACCGCATGAGGCTGCGCCCCGGGTTGAACTACAACTTCACCGTCTTGGAGTTGAAGGGAATGGTCCGGGAACTGTTCAAACACGATCCCAAGCACCCGGATTGGTTCCAACCGTCGACCGGAGTAGTCCCTTTGTGCAACAACACTGCCCTTAGTGCCATCCGCGCGGTAATGCCGGAGTGCGACTCCCACGGGGTCGTCCCCACTTGGCTGCAGCCTTCAGCGGAGACCGTGCAAGCCTTTTTCGACAACTTGGTTGAAAAACCACGCAAAGCTGACGAGAAGAAAGGGCTCACCCGGGAGACCACCGCGCGGGATATAGCATACATTGCCTCCAGGATGGAGGAGGTCGCCGCGGCAGCAGCGGCAGGCGAATTTGGGTATACTGTTGATGAAGCGGAGGCGGCGGACGCGGTGAGCCAGGCCGAGGAGGAAGAAATCCTCAAGTTACTGCAGATCATGCCCGAGGAGTTTGCCGGGGAGCCTACCGGGGAGCCTGCCGGGATTGGCGAGGCTGCCGGGCAGGGAACCGAGTCCAGCGGGCCTGCCGAGGAGGAGGAGGAGGGGGAGGCCGAGTCTGGTGATTCTGACGAAGACTCCGGCGGATCCTTGAACCTTGATGACGACGCCTCCTCGTCCTCGGAGAACTCTCCGCCACCACCAAGCCCAAGCCCTCCGCCGCAACCGAAGAAGCGCCTCCGCAAGGCTGTTGAAACGGTGAGGCCGCCGGCGCCCCAACAACGACCGCAGCGCCGGGCGACGCACGCTCCCTCGACGAGCAAGGTCGTCAAGGAGGCGCCCCGCGCCCGAGCGACAAGTGGAGGGGGGTCTTCCCGGAGTGATTCCGGGGTACCTTCCGCTCCTCGGTCCTCGGCAACGACCGGTGCTGGGTCTTCACAGCCCGCAGCTCCGGAGCCTGCCAAGCGCCCGAGGGAGCTCTCTCCTCCGGCTCCACGCGCTGGAGCAGCGGAGGCGGGATTCGAATTCTCCGTCCTCAGCTCCGACGAAGAAGAGGAGGAGTAAGTACTTGTAATTTTTTTTATTTTTATTTCCTTTGCTTTTGTCTTGTTTTCTCTTGCTTGGTCCTGATCTTGATCTTGTTTTGGCTTCCAGGACCTTGACCCAGCGGATGGCGAAGAGGGCCAAGATCCCTGTGGTCGAGATCGAGGACGACGAGCCCGCCGCAGCGGCGGGAGACGCGCTGGCGGCAGACTTGCCGGATCAGCCTGCTGTTCCGAGGAGCAGCCCCCAGCGCAGCCCCCAGCGTAAGTCTGGGTGTTTACTTTCATGCTTGATGGGTGCGCCTGAGGTCGTTGCCAGTACTGATGTCTTGTTGTCTTGTGCAGAAGTGGAGCCGCAGCCGCAGGAGCACCAGGAGGTTGCTCCCGACGAGCCACTTGCTCCACCCTCCCCGCCAAGGACTGGCTCCCCGGCGAGGGACGGTGCTCCACCAAGGATGGGTACTCCGCCAAGGGCGAGTACCCCGCCAAGGGCGAGCACCCCGACAAGGGTGGATTCCCCGCCAAGGGAGGGCGCCGGAGGCCCTCCGCCGGCGGGGGCTTCTTCTACGCCGCCAAGGGATAACTCCCCGGCGAGGGACCCCGTCATCGAAGAGGCCCGCGCAGGTAAGTCCCTTGTAGTTTCTTCTTCTCAAATTCTTCTTTTTGGATATTTGCTTGACGATGTTTCTTTTCTTTTTCTTCTACTAGATCCTCCCGCCCCGGAGCCGATGGAGACGGAGACCACCACCGAGGAGGACGTGCATGGCGACGGCGGCAACGCCACTACTGCTGAGGGAATGGCTGGAGCCGACGAGCCAGCTGTCGAGGAGACCACCCCGGCCGCCGACGCCGCGGCTGGGGAAGGGACCGGCGACCACACTGCTGGCCCGGAGGCCGCAGGAGCGTCGGACGCTGCACCGGCCGCCGACCCCTCCGCCTCCACGGAGCGGTCGGGTGTCTATCTGGAGGCCGCCAACGGGGTCTTCATTCAAGTCCCGTGGGCGTCCTCATCTAGGGTACCCGCGGAGGGAGAGACCTTCGACGGAGAGGTTCTCGCCTCCGCCGGGCTGAAGGTTGTGGATGCGCCCGGCAACAGCGACGAGCCCGAAGAGGAGCGGCTCCTTCACCGGCTCCTGGCCTTGTACCGGGCCAGGCAAGCGAAGTTGGAGTCTCGGGAGGCCTTGGCTGCCAAGGCTGGCGCTGACCTGGAGAAGCACGCCGCGGAGCTCCGTGCTGCCAACCAGGCGGCCCTCCGGAACCTGGCGGAGGAGCGCGAGGAGCTTGCCGGGGCGCAACAGGCATTTGTCCTCGAAAAAGCCGAGGTCGAGGAGCAGTAGCGTCTGGCCGCCGAAGAGCTGTCTCGGCGGGAAGGGGCGCTCAACCAGCGGAAGGTCGACCTCGACAGCCACGAGGACGACCTCAACGCTCGGGAGCGGGCTATCGGCGGGGCTCTGCGGGAGGCGAGGAATGCCGCCGCTGCCGCAGAGACCGCCAAGAAGGACCTGGAGGGCAGAGTGGCGCAGCTGGAGCTGTTCTTGAAGGCGAGCGAAGACAGGGTCACCGCGCTGAACGTGGAGCGGGAGAAGGATGCCCACACCAACTCGGAGTTGCAAATCTGCCTCTCCGACAAGGGTAAAGAGCTCACTGACGCTAAGGATTCAATTTCTGATCTGGAGCTGAAGGTCTCCACCCTTACTGATTCGCTTGACGCTGCCCGGGGCCGCGAGACAAAGCTGAAGGAAGATCTCCGCGCTGAGAGGGCCCTGCTGGAAAGCACCGCCGTCTCGCAAACCCAATTCCAGCAGACGGTGGAGCGATGGACTGAGGACCTCGTCACCTCCGCCGCCAACATCGACATGGAGATGATGGCTTTGAGGGCGGAGCACCTCGTGTACTCCCCCGACGAGAACCTCCCCCACAGCGCCAAGCTGAGTCTGTTCTTCAGGGGGGTGGCGCCGGCGCTTGCACGACTGCGGGAGAAGATCCCTGAGCAGCCGACCAACGAGGCGCGCCAGCTCTGCATGGGCACCATGGAGCGGGTGCTGTCGAAGATTGTCTATCGCAACCCCGGCATCAACCTCGTCAGCGTCCTCCGCACCTTGCCGCCCGATGCTGATCAGGAGGCGTTGAGGGCCCAAGTTGCCCACATTGTGGCCAAGGTGGGCAAGATCCAGAGGGTTGACGGGGACCATAGGGATTAGGCACTTTGCTTCCTTTGCCGCTGCCAATTAAGTCATAGGCAGTAGTTGATTAGAACGGCGGCAAATTATCTTTGTAACATATACCCTTATTTTGGGTAATCAATGCGGTGTTATCTCCCTTGCTTTTGGTCCTTCACTTTGTATGCTTTTCACCTTACGCTTTTGGGGGAACTTGCCGGCAAGGGGCCCTTGCCGCGAGCGCTGAGTACGGGACTCTAGGCAGCTTGCTAGCAAAGGCCTTGTCAGCAAGTAACCTTACCGCAGCTAGTTGCAGCATACTTAAATTGCTGAGCGAACTCGAAAACGAAGTGAGGGCGCGACACTTGTTGCAGCTCACTCAAGCCGTTGAGCGTGCTCGAAACAAAGTAAGGGCGCGGCTAGCCACGGGTAGGTTCCTCCGCGCACAGGTTTTCCATACAAAGTGTGGTTGTTCAAGGAAGATAACATGAAGATTTAAAAATTCGAGTGCTCAAACTTTGGTGACTTAGCTTTCATTGGGTTGTTTACTTCCCGGCGAGACTTTTCTTTCTTGAACATCACTTGGTCCATACTTCTATCTCCTCCCCCCCGGCAAACTTGTGCGCGAGGAACACTCCATCTGTTTCAGAGGAAAAGACAAAAGAGAGGGAAATACAAGTACGGAGCCTTGCATCTTGTTACTGCTTACCGGGAGTATGTGCTGCACGAAATGTCAGATGATACATGCAAGTACAAGGAAAAGCACGAGATGACGAATGGCGCAAAGCACAAAAGTTTTACTGATGCACGGGGTCTGCGCCCGGCTTTGTACAAAGGTTTACATGCAACAGCGGCAAGACTTGTACAAAAGGTGGTTGCCGGAGCGGATCACGGCAACCGCGCCTTATGGGTGAAACTTGCGAAGATGCTCTATGTTCCAGGAGTTGTTCACCGGTAAGCCTTCTTCGGTCTCAAGGCGGACAGCGCCGGGCCTTGTGACTTGTCTCACCCGATAAGGGCCTTCCCACTTTGGCGTCAACTTTTTGGAATTCTTGGCGGACTAAACACGCTGAAGAACAAGGTCGCCTTCCTCGAGACTCCTGGCCTTGACCTTGCGGCTATGATAGCGACGCAAAGCTTGCTGGTATCGAGCAGCTCGTACAGCAGCTTGGAGACGTTCCTCCTCGCGGAGCAATGCATCATCTTGCCGCAGTTGCTCTTGCTCGAGCTCGTCGTAAGCGAGCACTCGAGGAGATCCGTATACGAGTTCCGTGGGGAGAACTGCCTCCGCTCCATAGACAAGAGCAAAGGGTGTCTGTCCGGTGGCTCGATTTGGTGTCGTCCTGATTGACCAAAGAGCCCCCGGCAACTCCTCTATCCAATTTCTTCCACACTTGTGCAGCCTGTCAAAGGTCCTTGTCTTCAATCCGCGCAACACTTCAGCATTGGCCCTCTCCGCTTGACCGTTGCTCCTCGGGTGAGCAACAGAAGCAAAGCAGACCTTGGCGCCAAGGTCTTGGACGTACTGCATGAAGGTGCGGCTTGTGAACTATGTGCCGTTGTCGGTGATGATCCTATTAGGGATTCCGAAACGGCAAACTATTGATCTGAAGAACTTGACTGCTGACTGTGCTATCACCTTTCTCACTGGTTCCACTTCTGGCCACTTTGTGAACTTGTCGATTGCAACGTACAAGTACTCAAAGCCTCCGACAGCGCGGGGAAAGGGGCCGAGGATGTCGAGCCCCCAGACCGAGAAGGGCCAGGACAAAGGAATCGTCTGGAGAGCTTGAGCTGGCTGATGAATCTGCTTTGCATGGAACTGGCACGCTTCACACTTGGTTACTTGTGCAGTTGCATCTTGGAGGGCCTCTGGCCAAAAGAAACCTTGCCGGAACGCCTTCCCGGCAAGTGCTCTTGCGCCAATGTGGTGACCACATATGCCTCCGTGTATCTCTACCAACAGTTTCTGTCCATCTTCCCGGGAAATGCACTTCAATCTGACACCGTTGAGTCTTCTTCTGTACAGTTCGTTGTCGACAAACTGGTACATACTTGACTGTCTGGTTATCCTCTCTATCTCTTCTGGTTCTTCGGGAAGTTCTCCAGCCTGAAGAAAACGGATGATTTGCTGCGCCCATGCTGGAGCTCGAGGCTCAACAACAAGGACTAAAGGCATTAGTGCTGCTGCGGGAACCTCATCTTCTACGGCAAGAACCTGTGGTTCTGCCGGAGCTGAGGGTTCCCCGTCAAGCCTACCAGGGCAAGGCTTGTCGGGAACGCCTGCTTCAACTGTACAGACCCTTGGGTCAGCAGGAGCAGACTGTTCCTCAGCAACTTGGCTGTTGATCTTGGGGACCTTGGCGGCGGCTTTAGGAAGATTCGCCGGCAAGTAGTCGTCGGAGACCAACTTCCTCTTCTTGCTCTGCCCAACTGATGGAGTAACAGATGGTTGAACTAGCTTGAGCACGAATATCCCTGGTTCCACAGGTAACTTCATTGCAGCACACTTTGAAAGGCCGTCTGCGATATCATTGTGAGCTCTTGGGACGTGCTCCATTTGCAAGCCTTCAAAGTGTTCTTCAAGCTTCCTTACTTCATCGACATAAGCTTCCATCAGAGGGCTCTGGTAACTCTTGTTCACTTGTCGGACCACCAACTGTGAGTCTCCCCGCACAATCAACTTCTTGATCCCAAGTTCGGCCGCAATTCTGAGGCCGGCAAGCAGTCCTTCATACTCAGCGGTATTGTTTGTCGCTTGCTCCTTGGGAAAGTGCATTTGAATAACATACTTGAGGTGCTCTCCAGTGGGCGCTATGAGCAACACGCCGGCACCGGCGCCTTGCAGCAAGAAGGCACCATCGAAGTACATTATCCACTCCTTGCTTGCTTCTTGGACGGGGATGCTTGTCTCTGGAACTTCTTCATCCGGTGTTGGGGTCCATTCCGCTATGAATTCTGCCAAAGCTCTGCTCTGGATAGTTGAGGTACTCTCAAACTTGAGGCCAAAGCTTGACAACTCCAGTGCCCACTCGACGATCCTACCTGTTGCTTCCGGATTTTGCAATATCCTTTTCAACGGAAAGCGAGTGACCACTGTTATCTCATGTGCTTGGAAGTAATGGCGTAGCTTTCTTGAGGCCATGAGGAGGCCGAAAAGCATCTTCTGCACTCCAGAGTATCTTGATCTAGCTCCCTGTAAGAGGGAACTTACAAAATAAACTGGGCGCTGCACCATCTTCTTTCGCACTTCTTCCTGTTCCTGCGCAGACTTGTCCTTGTCGGGGCCAGAGCTTGTCGGGGAAGCCCCCTGCTTGCCGCTGGAAGTGTTTGCCGGGGCTGTGGGTTCTTCCTCTGCCTCCCTCTCCGCTACCAACGCAGCACTAACCACTTGATTGGTTGCTGCTAAGTACAGCAACAACTTCTCTTGTGGTCAAGGTGCGACAAGTATTGGGGTAGAGGACAGGTATCCCTTCAAATCTTGCAGCGCTACCTCCGCTTCCGGAGTCCATTTCATAGGACCTGCCTTTTTCAAGATTTTGAAGAAAGGCAGGGCGCGTTCTGCAGACTTTGAAATGAACCTGCTGAGGGTAGCCACACAACTAGCAAGTCTCCTTACGTCCTTGACGCGCCTTGGGGCTTCAATCTGCTCGATGGCTTTAATCTTGTCGGGATTGGCTTCAATCCCCCTCTAGGACACAAAGTGTTGGGGAACGTAGTATTTTAAAATTATCCTACGATCACGCAAGATCTATCTACCAGATGCATAGCAACGAGAGGGAAGAGTGTGTCTACGTACCCTCGTAGACCGGAAGCGGAAGCGTCAAGTGACGCGGTTGATGTAGTCAAACTTCTTCGCGATTCAACCAATCAAGCACCGAACGTACGGCACCTCCGCGTTCAGCACACGTTCATCTTGATGACGTCCCACGAGCTCTTGATCCAGTTGAGCTTCACGGGAGAGTTTCGTCAGCACAACGGCGTGGTGAAGGATATGATGTATTCACCGGCGCAGGGCTTCGCCTAAGCACTGCAACGGTATGACCGAGGTGTGTTTCTGTGAAGGGGGGCACCGCACACGGCTAGAACAATTCAACTTGTGTGTCTTAGGGTGCCCCCTGCCCCCGTATATAAAGGAGCAAGAGGGGAGGGCCGGCCGGCCTCCTATGGTGCGGCTAGGGCAATCCTACTAGGAATAGGATTGCAATCCTATTCCTAGTAGGAGTCCACCAAGAAGGAAGAGAGGGAAAGGAAAAGAGGGAGAGGTGGCGCCCCCCCAATCCTAGTCCAACTAGGATCCCTAGGTGGGACGCCGACCAGCCTCTATGGGCTGCCTCTCTCCTTTCCTCAAGGCCCACTATGGACCATCCCCCTTCGTAGGGGGTTCCGGTAACCCCCTCCGGCAATCCAGTTAAATCCGAAACTTTTCCGGAACACTTCCGGTGTCCGAATATAGTCGTCCAATATATCAATCTTTATGTCTCGGACATTCCGAGACTCCTCGTCATGTCCGTGATCTCATCCGGGACTCCGAACTACCTTCGGTACATCAAAACTCATAAACTCATAATACCGATCGTCATCAAACGTTAAGCGTGCGGACCCTACGGGTTCGAGAACTATGTAGACATGACCGAGACTCATCTCCGGTCAATAACCAATAGCGGAACCTGGATGTTCATATTGGCTCCTATATATTCTACGAAGATCTTTATCGGTCAAAACCGCATAACAACATACGTTGTTCCTTTTGTCATCGGTATGTTACTTGCCCGAGATTCGATCGTCGGTATCTCTATACCTAGTTCAATCTCGTTACCGGCAAGTCTCTTTACTCGTTCCGTAACACATCATCTCGTGACTAACTCATTAGTCTTTTTGCTTGCAAGGCTTATTATGATGTGTGTTACCGAGAGGGCCCAGAGATACCTCTCCGACACTCGGAGTGACAAATCCTAATCTTGATTTATGCCAACACCATGAATACTTTCGGAGACACCTGTAGAGCATCTTTATGATCACCCAGTTACGTTGTGACGTTTGATAGCACACAAGGTGTTCCTACGGTATTCGGGAGTTGCATAATCTCATAGTCATAGGAACATGTATAAGTCATGAAGAAAGCAATAGCAGTAAAACTAAACGATCATAGTGCTATGCTAACGGATGGGTCTAGCCCATCACATCATTCTCCTAATGATGTGATCCCATTGATCAAATGACAACTCATGTCTATGGCTAGGAAACATAACCATCTTTGATCAATGAGCTAGTCTAGTAGAGGCATACTAGGGACATACTGTTTTGTCTATGTATCCACACATATACTAGGTTTCCGGTTAATACAATTCTAGCATGAATAAAAGACATTTATCATGATATAAGGAAATACAAATAACATCTTTATTATTGCCTCTAGGGCATATTTCCCTCAGTCTCCCACTTGCACTAGAGTCAATAATCTAGCTCACATCGCCATGTGATTTAATACCTATAGTTCACATCGTTATGTGAATAACACCCATAGTTCACATCGCCATGTGACCAATACCCAAAGGGTTTACTAGAGTCAATAATCTATTTCACATCGCTATGTGCTTAATACCCAAGAGTAATAAGGTGTGATCATGTTTTGCTTGTGAGAGAAGTTTAGTCAACGGGTCTGTCACATTCAGATCCGTATGTATTTTGCAATTTTCTATGTCTACAATACTCTGCATAGAGCTACTCTAGCTAATTGCTCCCACTTTCAATACGCATCCAGATTGATACTTAGAGTCATCTGGATTTAGTGTCAAAGCTTGCATCGGCGTAATCCTTTACGACGAACTCTTTATCACCTCCATAATCGAGAAACATTTCCTTAGTCATCCAGTTACTAAGGATAATTTTGACCGCTATACAGTGATCTACTCCCGGATCACTATTGTACCCCCTTGACAAACTCATGGCAAGGTACACAACATGTTTGGTACACAGCATGGCATACTTTATAGAACCTATGGCTGAGGCATAGGGAATGACTTTCATTCTCTCTATATTTTTCTGCCGTGGTCTGGCTTTGAGTCTTACTCAACTTCACACCTTACAAGTCAGGCAAGAACTCCTTTCTTTGACTGATCCATTTTGAACTACTTCATAATCTTATCAAGGTATGTACTTATCGAAAGTCTTATCAAGCATCTTGATCTATCTCTATAGATCTTGATGCCCAATATGTAAGCAGCTTCACCAAGGTCTTTCTTTGAAAAACTCCTTTCAAACACTCCTTTATGCTTTCCAGAAAATTCTACATCATTTCCGATCGACAATATGTCATTCACATATACTTATCAGAAAGGTTGTAGTGCTCCCACTCACTTCTTGTAAATACAGGCTTCACCGTAAGTCTGTATAAATCTATATGCTTTGATCAACTTATCAAAGCGTATATTCCAACTCCGAGATGCTTGCACCAGTCCATAGATGGATCGCTGGAGCTTGCACATTTTGTTAGCACCTTTAGGATTGTCAAAACCTTCGAGTTGCATCATATACAATTTTTCTTTAATAAATCCATTAAAGAATGCAGTTTTGTTATCCATTTGCCAGATTTCATAAAATGCGGCAATTGCTAACATGATTCGGACAGACTTAAGCATCGTTACAGGTGAGAAAGTCTCATCGTAGTCAACTCCTTGAACTTGTCGATAACCTTTCGCAACAAGTCGAGCTTTGTAAACAGTAACATTACCATCAGCGTCGGTCTTCCTCTTGAAGATCCATTTATTTTCGATGGCTTGCTGATCATCGGGCAAGTCAACCAAAGTCCATACTTTGTTCTAATACATGGATCCCATCTCAGATTTCATGGTCTCAAGCCATTTTGCGGAATCTGGGCTCATCATCGCTTCCTCATAGTTCGTAGGTTCATCATGGTCTAGTAACATGACTTCCAGAACTGGTTGCCGTACCACTCTGGTGCGGAACGAACTCTGGTTGATCTACGAAGTTCAGCAGAAACTTGATCTGAAGTTTCATGATCATCATCATTAGCTTCCTCACTAATTGGTGTAGGAATGACCGGAACGAGTTTCTGTGATGTACTACCTTCCAATTCGGGAGAAGGTACAATTACCTCATCAAGTTCTACTTTCCTCCCACTCACTTCTTTCGAGAGAAACTCCTTCTCTAGAAAGGATCCACTCTTAGCAACAAAGACCTTGCCTTAGGATCTGTGATAGAAGGTGTACCCAACAGTTTCTTTTTGGGTATTCTATGAAGATTTACTTCTCTGAATTGGGTTCGAGCTTATCATGTTGAAAGTTTTTCACATAATCATCGCAGTCCCAAACTTAAAGAAATGACAGCTTAGGTTTCTCGTCAAACCACAGTTCATACGGTGTCATCTCCACGGATTTAGATGGTGCCCTATTTAACGTGAATGTAGCTGTCTCTAATGCATAACCCCAAAAGCGATAGTGGTAGATCGGTAAGAGACATCATCGATCGCACCATATCTAATAAAGTACGGTTATGACGTTCGGACACACCATTACACTGTGGTGTTCCAGGTGGCGTGAGTAGTGAAACTATTTCACATTGTTTTTATTGAAGGCCAAAACTCGCTAACTCAAATATTTTACCTCTACGATCATATCGTAGAAACTCTTATTTTCTTGTTACGATGATTCTCCACTTCACTCTGAAATTCTTTGAACTTTTCAAATGTTTCAGACTTGTGCTTCATTAAGTAGATATACCCATATCTGCTCAAATCATCAGTGAAGGTCAGAAAATAACGATACCTGCCGCGAGCTTCAACACTCATTGGTCCGCATACATCAGTATGTATGATTTCCAACAACTTTGTTGCTCGCTCCACGGTTCCGGAGAACGGAGTTTTAGTCATCTTGCCCATGAGGCATGGTTCGCAAGCACCAAGTGATTCATAATCAAGTGAAAAAAGTCCATCACTATGGAGTTTCTTCATGCGCTTTACACCAATATGACCTAAACGGCAGTGCCACAAATAAGTTGCACTATCATTATTAACCTTGCATCTTTTGGCTTCAATATTATGAATATGTGTATCACACGATCGAGATCCAACAAACCATTTTCATTGGGTGTATGACCATAGAAGGTTTTATTCATGTAAACAGAACAACAATTATTCTCTAACTTACATGAATAACCGTATTGCAATAAACATGATCAAATCATATTCATGCTCAATCACAAACACCAAATAACACTTATTTAGGTTCAATACTAATCCCGAAAGTATAGGGAGTGTGCGATGATGATCATATCAATCTTGGAACTACTTCCAATACACATCGTCACTTCATCCTTTAACTAGTTTCTGTTCATTATGCAACTCCCATCTCGAGTTACTACTCTTTAGAAACTGAACCAATATCAAATACCGAGGGGTTGCTATGAACACTAGTAAAATACACATCAATAATCTGTATATCAAATATACCTTTGTTCACTTTGCCATCCTTCTTATCCGCCAAATATCTAGGGCAGTTCCACTTCTAGTGACCATTTCCTTTGCTGTAGAAGCACTTAGTTTCAGGCTTGAGTTTAGCTTTGGGTTTCTTCGCGGGAGTGACAACTTGCTTGTCATTCTTCTTGAAGTTCCCCTTCTATCCCTTTGCCCTTTACTTGAAACAAGTGGTCTGGTTAACCATCAACACTTGATGCTCTTTCTTGATTTCTACCTTCGCCGATTTCAGCATCGTGAAGAGCTCGGGAATTACTTTCGTCATCCCTTGCATATTATAGTTCATCATGATGTTCTACTAACTTGGTGATAGTGTATAGAGAACTTTGTCAATTACTATCTTATCTGGAAGATTAACTCCCACTTGATTCAAGCAATTGTACTACCCAGACAATCTGAGCACATGCTCACTGGTTGAGCTTTTCTCCTCCATCTTGTAGGCAAAGTACTGTCAGAGGTCTTATACCTCTCAACACGGGCATGAGTATGAAATACTAATTTCAACTCTTGGAACATCTCATATGCTCCGTGGCATTTCAAAACGTTTTTGAAGTCCCGGTTATAAGCCGTAAAGTATGGTACACTTAACTATCAAGTAGTCATCATATCGAGCTTTTGTCAAAACGTTCATAACGTCTACATCTGCTCCTGCAATAGGTCTGTCACCTAGCGGTGCATCAAGGACATAATTCTTCTGTGCAGCAATGAGGATAATCCTCAGATCACGGAACAATTCCGCATCATTGCTACTAACATCTTTCAACTTGGTTTTCTCTAGGAACATATAAAAAATAAACGTGGAGCAACATCGCGAGCTATTGATCTACAACATAGATATGCTAATACTACCAGGACTAAGTTCATGATAAATTAAAGTTCAATTAATCATATTACTTAAGAACTCCCACTTACATAGACATCCCTCCGGTCATCTAAATGATCACGTGATCCAAATCAACTAAACCATGTCCGATCATCACGTGAGATGGAGTAGTTTCAATGGTGAACATCTTATGTTGATCATATCTACTATATGATTCACGCTCGACCTTTCGGTCTCCAGTGTTCCGAGGCCATATCTGCATATGCTAGGCTCGTCAAGTTTAACCCGAGTATTCTGCGTGTGCAAAACTGGCTTACACCCATTGTATTTGAACGTAGAGCTTATCACACCCGATCATCACGTGGTGTCTCGGCACGACGAACTTTCGCAACGGTGCATACTCAGGGAGAACACTTATACCTTGAAATTTAGTAAGGGATCATCTTATAATGCTACCGTCGTTCTAAGCAAAATAAGAAGCATAATAAGATAAACATCACATGCAATCAAAATATGTGACATGATATGGCCATCATCATCTTGTGCTTTTGATCTCCATCTCTAAAGCACCGTCATGATCACCTTCGTCACCGGCGCGACACCTTGATCTCCATCGTAGCATCGTTGTCGTCTCGCCAACTATTGCTTCTACGACTATCGCTACTGCTTAGTGATAAAGTAAAGCAATTACATGGCGATTGCATTTCATACAATAAAGCGACAACCATATGGCTCCTGCCTGTTGCCGATAACATTACAAAACATGATCATCTCATACAAAACCGTATTACTCATCATGTCTTGACCATATCACATCACAACATGCCCTGCAAAAACAAGTTAGACGTCCTCTACTTTGTTGTTGCAAGTTTTACGTGGCTGCTACGGGCTTAGCAAGAACCGTTCTTACCTACGCATACAAAACCACAACGATGTTTCATCAAGTATGTGCTGTTTTAACCTTCACAAGGACCGGGCGTAGCCACACTTGATTCAGCTAAAGTGAGAGAGACAGACACCCGCCAGTCACCTTTAAGCAACGAGTGCTCGTAACGGTGAAACCAGTCTCGCGTAAGCGTACGCGTAATGTCGGTCCGGGCCGGTTCATCTCACAATACCGCCGAAGCAAAGTATGACATGCTGGTAAGCAGTATGACTAGTATCGCCCACAACTCATTGTGTTCTACTCGTGCATATCATCTACGCATAGACCTGGCTCATGATGCCACTGTTGGGGAACGTAGTATTTTAAAATTATCCTACGATCACGCAAGATCTATCTACCAGATGCATAGCAACGAGAGGGAAGAGTGTGTCTATGTCAGGACCCCGATCCTAAGTCACACCGATCTAGCTGTAACACGTCATATCACTTTGCGGCCTCACGCACGGTAACCCCACGGGTGCCACCTTACCTGGCCCGGGACCGTTTGCGCATTTTGGCACACGTATATGACAGTGTCGCTAGCATCCATATGACAGAGAACCCGGGCCGACATGGCTAGTTATAATCCAAAAGTGGCACTAAATTACATAGACAGGCATCCATGACCCAGCAACGAACGTGTCGGTCATCAACGTATGAACCCAAGTCGTAGCAAGCTACATGGACTTAAAGGAACAACGCGTGACATTTCCCCTAAGGGACAGACACAGGAACGAAGAAGGACACATGCCGGCCAGCCTACGTGTTCCGAGCAGTAGCAGGCTACCAAGGCTCATTGGAATCACTAGGAGGCATTTCCCTGTAAGATAGGCTACCAAAGGAAAACAACTAGGTGTCGGATCCCACACATACCAAGCATTTCAATCATACACGCAATATGCTCAATATGTGCAAATACAACATTGCATTACAACAGAACTCTATGACTCAAAGTACTTTATTTAAAAGGCTCCAAGAGCCATACATAACATAGTCATACAGGTAGGGGTCACATGACCCAACACTCAAGTCATACAGTCATACAAGCACAAGCGGAAGCTACATGTCTGAGTACAGACAACTTAGAAAATAAAACAGGCTTGGTGTAGCCTGACTATCTACAAGGCCCTTCACAAGCTCCAGATCACCGTCTGGGTGTCAAGCTACTCGTCGACGTCAACGTCTATGTAGAACCCATCAGCAGGGGCAGGGTTCTCCTCTGCAACAGTTATTAAGCAAACATGAGTACAAAGGTACTCAGCAAGTCTTACCACAGAACCTATCATACATGCAACATTATCAAAGGGGGTAGTGGAGTTTATAGCAGAATGCCAGCTTTGACCTTGGCTAACCTATACTACAACTTCCAACAGATTGCAAGATGTTATTACGAACACGAGTCCTCTAGTCACCACATCAATACACTACCGAGGATCCTCTTCCGTCATCCTACGGAAGGGCCATCCACGGCACTCACGCTTATCTTGAGGCTTTTAGTAGTATCCATCAACTTGTCTATGAACTGTAAGAGTAACCAAGTAGTTCGTACCGCGAACAACGGCTATTCAAATAGTTTGATAACCCTGCAGGGGTGTACCTCTTCACACACGCTTCCACCGCTTATCGCCGTTTACTCGGCGTGTACTCGGCAACCTTCAAGCGGAAGCCCAGCGAGGGTGTCGGCCACGACCTGACTAACTACACAAGTCTCTCGTCCAGGTTTATCGCCTATTTGGGTTCCATCCGTGGGGAGATCCGGCCGGGGTGTCGCTCACGGCCCCAAACGATGTGTACAGGGTTCCCGAGTCACCAAACGGGCAACCGGTACACCGTGCCACGTACCTGTCGCATCACAACCCACCCCGAGGGTCAGCGTTGTGCACGACCTCCAGTAAGCTATAAACACCAGAAACTAGTTGCAACTCCTGGACAGAGATCAAGGATAGCTAATAAGTCGAGAGGGTCCATTTGTTTCGGGCCCAATGCATGGTAGTAACTACAACTTGAACCACACATACAGATCTCGGGTCCTATGTACGGTTCCAATGAAACAACCCACCATGTACTCCTACATGGCCTTTCATCGATACCTTTACCAAGCGTATTCCACACTTCCTTCTCTTTATCGAAAGATTGTTTCACTCTGATTCATCACCCAGATGAATCAGAACAGACACAACTCTAAGCATAGCAGGCAACATAAACAAATAGCATGGTGGATCACACATCACATGGCTCAATCAACTCCTACACATGCTAGTGGGTTTCAACTATTTACTGTGGCAATGACAGGTCATGCAAGGGAATAGGGTTCAACTACCGCAGCAAGTAGCAGTTCACGCGTTGTTGCCTTAATGCAGTAAAAGAGAGCATGAGCGAGAAGATTGGGCTGTATCGGAATGATCAATGATTGCTTGCCTGACAAGGTAGTTGTCGGGTACTGCTCTTCAACTGGATACGCAGCAGTATCCTCGGGAGCAGGACCTAACACAGGAAATACCGACGATACAATCATTAACAAACAAATGCAACAATATGATGCATGTTTATGACATGGCAAGATGCATGTGTGTTGGCTAATGCAACTAAGACCAGAGGGGTTTGAACCTATTTGAATCAAGGATTCAAATTGAAGTTCAAACTAGTATTTAAATAAGTGCATTATCATGTTTTTGATATATACAGCAAGTTAACTTGTTCAAACATGCATGAAACCAGTGCCATTAGATAGATTGGATTTTTCTGATCATTTTTCATATATAAATCTTTTCCATCTGAGCTATGGTTGATTTTATATAATTTTTAGAAGTTTTGGGTATTTTCTGGAATTTCCTGAATTATTATTATATCTAAAAATCTCAGAAAAACCTTTACTGCATCAGCATGACATCATGCTGACGTCAGCCAGTCAACATGGCCAGTCCAGGTCAAACCTGACCAGTGGGTCCCTCATGTCAGTGTCACAGCTAATTATCTGAGTTAATTAGAGTTAACTAAAACTAATTAGCTGTCAGTGGGGCCAGGGCCCACATGTCAGTGACTAAACTAACTAACTAATTAATATTAATTTAACACCTAAACTGAGTTTGACTTGCGGGCAGGGCCCACATGTCATTGACCCAGGGGGTCAAACCCGTGGTCAAAACAGGTCAAACTCGCCGGCGTTTAGCCGCCGGCGAGGCCAAACGCGGCGGCGTGCCTCGGAAAACGTCTGTGGTGCACGGTTCGAGCTGTGGTTGGGTGCGTTGGAGAGCTCTTGCTCTTCCGCATCGGATGGTGGTGGTCGCCGGACCTGGGGTGGCCGGAGACGACGGCAACAAGCTCGACGGCGGCGACCGGCGTCGGGCGTGTGTGGGGATGCGGCTGCAGGTGCCTAGGCGATGCGTGCGAAGCACCGTTCGCATCTACGTGCTGCGGTGAGTGCGATGGACGGGTGCCGGTGACCAAATGGTCACCGGAGCATCACCGGCGACGAGCACGGCGGCGGTGCGTGCGGTGGAGCTACGTGCAGTGAGTTACAGGGCAAGAGGGAGCCAACGGAGAGGGGGAGGAGGTAGCTAGTCTCACAGCGGTTGCAGCGAGCACCGAAGCGAGCTCGGAGGTGGTCGGAGTTGAGCAGCACGGCGAGGGGGATCTCCGCGGCCGGAGTTGGGGAAGAAGAGCTCGGGGGCGTCTCCAGGGCGGGCGAGCGCTCGGGGCTCGGCCTGTCGAAGCAGTCGAGGACGGCGGAGACGAGGGACAACACGGCGGAGCTCGGGGACGACGGTGGACGTGGTTTCTACGACGGTGCGATCACGGCGGCGTCGGCCATGGCACGGGGAGAGCGGAGGAGAGGAGCCGGGGAGAAACGGAGGTGTCTGAGGGGTCGGGGGAGACGTGGACGTTCGATCCACTCCTCCAGGACGGCGAGGGGGCGAAGCAGGGCGGCGAGCAGCTGCGTGGCGCGCGGCGCGGTCGCCGTCGAGCACCTGCCTGCCTGCCTGGCCGAGCCAAGCAGCTCGCTGGAGCGGCAGCTGGGCTGGGCCGGCAGGTGGGCCGGGTGGGCGCCAGGTAAGTGTTCTCTCTCTCTCCCTTTTCTATTTTCTTTTCTGTTTCATTTCTTTTGCAACTTTGTTCATTTAATAAAAATGCCTAAACATTTTTATAAATCATAACACTTGTCATACCTGCTGTATATAATATGAACAGTAGGAAACATTATAGTTTATGATTATTTGAGCATTTAAAATATTTTAAAGCATTTAAATGCCCAAATTCAAATACCATATGATTTAATCCAAAACCCTAGATTGTCCTAGAAAATTGTGCACCATTTTTGGCAGAGGTTTAAGACCAAGGCAGAAATGATGAACATTTTGAAGGGCATTTTGGGTACATTGGAAAATATTTTACCAAACCCTAGTTGTTAGGGGAGGGGTGCTGGGGTTTCTGTTAATCCCATTTCAAGTTTCTTTGAAAGTAAACATGATGCACACTCTAGTCAGGTCCTAATGCAAGTGCTAGCTAGGGATGTGACAGTCTACGTACCCTCGTAGACCGGAAGCGGAAGCGTCAAGTGACGCGGTTGATGTAGTCGAACTTCTTCGCGATTCAACCGATCAAGCACCGAACGTACGACACCTCCGTGTTCAGCACACGTTCAGCTTGATGACGTCCCACGAGCTCTTGATCCAGTTGAGCTTCACGGGAGAGTTTCGTCAGCACGACGGCGTGGTGACGGATATGATGTATTCACCGGCGCAGGGCTTCGCCTAAGCACTGCAACGGTATGACCGAGGTGTGTTTCTGTGGAGGGGGGCACCGCACACGGCTAGAACAATTCAACTTGTGTGTCTTTGGGTGCCCCCTGCCCCCGTATATAAAGGAGCAAGAGGGGAGGGCCGGCCGGCCTCCTATTGTGCGGCTAGGGCAATCCTACTAGGAATAGGATTGCAATCCTATTCCTAGTAGGAGTCCATCAAGAAGGAAGAGAGGGAAAGGAAAAGAGGGAGAGGTGGCGCCCCCCAATCCTAGTCCAACTAGGATCCCTAGGTGGGGCGCCGGCCAGCCTCTATGGGCTGCCTCTCTCCTTTCCTCAAGGCCCACTATGGACCATCCCCCTTCGTAGGGGGTTCCGGTAACCCCCTCCGGCAATCCAGTTAAATCCGAAACTTTTCCGGAACACTTCCGGTGTCCGAATATAGTCGTCCAATATATCAATCTTTATGTCTCGGACATTCCGAGACTCCTCGTCATGTCTGTGATCTCATCCGGGACTCCGAACTACCTTCAGTACATCAAAACTCATAAACTCATAATACCGATCGTCATCAAACGTTAAGCGTGCGGACCCTACGGGTTCGAGAACTATGTAGACATGACCGAGACTCATCTCCGGTCAATAACCAATAGCGGAACCTGGATGTTCATATTGGCTCCTACATATTCTACGAAGATCTTTATCGGTCAAAACCGCATAACAACATACGTTGTTCCTTTTGTCATCGGTATGTTACTTGCCCGAGATTCGATCGTCGGTATCTCTATACCTAGTTCAATCTCGTTACCGGCAAGTCTCTTTACTCGTTCCGTAACACATCATCTCGTGACTAACTCATTAGTCTTTTTGCTTGCAAGGCTTATTATGATGTGTGTTACCGAGAGGGCCCAGAGATACCTCTCCGACACTCGGAGTGACAAATCCTAATCTTGATCTATGCCAACACCACGAATACTTTCGGAGACACCTGTAGAGCATCTTTATGATCACCCAATTACGTTGTGACGTTTGATAGCACACAAGGTGTTCCTACGGTATTCGGGAGTTGCATAATCTCATAGTCATAGGAACATGTATAAGTCATGAAGAAAGCAATAGCAGTAAAACTAAACGATCATAGTGCTATGCTAACGGATGGGTCTAGTCCATCACATCATTCTCCTAATGATGTGATCCCATTGATCAAATGACAACTCATGTCTATGGCTAGGAAACATAACCATCTTTGATCAATGAGCTAGTCTAGTAGAGGCATACTAGGGACATACTGTTTTGTCTATGTATCCACACATGTACTAGGTTTCCGGTTAATACAATTCTAGCATGAATAAAAGACATTTATCATGATATAAGGGAATACAAATAACATCTTTATTATTGCCTCTAGGGCATATTTCCTTCACAAAGAACCCGAGAAGCTTGCCGGAAGGGACTCCGAAGACGCACTTCTCGGGTTCAACTTGAGTTGTATCTTGCGCAGATTCTCAAAGATTTCTTCCAAGTCTTGGATCAGGGTATCCTTGCTCTTGCTCTTGACCACTATATCATCCATGTAGGCTTCTACATTCCTGTGTATCTGTGGCTCAAAAGCAGTGTGCACCACCCTTGCAAATGTTGAGCCTGCATTCTTCAATCCAAAGGGCATGCGTATGAAGCAGTATGTGCCGCATGGAGTAATGAATGCAGTCTTTTCTTCATCTTCCTTAGCCATGAATATCTGGTGGTAACCCGAGTATGCATCGAGGAATGAAAGCAACTCACATCTGGCGGTGGAGTCAACAATCTGGTCAATACGCGGCAAGGGGAATGGATCCTTGGGACATGCTTTATTCACATCAGTGAAGTCTATACAAAGTCTCCACTTCCCATTGGCCTTGCGCACAACAACTGGATTGGCCAACCATGTAGGATGGATTACGCCTCTAACCAGGCCTGCTGCTTCCAACTTCTTTATCTCTTCGGTGATGAACTCTTGGCGCTCCACGGCTTGCTTCCTGACCTTCTGCTTGACGGGCCGCGCATGAGGACAAACAGCAAGCTTGTGCTCAATTACCTTCCTGGGAACGCCGGGGATGTCAGACGGTTGCCATGCAAACACGTCTACATTCGCCCGCAGGAAGGCAACAAGCGCGCTTTCCTATTTGGGGTCGAGTGTAGCACTGATGGTGAAGGTACCACCAGTGCCGTCCTCCTTGGCGGACACCTTCTTGGTTGCCGGTGGAGCTGCCATTCCTTTCTTGCACTTGCCGGTGGAGCTTGATGGCGCGTCCTCGACGGCAGTGCAGCACTCCGAAGAGGTGCGTTTGCCGGAGTGGGCTCCAGAGCTCTTGCCGGACTTGGTCTTGGTCTTCCTCCCGGGAGCTTCAGCGGCAAGTGTTTCGCTATCTGCCGCGGCTGCTGCATCCCGGTAGATCTTGTCAGTGCAAATAAGCGCATCTTTCTTGTCGCCGGGGACAGAGATGACGCTTATCGGCCCCGGCATCTTGAGCATGTTATAGGCGTAGTGGGAAGCTGCCATGAACTTGGCGAGGGCGGGACGGCCAAGTATCCCATTATATGGTAATGGGATATCGGCGACGTCGAACGTGATCCTCTCCGTCCTGAAGTTGAGCTCCCCACCAAAGGTCAATGGCAATGTAACCTTCCCCTTCGGCTTGCTCCTTCCCGGGTTGATTCCTTGGAACGTCCCGGTTTCTTCGAGCTCGCTGTCGGGGATCTGCAGTTTCTTGATCACAGCGGAGGAGATCAAGTTGAGGCCGGCCCCGCCGTCAACCAACATCTTGGTGACCTTGAGGTTGCGGATAGTTGGTGAAACCAACATCAGCAAGCACCCGACCGCGGTTGTGCGGTCAGGGTGATCCTCAAGGTCGAAGATGATGGGCGTGCCAGACCATTTCAGGAGCCTGCGCGACTCGACGGGTGGCTCTGCTACATTCACTTCCCGCACCCACAGCTTGAGTTGGCGGTGGGAAGTGTGCAGAGAAGCACCTCCATCGACGCACAGAACTTCTGTGGCCTTCTGGAACTCCTGCTCGCTGTTGTCCCCTTCATCCATATCCTCATCATCATCTTCGTCTTCATCCTTGTCGCGGCCCCGGGGAGGTCTGTCTCCTTGCCGCTGCTTGGCCTTGCCACGGCGCCCTCCCCGGCCATTGAACGGCCGCTTCTTGCTTGGCTCTCCTCCGCCTCCTTGGGTCTTCTCCTTATCGCGACGCTCGTATTCAGCCTTCTTCTGCTCTACGAGGTACTCTACCCTTTTGCAGTTTTGGAGGTCGTGGCCCTTGGTGCGGTGGATCTTGCAGTACTGCTTGTCGGAGCCGTCCTGCTTGTCGGCTGCCGCTACAGGGGCGGGCTCCTTGCCGGAGCCACCAGCCTGTGTCTTCTTGGCGGGAGCCTCCTTGCCGGACTGCTCGACAACTAGCACTTCCTTGCTCTTCTTCTTCTTGTTTCGCCACCGGCCCTTCCTTGCCGGGGCGGCATCCTCGCTGTCGCTTCCTCCTGCGCCGGTATCCTCTCCGGGGAGTCTCCTCCCCTCTTCAGCACGTGCACATTTGTCAGCCAGAGCGTAAAGCTCGCTGACGTCCCGGATCTTGGTCATGGCCATCTCCTCCCTCATCCGGCGGTTACGCACGTTCTGGTGGAACGCGCTGATAACCGTGGCAGGGTGGACATCGGGAATGTTGTGTTGCACATGGCTGAACCTTTGGATGTATTTGCGCAGGGACTCTCCCTCCTTCTGAGCTAAGATGTGGAGATCGCTCTCCTGGCCGTGAGGTTTGTGGCCGCCTATGAAGGCGCCGACAAACTGGTGGCACAAATCCGCCCATGAAGAGATGGAGCTCTCCGGCAAGTGCATAAGCCAAGATCTGACGTTTGGCTTAAGCACGAGCGGGAAGTAGTTGGCTAGGATCTTCTCGTCGCGTCCCCCGGTAGCCTGCACCGCAATGGTGTATATGCCGAGGAACTCCGAGGGGTGTGTCTTTCCGTCGTACTTCTCGGGTACGTCGGGCTCGAAATTCTTCATACTGGGCCATTGGACTCGCCGCAGCTCTCGGGTGAACACAAGGCAACCTGCCGCGTACGGCAAGTCCCCTGGTTCACCAGGCGCGTGCATGTCAACAGCTGTCCCAGCGCGCTGATCGGACTGTCTTCTGGCTTCTCGTCGACGCTCGATACGAGTTAGAGCGTCCTCTTGTCGCCTGTCGTCGAGGACTTGGCGCTGATCGCGCCGAGCCCGCGGATCCGAAGACGATGTGGAGTCGTCGTCGACGTTGATCCGGCGGGGCGGCGTTTTCCGCTTCCGTGGCGGGGAGTGCACGGTAGTCGCGCCCCCGGCGGTCTTGTCGCCATCGGCCTTTGCTTGGTCGACTTGCCGCGGCCGTGAAGTTGCCGGCTGCTGCGGCGCATCATTGTTGGCGAAGGCGATGAGGCTCTGGATCGTCGCCCTCCAGTCTTCGGCCTTGTCCGCTGCTGGAGGGAAATCGAGGAGCAGCTGAGCCCTAGCCAGGGCTTCTGCTGGAGAAGAAGGAAATGGTGGCGAGCGGTGCGAGGAGCGGGACACGCTCGGACTTCTAACTGCGTTAGAAGGAGCATGTTCCCGTCCTGGCGACCGCGCCTTGCTCGTGCCGGGGCATTGGCCTTGAGCGTCCCGTGATTCGCCGGCCTGGCCACGTCCCAACAGGCGTATGGTACCCCCGGTACCACGCCGCTGCTGGTCTGGCACCTCCTGGGAGGGACGTGGTGCGTGCAGGGACACCGAGGCCTTGGAGTTCGCCCGATCGTCCGTCTTGTCCTTGGACTTGGTGGCGCCGTGAGTGTCTCCACCGGCGTCCACTCTTCCGCCGGCGTCTCCCCCACCAACCGTTGGCTCTGGCGGCGGTGGGATCGACGCAGACGGGCCTCCAACCTCCGAAGCCTTCTTCTTCGGAGGCATGTTGATGTAACAGACGAAGTTGGAGAGGTTGATGAAGAACGCGCCTGCGTGAGCGCCGGATCAGGTTCGCACAACCTCGACGCCCCCTACCTGGCGCGCCAAAGATGTCGGGGGAAACTGTCCTCCCACGAGCACCTATGGGACCGGAGCCCCTTCTACGTTGCGATAAGGGAGCGGAGGGAGCACGGAGAGTAGATCGAGGAGCACACGCGGGCAGTTTACCCAGGTTCGGGCCGTGATGACGCGTAAAACCCTACTCCTGCTTTGGTTGTATTGAGTTTTTGGAGCTCGGGAGCTTGGAGATCTACAGTACCAGCTACACCGAGCGTGGAGTGAGCAAGTTTCCGGAGTCGAACCCCCTCTACGTCGTGTATGGGCCTCCTTTTATAGCTCAAAGGGGTCACCGACAGGTGTCAACGTAGAGGAGGGTAGAAGTGTAAATTTGGTGGTAGTTGTAACAGTGCATGAGCAGTGCATGAACAATGCATGAACAGTGGTCTTCACCTAACCTTGACGGTGGGGGACAAGGGCATTTAATGCCCGTCGCCGTCGACCCCAAAAGTGTCTGTCCATGCGCCTCCGTTCGCCACGGCGGTAGCCTCGTCACCGCGGCTCGCCAGCGTGTCCCTCAGGCTGCACAGCCATCTGCCACGCGCCCCTGGAAGGGCCCCAGGGCGACGCGTGGCCGAGTGAGCTGGAGCGCAGGCACACAGTGTGAGCTTCCCCCGGCAAGTACCTTGCCGGGGCTGCTATCTTGCCGGGCCCGGAAGCTTGCCGCTTCCCGGGCCCTGCCGGGGCGCATGATGCGCCGCGATGTATCTTCCGTGGTGTTATCCTTTGGCCTTCCTGGCAAGCACCTCTTGCCAGGGTCTTGTGCTGAAAAGATGTCCTCGAGCCTGGTGTGGCCTTCCCGGCAAGCTCCTCTTGTCGGGGTCTTGTCTTCTAACTTGGATACTTTGTTCTTGAATGGCTTAAAGGGGTCTCGAGCGGGCCTCGGCAAGCGCGTGGTAAGCCCTGCCGCGGGAAGCTGCTACTGCCCGTGCACAAGTTGGGGTACTAAGGTACCCCTACCTTAGTACACCGACACGGCCTCGGCAAGGATCTTGCCGGGGGAAACCGTTTCGTCCCCTTGATCTTCGTGGTCTTGTTCTTGGTGTCGCTCCAGTCTTCATCAAGCTTCAATCTTGCCCCGGCTTGCCTCCCTCGCCATGCTTGGCGGGACGGCGCCGTGGCTCAGACTGCCCGTGCGCAGTCATAGGGGTACAAAAAGTGTACCCCTCTTTTTGTACACCAACACCAAGGCACCCCAAGGTAATATTCAAGGAAAATCAAGAGCCTAAGCTTGGGGATGCCCCGGAAGGCGTCCCCTCTTTCGTCTTCATCTATCGGTAATATTACTTGAGGCTATATTTTTATCACCACATGATATGTGTTTTGCTTGGAGCATAATTTTGTTTTATTTTGTTTTGCTTGCTATTTGAATAATATCCCAAGATCTGAAATTCTTAAATGTTAGAGAATATTCACATAGTTACATAATTATTCAACTTCTCATTGATCTTCACTTATATCTTTTGGAGCAGTTTGTTATTTGCTCTACTACTTCACTTATATCTTTTAGAGCACGACAGTGGTTTTATTTTGAAGAAATGGTTAATCTGTCATGCTTCACTTATATTATTTTTAAGTCTTTTAGAACAGCATGGTAATTTGCTTTGGTTATGAATTTAGTCCTAATATGATGGGAATCCAAGAGGGATATAATAAAAACTTTCATATAAAGTGCATTGAATACTAAGAGAAGTTTGATTCCTTATGATTGTTTGAGATATGAAGATGGTGATATTAGAGTCATGCTAGTGAGTAGTTGTGAATTTGAGAGATACTTGTGTTAAAGTTTGTGATTCCCGTAGCATGCACGTATGGTGAACCGTTATGTGATGAAGTCGGAGCATGATTTATTTTTTGATTGTCTTCCTTTGTGTGGATGTCGGGATCGCGCGATGGTTAACTCTTACCAACCCTTCCCCTCGGGGCATGCGTGTAGTACTTTGTTTCGATGACTAATAGATTTTTTCAATAAGTATGTGAGTTATTTTAAAACTAATGTTGAGTCCATGGATTATACGCACTCTCACCCTTCCACCATTGCTAGCCTCTCTTGTGCTGCGCAAATTTCGCCGGTACCATACACCCACCATATACCTTCCTCAAAACAGCCACCATACCTACCTATTATGGCATTTCCATAGCCATTCCAAGATGTATTGCCATGCAACTTTCCACCGTTCTATTTATTATGAAACGCTCCATCATTGTCATATTGCTTTGCATGATCATGTAGTTGACATCGCATTTTTGGCAAAGCCACCATTCATAATTCTTTCATACATGTCACTCTTGATTCATTACACATCCCGGTACACTGCCGGAGGCATTCATATAGAGTCATTTCTTGTTCTAAGTATCGAGTTGTAATTCATGAGTTGTAAGTAAATAAAAGTGTGATGATCATCATTATTAGAGCATTGTCCCAGTGAGGAAAGAATGATTGAGACTATGATTCCCCCACAAGTCGAGATGAGACTCCAGACGGAAAATAATAATAATAAAAATAAAAAAAGAGGCCAAAAAAGGAGAGGAAAATAATGAGAGAAAAAGAGAGAAGGGGCAATGCTACTATCCTTTTACCACACTTGTGCTTCAAAGTAGCACCATGATCTTCATGATAGAGAGTTTCCTACGTTGTCACTTTCATATACTAGTGGGAATTTTTCATTATATAACTTGGCTTGTATATTCCAATGATGGGCTTCCTCAAAATGCTCTAGGTCTTCGTGAGCAAGCAAGTTGGACGCACACCCACTTAGTTTCCTTTTGATCTTTCATACATTTATAACTCTAGTGCATCCGTTGCATGACAATCCCTACCCACTCACATTGATATCTATTGATGGGCATCTCCATAGCCAGTTGATACGCCTAGTTGATGTGAGACTATATTCCTCCTTTTTGTCTTCTCCACAACCACCATTTTATTCCACTATAGTGCTATGTCCATGGCTCACGCACATGTATAGCATGAAAGTTGAGAAAGTTTGAGAATATAAAGTATGAAACAATTGCTTGGCTGAAACCGTGGTTGTGCATGATTTAAATATTTTGTGTGATGAAGATAGAGCATAGCCAGACTATATGATTTTGTAGGGATAGCTTTCTTTGGCCATGTTATTTTGAAAAGACATGATTGCTTTGTTAGTATGCTTGAAGTATTATTATTTTTATGTCAATATTAAACTTTTTGAATCTTATGGATCTGAATATTCTTGCCACAATATAGAAGATTACATTTATAAATATGTTAGGTAGCATTCCACATAAAAAAAATCTATTTTTATCATTTACCTACTCGAGGACGAGCAGGAATTAAGCTTGGGGATGCTTGATACGTCTCCAACGTATCTATAATTTTTGATTGTTTCATGCTATTATATTATCCATCTTGGATGTTTTATATGCATTTATATGCTATTTTATGTGATTTTTGGGACTAACCTATTAACCTAGAGCCTAGTGCCAGTTTCTGTTTTTTCCTTATTTTTGAGTTTTACAGAAAAGGAATACCAAACAGAATGCAATTGACGTGCCAAATTTTGATGATTTTTATGGACCAAAAGAAGCCCCCGGAGTAAAAGAGTTGGGCCAGAAGAGTCCCGAGCCGTCCATGAGGGTGGAGGGCATGCCCTACCCCCTGGGCTCGCCCCCTATCTCGTGGATGACTCGGAGACCCCCCTGACGTGAGACCGACGCCAAAAATTCCTATAAATACAGAAACCCCCGAAAAGAAACCTAGATCGGGAGTTCCGCCGCCGCAAGCCTCTGTAGCCACCAAAAACCAATCGGGACCCTGTTCCGGCACCCTGTCGGAGGGGGGATCCATCACCGGTGGCCATGTTCATTATCCCGACGCTCTCCATGACGAGGAGGGAGTAGTTCACCCTCGGGGCTGAGGGTATGTGCCAGTAGCTATGTGTTTGATCCCTCTCTCTCTCTCTCTCTCTCTCTCTCTCTCTCTCGCTTTCTCTCTCTCGTGTTCTTGATATGGCACGATCTTGATGTATCGTGAGCTTTGCTATTATAGTTGGATCTTATGATGTTTCCCTCCCTCTACCTTGTAATGGATTGAGTTTTCCCTTTGAAGTTATCTCATCGGATTGAGTCTTTAAGGATTTGAGAACACTTGATATATGTCCTGCATGTGCTTATCTCGGGTCACAATGGGATATTCACGTGATCTACTTGATGTATGTTTTGGTGATCAACTTGCGGGTTCAGTGACCTTGTGAACTTATGCATAGGGGTTGGCACGCGTTTTCGTCTTGACTCTCCGATAGTAACTTTGGGGCACTCTTGGAAGTTCTTTGTGTTGGTTGAATAGATGAATCTGAGATTGTGTGATGCATATCGTATAATCATGCCCACAGATACTTGAGGTGACAATGGAGTATCTAGGTTACATTAGGGTTTTGGTTGATGTGTGTCTTAAGGTGTTATTCTAGTACGAACTCTAGGATAGATCGAACGGAAAGAATAGTTTCGTGTTATTTTACTATGGACTCTTGAATAGATCGATCAGAAAGAATAACTTTGAGGTGGTTTCGTACCCTACAATAATCTGTTCGTTTGTTCTCCGCCATTAGTGACTTTGGAGTGACTCTTTGTTACATGTTGAGGGATAGTTATATGATCCAGTTATGTTATTATTATTGAGAGAACTTGCACTAGTGAAAGTATGAACCCTAGGCCTTGTTTCGAAGCATTGCAATACCATTTGTGCTCACTTTTATCATTAGTTACCTTGCTGTTTTCATATTTTCAGATTACAAAAACCTATATCTACCATCCATATTGCACTTGTATCACCATATCGTCGCCAAACTAGTGCGCCTATACAATTTACCATTGTATTGGGTGTGTTGGGGACACAAGAGACTCTTTGTTATTTGGTTGCAGTGTTGCTTGAGAGAGACCATCTTCATCCTACGCCTCCCAGGGATTGATAAACCTTAGGCCATCCACTTGAGGGAAAATTGCTACTGTCCTACAAACCTCTGCACTTGGAGGCCCAACAATGTCTACAAGAAGAAGGTTGCATAGTAGACGTCAACAACCACCACTTGGAATGCTGCCCCGGGAGGGGCGATCTGCGTGACATGGCTACGGGCGCTGAACTTTCCCTTGGCCTTGTCAGCAACTCCTCCAGCAGCGGTAGTGTTGGGGAACGTAGTATTTCATAAAAATTCCTACGATCACGCAAGATCTATCTACTAGATGCATAGCAACGAGAGGAGAGAGTGTGTCTACATACCCTCGTAGACCGAAAGCGGAAGCATCTAGTGATGTGGTTGATGTAGTCGAACGTCTTCGCGATCTAACCGATCCAAGCACCGAACGTACGGCACCTCCATGTTCAGCACACGTTCAAGTCGATGACGTCCCACGAGCTCTTGATCCAGTTGAGCTTCATGGGAGAGTTTCGTCAGCACGACGGCATGGTGACGGAGATCATGAAGCTACCGGCGTAGAGCTTCGCCTAAGCACTGCAATGATATGACCGATGTGTGTTTCTGTGGAGAGGGGCACCGCACACGGCTAAAACAATGTTGCTTGTATGTTCTTAGGTGCCCCCTTGCCCCTGTATATAAAGGAGCAAGGGGGAGGGCCGACTGGCCCCTATGGGCGCGCCAAGGAGTAGGATTCCCCTTTCCTATTCCTACTAGGAGTAGGAAAGGAAGAAGAAGGGGGAGAAGGAAGGAGAGGGGCGCCTCCCCCCACTCCTAGTCCAACTAGGATTCCTAGGGGGCGCGGCCAGCCCTATGGGCTGCCTCTCTCTTTTCCCTCAAGGCCCACTATGGCCCATACTCCCCCGGGGGGTTCCGGTAACCCCCTCCGGCACTCCGGTTTTACCCGATAACACCAGGAACACTTCCGGTGTCTGAATATAGTCGTCCAATATATCAATATTTATGTCTCGGACATTTCGAGACTCCTCGTCATGTCTGTGATCTCATCCGGGACTCCGAAGTTTCTTTGGTACATCAAAATTCATAAACTCATAATATCGATCGTCATCGAACGTTAAGCGTGCGGACCCTACGGGTTCGAGAACTATGTAGACATGATCGAGACTCATCTCTGGTCAATAACCAATAGCGGAACCTGGATGCTCACATTGGCTCCTACATATTCTACGAAGATCTTTATCGGTCAAACTGCATAACAACATACGTTGTTCCCTTTGTCATCGGTATGTTACTTGCCCGGGATTCGATCGTCAGTATCATCATACCTAGTTCAATCTCGTCACCGGCAAGTCTCTTTACTCGTTCCGTAATACATCATCTTGTGACTAACTCATTAGTCGTTTGCTCGCAAGGCTTATTACGATGTGTATTATCGAGAGGGCCCAGAGATACCTCTCCGACACTCGGAGTGAAAAATCCTATTCTCGATCTATGCCAACACCACAAACACCTTCGGAGACACCTGTAGAGCATCTTTATAATCACCCAGTTATGTTGTGACGTTTGATAGCACACAAGGTGTTCCTCCGGTATTCGGGAGTTGCATAATCTCATAGTCAGAGGAACATATATAAGTCATGAAGAAAGCAATAGCAGTAAAACTAAACGATCATAATGCTAAGCTAACGGATGGGTCTTGTCCATCACATCATTCTTCTAATGATGTGATCCTGTGGATCAAATGACAACTCATGTTTATGGTTAGGAAAAACTAGCTAGTCTAGTAGAGGCATACTAGGGGCTCTCTGTTTTGTCTATGTATTCACGCATGTACTAAGTTTCCGGTTAATACAATTCTAGCATGAATAATAAACATTTATCATGATATAAGGAAATATAAATAACAAATTTATTATTGCCTCGAGGGCATATTTTCTTCAGTCTCCCACTTGCACTAGAGTCAATAATCTAGTTCACATCACCATGTGATTTAATACCGATAGTTCACACCGTTATGTGAATAACACCCATAGTTCACATCGCCATGTGACTAACACCCAAAAGGTTTACTAGAGTCAACAATCTTGTTCATATCGCCATGTGATTAACATCCAAAAGAGTACTAAGGTGTGATCATGTTTTGCTTCGTGAGAGAAGTTTAGTTAGCGGGTCTGTTACATTCAGATCCGTATGTATTTCGCAAATTTCTATGTCTACAATGCTCTGCATGGAGCTACTCTAGCTTATTGCTCCCAGTTTCAATATGCATCCAAATTGATACTTAGAGTCATCTGGATTAGTGTAAAGCTTGCATCGGTGTAACTCTTTATGACAAACTCTTTATCACTTCCATAATCGAGAAACATTTCCTTAGACATCCAGTAACTAAGGATAATTTTTGACCGCTGTCCAGTGATCTACTCCTAGATCACTATTGTACCTCCTTGCCAAACTCATGGGAAGGTACACAATAGGTTTGGTACATAGCATAACATACTTTATAGAACCTATGGCTGAGGCATAGGGAATGACTTTCGTTCTTTTTCTATCTTTAACCGTGGTCGGGTTTTGAGTCTTTACTCAACTTCATAACTTACAACTCAGGCAAGAACTCCTTCTTTGACTGATCCATTTTGAACTTCTTCAAAATCATATTAAGGTATGTACTCATTGAAAATCTTATCAAGCGTCTTAATCTATCTCTATAGATCTTGGTGCCCAATATGTATGTAGCTTCACCGAGGTCTTTTATTGAAAAACTCTTTTAAACAATCCTTTATGCTTTCCAGAACATTCTACATCATTTCCGATCAACAATATGTCATTCACATATACTTATCAGAAAGGCTGCAGTGCTTCCACTCACTTTCTTGCAAATACAGGCTTCATCATAAGTCTGTATAAATCCATATGCTTTGATCACCCCATCAAAGCGTATATTCCAACTCTGAGAGGCTTGCACCAGTCCATCAATGGATCGTTGGAGCTTGCACACTTTGTTAGCACCTTTCGGATTGACATAACCTTCTGGTTGCATCATATACAACTCTTCTTTAATAAATCCATTAAAGAACACAGTTTTGTTATCAATTTGCCAGATTTCATAAAATGCGACAATTGCTAACATGATTCGGACAGACTTAAGCATCACTACGAGTGAGAAAATCTCATCGTAGCCAACACCTTGAACTTGTCAAAAACCTTTCGCAACAAGTCGAGCTTTGTAGATAGTAACATTACCATCAACGTCAGTCTTCCTCTTAAAGATCCATTTATTTTCAATGGCTTGCCGATCATCGGGCAAGTCAACCAAAGTCCACACTTTGTTCTCATGCATGGATCCCATCTCAGATTTCATGGCCTCAAGCCATTTTGAGGAATCTGGGCTCATCATCGCTTGCTCATAGTTCGTAGGTTCATCATGGTCTAGTAACATGACTTCCAGAACCTGGTTACTGTACCACTCTGACGCGGAACGCACTCTGGTTGACCTATGAGGTTCAGTAGTAACTTGATCTGAAGTTTCATGATCATCATCATTATATTCCTCGCTGAATGGTGTAGGAATCACTAGAACTAGTTTGTATGATGTACTACTTTCCAATTCAGGAGAAGGTACAATTACCTCATTAAGTTCCACTTTCCTCCCACTCACTTCTTTCGAGAGAAACTCCTTCTCTTGAAAGTATCCATTTTTTAGCAACGAATATCTTGCCTTTGGATCTGTGATGGAAGGTGTACCAAACAGTTTCCTTTGGGTATCCTATGAAGACACATTTCTCCAATTTGGGTTCGAGCTTATCAGGTTGAAACTTTTTCACATAAGCATCACCCCAAACTTTAAGAAACGACAACTTAGGTTTCTTGCCAAACCACGGTTCATACGGTGTCGTCTCAACGGATTTAGATGCTGCCCTATTTAACATGAATGGAGCTGTTTCTAATGCATAACCCCAAAACGATAGTGGTAAATCGGTAAGAGACATCATAGATCGCACCATATTTAATAAAGTGTGGTTACGACGTTCACACACACCATTATCCTGTGGTGTTCTAGGTGGCGTGAGTTGTGAAACTATTTCACATTGTTCTAACTGAAGGCCAAACTCGTAACTTCAAATATTCGCCTCCGCGATCAGATTGTAGAAACTTTTATTTTCTTGTTACGATGATTTTCCACTTCACTCTGAAATTCTTTGAACTTTTCAAATGTTTCAGACTTATGTTTCATCAAGTAGATATACCCATATCTGCTCAAATCATCTATGAAGGTCAGAAAATAATGATACCCGTCGTGAGCCTCAACACTCATCGGACCGCATACATCACTATATATTATTTCCAATAAGTCAGTTGCTCGCTCCATTGTTCTGGAGAACGGAGTCTTAGTCATCTTGCCCATGAGGCATGGTTCACAAGCATCAAATGATTCATAATCAAGTGATTCCAAAAGCCCATCACCATGGAGTTTCTTCATGCGCTTTACACCAATATGACCTAAACGGCAGTGCCACAAATAAGTTGCACTATCATTATTAACTTTGCATATTTTGGCTTCAATATTATGAATATGTGTATCACTACAATCGAGATCCAATAAACTATTTTATTGGGTGTATGACCATCGAAGGTTTTATTCATGTAAACAAAACAACATTTAGTCTCCGACTTTAAATGAATAGATGTATTGCAATAAACATGATCAAATCATATTCATGCTCAACGCAAACACCAAACAACACTTATTTAGGTTCAACACTAATCCCGAAAGTATAGGGAGTGTGCGATGATGATCATATCAATCTTGGAACCATTTCCAGCAAACATCGTCACTTCACCCTTAACTAGTCTCTGTTTATTCTGCAACTCCCGTTTTGAGTTACTACTCTTAGCAACTGAACCAGTATAAAATACCGAGGGGTTGCTATAAACACTAGTAAAGTACACATCAATAACATGTATATCAAATATAGCTTTCTTCACTTTGCAATCCTTCTTATCCACCAAGTTTCTAGGGTAGTTCCACTTCCAGTGACCATTTCCTTTGCAGTAGAAGCACTTAGTTTCAGGCTTTGGGTCTAGCTTTGGGTTTCTTCATGGGAGTAGCAACTTGCTTGCCATTCTTCTTGAAGTTCCCTTTCTTTTACTTTGCCCTTTTACTTGAAACTAGTGGTCTTGTCAACCATCAACACTTGATGCTTTTTCTTGATTTCTACCTTTGTCGATTTCAGCATCGCGAAGAGCTCGGGAATTACTTTCATCATCCCTTGCATATTATAGCTCATCACGAAGTTCTAGTAACTTGGAGATAGTGACTAGAGAACTTTGTCAATTACTATCTTATCTGTAAGATTAACTCCCACTTGATTCAAGCAATTGTAGTACCCAGACAATCTGAGCACATGCTCACTGGTTGAGCTATTCTCCTCCATCTTGTAGGAAAAGTACTGTCAGAGGTTTCATACCTCTTGATACGGACATGAGTATGAAATACCAATTTCAACTCTTAGGAACATCTTATATGCTCCATGGCATTCAAAACATTTTTGAAGTCCCGGTTCTAAGGCGTAAAGCATGGTGCACTAAACTATCAAGTAGTCATCATACCGAGCTTTTGTCAAAACGTTCATAACGTCTGCATCTGCTTCTGCAATAGGTCTGTCACCTAGTGTCGGGGAAACTGATCCACCCACGAACACCTATGGGGACGGAGCCCCTTTTCGGTACGGCAGGGGGGCGGAGATCACGCAAAGAGCAGATCGAGGCGAGGCACACGAGCAGTTTACCCAGGTTCGGGCCGCACAGTTGCTTAAAACCCTACTCCTTCTTTGGTTTGTATTGAGTTCTTGCTCGGGAGCGCTGAGAGCTACAGTACACTTCAGCAGCTAACGAGACCGAGCGTGAGAGTGTTCGAATGTCTAACCCCCCTCTACGTTGCGCATGGGCCTCCTTTTATATGCTCAAGGGGTCACCGACAGGTGGCAACGCAGTTGAGGGTAAAAATGGAAAGATGGTGTAGTTGGTACACCTACTTGTATAGTGTTCCATACCTAACCCTGACGGCAGGGGACAAGGGCATTAAATGCCCATCGACGTTGCCCAAACAGTGAAAAAAGGGGCCGTTAGGGGGCGCCACCGTTCGCCATGATGGCAACCTTGTCAGCGCCGCTTGCCACTGCGTACCCCTGGCTGGACAGCCTCCCGCCACGTACGCCTGGAAGGGTCCCAGAGCGACACGTGGGTGGATGTGCTGGAGCGCGGGTACTGAGTGGAAGCTTGCCGCGGCAAGCGCCTTGCCACGGTCGCTATCTTGTCGTTTCCGGGAGCTTGTCGCTCACCGGGCCTTGCCGGGGCGCGTGGTGCGTCGCGGCAATTTTCTTGAGATGCCTTGGTTGGCCTTTCCGAAAAGCTTCTCTTGCCAGGGTCTTGCGCCTTGAGTGGCCTTGTGCCTTGAGTGGCCTTCCCGGCAAGCTCCTCTTGCCGGGGCCTTGTCTCCTTGGCTTGGATACTTTGTTCTTGAATGGCTCCAAAGGAACCACGGAGGACCTTGGCAATCACCCGGCAAGCCTTGCGGCGGGACGCTGAGACTGCCCGTGCACAAGTTCGGGATACTAAGGGTACCCCTACTTTAGTACACCGACAGGAGCCCCCGGGCCTGGGCCATACACGGTGCCGAGCGCTGTTGGGCCAGGCCCAAAATAGTGAACGGGCACGCGCGGCCTGGTTCTCGCCGTATCTTTCTCCGTATCCCCCGCGCCCTCCCCTAACGGCACGCGTCGATTGCGGCGTCGTGGGAGAGATCGTGGGTGGCTTCTTTATTCGGAAATGCGGAACGTCCGCCCCCTCCCCCCTTATAAGCAGGGGAAACAGGGGCAGTTCGTCCATCCGCCCGTTGCTGCTTCAATCCTCGAAAACCTCCGCCGCTCTCCTTCTTCCCAAAGTTTGAAAGAGAGCAGCGCTCCGCCCCCCGTCGCCACCAGCACCACCAACGCCGTCGACCTCCCTCACCACTTCTGCCATGGCTCCGAAAGGCGACAAGGGGAAGGCCGTGAAGTCGGCCGAGGCGCTGCGGCTCGCGGCACTGCGGAAGGAGCTGAGGGAGAACTACTACCTCTTCTGGTCAGGGGAGACGCGGGCGCATCCGCGCACCAAGGTACTCCCAGCCATTGCTTGTAAGACGGTTCCGAACGGATACGCGTTCTTCGCCTTGTTCTTCTACTGCGGGCTCTGCCCGCCTTTCTCTGAATTCTTCTGCGACATCATGAACACCTACGGGTTCCACCTCCTTGACTTCACCCCCAACGCCGTTCTCACCATGGCAGTTTTCGCACACCTCTGCGAAAACTTTGTCGGAGTCCATCCCAATGTCGCCCTTTTCCGCCACTACTTTACGCCCCGAGTTGAGAGAGGAGAGCCTTTATCCGGCGGAGTCTCCTGGATCTCGAGGACGCACAAGAAGGAAGCTTATCTGGAGGGAGAGCTTCGCAGCAAATGGGATGAATGGAGGGCCAATTGGTGTTGGATTGTCGAGGAGAACCCGCAGCCATTTACCGCCCGGCGCCAAACCCCAGTAGTACGCGGCAACGACTGGAGCGACTTGGCCCCGGAAGACAGTAGATTGAAGATTGCCACTACCCGGATCCGACGCCTCAGGCTTGCCAAGCTCACTGTGGGCGCAGTTGGCGCAGATTTCCTTCGCCGCCGCATCGCCCCCTTGCAGGAGAGGAAGAGGCCCGCCTGGGAGTTCGAGAATGCGGCAGATAACATGAGGCTGCGCCCGGGCCTCAACTACAACTTTACTGTCCTGGAGCTCAACGCGATGCTTCAGGAGCTGTTCAAGTATGACCCCGATCATCCTGAGGTGTTCAGGTTGCCGAGGGGGGTCGTCCCGCTGTGCAACAACTCCGCGCTCAGCCGCATCCGTGCAATGATGCCGCTGTGCGACTCTCACGGGATTGACCCAACCTGGCAAGAGCCTGCCGACGACGCCGTGCAGGCATTCTTCGACAGCCTGGAAGAAGTGCCAATCCGCTCCGACGAGAAGAAGGGCCTCACCCGCGACACCACCGATAAGGAGATGGCGTACATCGCCACCAGGCTGGAAGAGGCGGCGGCAGCCGCAGCCGCAGGCGCGTTCGGTTTCACCCCGAAGGAGGCGGAGGCAGCGGAGGCAGCAATCCTTGCCGAGCGAGAGGAGTTTATTGGCGCGGGAGAGCCTGCCGGCGAGGAAGAGCTTGTCGCGCATGCCGCTGAGCCAAGCGAGCCCGATGAGGATACGAGCGGCTCGCTGGAGATCGGCTCCTCCTCCTCCTCGTCCTCAGGTAGCTCGCCGCCAACGGAGCCCCCAGCTCCACCAAGAAGGCGTCTCCGCAAGGCCGGGGACGTAACGGAGTGGCAGACGGGTCAACAGCCACCGCGCCGCACGACACGCTCCACCGTGGCAAGCACGATTGCCGCGGGAGCGCCTCGTGCTTCTGCAGCAACTGGAGCGGGGTCTTCCCAGACCACCGCTTCTGCTCCTGCCGCTCCTCATGCCACGGCGATAGCCGGAGTGGGGTTGTCTCAGACCACCGCCACTGCTCCCGCCAAGCGGCCAAGGGAGCCTACTCCTCCGCCTCCTCGCGCCGGGCGTGAGCCGGATTTCGACTTCTCCGCGCTCAGCTCCGACGAGGAAGAAGAAGAGTAAGTCTTTGTTGTTCTTGTATTTCTTTGATTTTCTGCTGTTTTGTCTTGTGCCTTATTTGTCTCACTCTGAACCTGTTCCTTTTTTCAGAACTCTGGCCCAGAGGGCGGCAAAGAGAGCCAAGGTCCCGGTGATTGTCATCGAGGACGAACACGCCGTGACAGCAGGGGGTGCGTCTGAGACAAACTTGCCGGACCCGACAACTGATCTTCAGAGCAGCCCCCAGCGTAAGTGTATAGTTTACTTTCCGCTGTTAGGCGCGCGTGGGTGCTCTATCTTTGCTGACACTTGCTTGTTGATTTGTGTAGGAGCAGAGCGCACACACCAGGAGCGCCCGGAGACCGCCCCCGTCGTGCCACCTGCTTCAACCACGCCGCCAAGGGAAAGTTCCCCGGCAAGGGTCTCCCCGGTAAGGGAGAGTTCTCCACCAAGGGCGAGTTCTCCGGCGAGGGACAGCACCAGCGGCCCTCCGCCGGCGGAGACCACGACTACGCCGCCAAGGGAGAGTTCCCCGGCAAGGGACACTGCCGAGGAGCCGGCTCGCGCAGGTAATCTTCTTGCTTCAAAAACTCCCCTTGGGCTTTTCTTCTTTTGATTCTTCTTTTTTTTTGAATATTTGCTTCACTGTTTTTCTCCCCTTTTCGGCCGTCAGATCCATCTGCTGCGGAGCCGATGGAGACGGAGGTTGCTGATGAAGAGAACGTGCGCGGCAACACCGGCGACGCTGTTGCCACCGAAGAGGCGGCCGGTGCTGCCGATCCCGCCGGCGATGAGGCCGCCAAGGCTACCGCCGCAGCAGCTGGCGAGGGGTCCGGTGATCTCACTGGCGGCCCTGAGGCCGCAGGAGCGCCAGGCGCTACACCGACCGCCGAGCCCTCCGCCGTTGCCGCAGCCCCAGGCTCCGAAGAGCCCGAGCCTGGCGCCTACTTGAAGGCCGGCGACGGCGTCTTCATCAAGCTCCCCTAGGCGTCGAGCTCCAGGGCGCCGGTCGAGGGAGAAGTCTTCGACGGAGAAGTGCTTGCCTCCGCCAGGCTGAAGCTAGTTGACGTGCCAAGCAGCAGCAGCGGCGAGCCTGAGGAGGAGCGGCTGCTGCGGAAACTGTTGTCGCTCTACCGCGCTCGCAGGCCAAGCTGGAGTCCCGCGAAGCGCTGGCCGCGAAGGTGGGAGCCGACATTGAGAAGCGCGCGGAGGAGCTCCGGGCCCTCAACCAGGCAGCTCTCTGGTCCCTGGCAGTGGAGCGGGAGCAACTTGCCGAAGAGAAAACGGCCTTCTTCCTCGAGAAGGCCGAAGTCGAAGAGCAGCAGCGGCTTGCCGCTAAGAGGCTGTCCACGCGGGAGGGTGAGCTGGCGCAGCGGAAAGTCAACCTCGACAATCACGAGGAGGAGCTTGCCGCGTGCGAGCAATCACTTGGCGGGGCCCTCCAGGAGGCAAAGGACGCTGCCGCAGCTGCTGAGGTCGCCAAGAAGGAACTGGAGACGAAGGTGACGCAGCTGGAGGCCGACCTCAAGGCGAGAGGCGGAGAGATCGCCGCGCTCAAGCTTGAGCGGGAGAAGGACGCCCACAGCCACTCAGAGCTGCAGGTCCGCCTCGCCGAGAAGGGCAAGGAGCTTGCCGACGCTAAGAACTCCAATGCGGATCTTGAGTTGAAGCTAACCACTTTGACCAAGACGCTGGACGGCGCCAAGGAGCGGGAGGTGGCCTTGAAGGAGGAGGTCAAGGCCGAGAAGGCGCTGCTGGCGAACGCTGCTGTCACTCAGAACAACTTCAGGGCGACCGTCGAGCACTGGACGGAGGGTCTTGTGAACGCTGCCGCGGATATCGACAGGGAGCTGGCGCAGCTGGGGGCGGAGTATCTCGGGTATTCCTCCGACGAGAACCTCCACCCCAGTGCCAAGCTCACCCTATTCTTCAGAGGCGTGGCGACGGCCCTCCAGCAGCTCCGGGAGAGAATCCCAAAGCAGCTGGCCGACGAGTCGCGCAAGCTCTGCACGGGAGCCCTTCAAAAGGTGCTCATGAAGGTGGCCTTCCGCAATCCGGGCCTCAACCTCACCAACGTCCTCAGGTCCCTGCCGCAAGATGCTGATCTGGAGACGCTCAAGGCCCTTGTCGCACCCATTGTGGACAAGGTGAGCGGTATCAGGAGGGTTGAGGGCGACTGCGCGGACTAGGCTTGCCCATTTTCTTCTTTCCTTGTCGCTGCTTATTATGTTAGGAGAACAATCTGTTAGAGTTGCGACAAGCTATCTTGTAATATAACTCTATTTTGGGTAGTTATTGCAACGTTATTTCATTTACTTGACTTCTTCCTTTGTATGTTTTCACCCTACGCTTTTAGGGAACTTGCCGGCGTAGGCACCTTAGCCACGAGCGCTGAGTGCGGAACGTCAGCAGCCGGCTGGCGGTGCCGTTACCGACAAGAAACCTTCTCGCAACCAGTTGCAGCACACTTAAGTTGTTGAGCGGGCTCGAAAACAAGATAAAGGCGCGACACTAGTCGCAGCGCACTTAAGTCGTTGAGCAGACTTGAAACAAAGTAAGGGCGCAACTAGCTACGAGTTGGTTCCTCTGCGCACAGGTTTTCCATACAAAGCACGGTCGTTCAAGGGAGATAACTTTAAAATTTTAAAAATCTGATTGCTCAAGCTTTGGCAACTTAGCTTTTGTGTTGTTTGCTTCCCGGCAAGGCGAAACTCTCTTGAACGACGCCTGGTCCATACCACTATCTTCTCCTTTCCCCCCGGCAAACTTGTGCGCGAGGGAACCTTCCTCTCCTTGAGAAAAAGAAAGAAGAGAAAATACAGATATGGAGCCTTATGGCTCATTATGGCTTACCGGTGGTAGGCGCTGCACAAAGTGTCAGATAACGCATGCAATAAATAAAAAGCATGAAATGACAAGATGTGCGAGGCAAATGAGCTTTACTTATGCACGGGGTCTGCGCCCGGCTTTGTACAAAGGATTACATGCAACAGCGGCAAGACTTGTACAAAAGGTGGTTGCCGGAATGGGTTCCGGCAACCGCGCCTTACGGGTAAAACTTACGAAGATGCTCGATGTTCCAGGAGTTGCTCACCAGAAAGCCATCCTCGGTCTCAAGGCGGACATCGCCAGGCCTAGTGACTCGTTTCACCCAGTAAGGGCCTTCCCACTTCGGCGTCAACTTGTTGGAATTCTTGGCGGACTGAACACGCCGAAGAACAAGGTCGCCTTCCTCGAGACTTCTGGCGTTAACTTTGCGTCTATGATAGCGGCGCAAAGCTTGCTGGTAGCGAGCAGCTCGTACAACAGCCTGAAGACGGTCTTCCTCAAGGAGCAGGGCGTCATCTTGTCGCAGCTGCTCTTGCTCGAGCTCATCATAAGGGAGCACTCGAGGTGACCCGTATACGAGTTCCGTGGGGAGAACTACCTCTGCTCCATAGACTAGAGCGAAAGGTGTCTGTCCAGTGGCTCGATTTGGCGTCGTCCTGATCGACCAAAGAACCACTGGCAGCTCCTCGATCCTGTTTCTTCCGCACTTGTGCAGCCTGTCGAAAGTTCTGGTCTTGAGGCCACGCAGTACTTCAGCATTTGCCCTCTCCGCTTGACCGTTGCTTCTCGGGTGAGCAACAGAAGCGAAGCAGACCTTGGCGCCAAGATCTTGGACGTACTGCATGAAGGTGCGGCTCGTGAATTGCGTACCGTTGTCGGTGATGATCCTGTTAGGGATCCCGAAGTGGCAAACAATCGACCTGAAGAACTTGACTGCTGACTGTGCGGTCACCTTCCTCACTGGTTCCACTTCTGGCCACTTTGTGAACTTGTCGATTGCAACGTACAAGTACTCAAAGCCCCCGGCTACGCGGGGAAAGGGGCCGAGGATGTCGAGCCCCCAGACCGAAAATGGCCAGGATAAAGGGATCGTCTGGAGAGCTTGAGCTGGCTGGTATATCTGCTTGGAATGGAACTGGCACGCTTCACACTTGGTTACTTGTGCAGTTGCATCCTGGAGGGCTTCCGGCCAAAAGAAACTTTGCCGGAATGCTTTGCCGGCAAGTGCTCTTGCGCCAATGTGGTGACCACATATGCCTCCATGTATCTCTGCCAACAGCTTTTGTCCATCTTCCCGGGGAATACACTTCAATTTCACACCGTTGAGTCTTCTTCTGTACAGTGTGTTGTCGACAAACTGGTACATACTTGACTGCCGGGCTACTCTTTCAGCTTCTTCTTGCTCTTCGGGAAGTTCTCCTGTCTGAAGGAAACGGACAATCTGCTGCCGCCATGTTGGAGCCTGTGGCTCGACAACAAGGACTAAAGGCACATCTGCTGCTGCAGGAACATCCGCTTCTACGGCGAGGCCCTGCGGCTCAGCTGGAGCTTGATGCTCCCCGGCAAGCTTGCCGGAGCAAAACTTGTCGGGAGCCTCTGCTACAACGGAACAAACCCTAGGGCTCGCCGGAGCAGACTGCTCCTCAGCACTCTTGGTGTTGATCTTAGGGACCTTCTTGACGGCGGCTTCTGGAAGCTCTGCCGGAAAATAGTCACCAGAGATCAACTTCCGCTTCTTGCTCTGTCCAGTTGATGGTGTTACGGACGGTTGAGTCAGCTTGAGCACAAAGATCCCTGGTTCCACAGGTAACTTAAGTGCGGCACACTTTGACAGGCTGTCGGCGATGTCGTTCTGAGCTCTTGGAACGTGCTCCATCTGTAGGCCATCAAAGTGCTCCTCTAGCTTTCTCACTTCATCAACGTAAGCTTCCATCAACGGACTTTGGTAATTCTTGTTCACTTGGCGGACGACAAGCTGCGAGTCACCCCTTACAATGAGCTTCTTGATCCCAAGGTCTGCCGCGATCCTGAGACCGGCAAGCAACCCTTCATACTCTGCAGTATTGTTTGTTGCTTGCTCCTTGGGAAAGTGCATCTGGACTACATACTTGAGGTGCTCTCCGGTGGGTGTGACAAGCAGCACGCCAGCACCAGCGCCTTGCAGCGAGAAGGCACCATCAAAGTACATCAGCCACTCTTTGCTTGCTTCCTTGACGGGGATGCTCGTTTCTGGAATTTCTTCATCTGGTGTTGGCGTCCACTCTGCTATGAATTCTGCCAATGCTCTGCTTTGGATAGTTGAAGTGCTTTCAAACTTGAGGCAAAAGCTTGACAGTTCCAGTGCCCACTCAACAATCCTGCCTGTTGCTTCTGGATTCTGCAGTATCCTCTTCAGTGGAAAGCGAGTGACAACTGTGATCTCATGTGCTTGGAAGTAATGGCGCAGCTTTCTCGAGGCCATGAGGAGGCCTAAAAGCAATTTCTGCACACCAGAGTACCTTGACCTAGCCCCCTGCAGAAGGGAACTGACAAAGTAAACTGGGCGTTGTACCATCTTCTTCCGTATCTCCTCTTGCGCCTGCGCAGATCCATCCTTGTCGGGACCAGAGCTTGTCGGAGAAGCCCCCCGCTTGTCGCTGGATGTTCCTGCCGCGGTTGCTGGCTCATCATCTGCCTCCCTCTCCGCTACTAACGCAGCACTAACCACTTGATTGGTTGCCGCTAGATACAGCAGCAACTTCTCTTGTGGCTTAGGTGCGACAAGTATTGGAGTGGAGGACAGGTACCTCTTCAAGTCTTGCAGCGCAGCCTCCGCTTCCGGAGTCCATTTCATTGGACCTGCCTTTTTCAAAATTTTGAAAAACGACAGGGCGCGCTCAGCAGACTTAGAGATAAACCTGCTGAGAGCATCCACGCAACCGACAAGTCTTCGTACATCCTTGACGCGCTTTGGTGCTTCGATCTGCTCAATGGCCTTGATCTTGTCGGGATTGGCTTCAATTTCACTCTCAGACACGAAGAACCCAAGAAGCTTGCCGGAAGGGACTCCGAACACACACTTCTCGGGGTTGAGCTTGAGCTGGATCTTGCGCAGATTTGCAAAGGTCTCGTCTAAATCTTGAATCAGGGTTGCCCTGTATTTGCTCTTGACCACTATGTCATCCATGTATGCTTCTGCATTTCTGTGAATTTGTGGCTCAAAAGCTGTATGGACTACCCTTGCAAATGTCGAACCAGCATTCTTCAAACCGAAAGGCATCCGTATGAAACAGTACGTGCCACATGGAGTGATGAATGCGGTCTTCTCCTCATCCTCTTCTGCCATGAAGATCTGATGGTATCCTGAGTATGCGTCAAGAAATGAAAGCAGGTCACACCCGGCCGTGGAGTCAACAATCTGGTCAATGCGCGGCAAGGGAAATGGGTCTTTGGGACAAGCTTTATTCACATCAGTGAAGTCAATACAAAGCCTCCATTTCCCGTTTGCCTGGCGCAAGACTACAGGATTGGCCAACCACGTAGGATGGAGCACTCCTCTGACAAGCCCTGCTGCTTCCAACTTCTTGATCTCTTCTGCGATGAACTCTTGGCGCTCCACTGCTTGTTTCCTGACTTTCTGCTTGACGGGCCGCGCATGAGGACAGACGGCAAGCTTGTGCTCAATTACTTTCCTGGGAACACCGGGGATGTCAGACGGTTGCCATGCAAACACGTCGACGTTCGCCCGCAGGAAAGCAACGAGCGCGCTTTCCTATTTAGGGTCAAGTGTGGCACTGATGGTGAAGGTACCACTAGTGCCGTCCTCCTTGGCGGACACATTCTTGGTCTCTGGCGGAGCTGCCATCGTCTTCTTACACTTGCCGGTGGAGCTCGATGGTGCGTCCTCGACGGTAGCGCAGCACTCCGAAGAGGTGCGCTTGCCGGAGTGGGCCCCAGTGCTCTTGCCGGACTTGGTCTTCTTCTTCCCCCCGGGAGCTTCAGCGGCAAGTGTCTTGCGATCTGTTGCGGCTGCTGCATCCCGGTAGATCTTGTCGGTGCAGATAAGGGCATCCTTCTTGTCGCCAGGGACAGAGATGACGCTTATCGGGCCTGGCATCTTCAACATGTTGTAGGCGTAGTGAGAGGCTGCCATGAACTTGGCGAGCACTGGACGGCCGAGTATCCCATTGTAAGGCAATGGAAAATCGGCAACGTCGAACGTGACCCTCTCAGTCCTGAAGTTCAGCTCGCTGCCAAATGTCACTGGCAACGTAATTTTCCCCTTCGGCTTGCTCCTCCCCGGGTTGATTCCTTGGAATGTGCCGGTCTCTTCGAGCTCACTGTCAGGGATCTGGAGTTTCTGGAGTACAACGGAGGAGATCAAGTTCAAGCCGGCCCCGCCGTCAACTAACATCTTAGTGACCTTGAGGTTGCGGATAGTTGGTGAAACCAACATCGGCAAGCACCTGACCGCAGTTGTGCGATCAGGGTGGTCCTCAATATCAAAGATGATAGGCGTTCTGGACCATTTCAGAAGCTTGCGCGATTCGACAGGTGGTTCTACTGCATTAACTTCCCGCACCCACTGCTTGAGTTGGCGGTGTGAAGTATGCAGAGAAGCACCGCCGTCAACGCACAAGACCTCCGTGCCTTTCTGGAACTCCTGCTCGCTGGTCTCGACATCATCCATGTCTTCGTCGTCGTCGTCGTCTTCATCCTTGTCGCGGCCGCGGGGAGGTCTGTCTCCTTGCCGCTGCTTGGCCTTGCCGCAGCGTCCTCCCCGGCCGTTGAATGACCGCTTCTTGCCGGATCCTCCATCACCTCCTTGGGCCTTCTCCTTGTCGCGTCGCTCGTACTCAGCCTTCTGCTGCTTGACGAGCTGTTCGACCCTCTTGCAGTTCTGGAGGTCATGCCCCTTGGTGCGGTGGATCTTGCAGTACTGCTTGTCGGTGCCGTCCTGCTTGTCGGCGGCCGCCACAGCCTGGCAGTTGGTGCACGCGGCAGTCTCCTTGCCGGAGCTACCAACTTGGGCTTTCTTGGCGCCACCTTCATTGCCGGACTTCTCAACGACGAGCACGTCTTTGTTTTTCTTCTTCCTATTGTTCCGCCGCCGGTTTTTCTTTGCCGGGGCAGCATCCTCACTGTCAGATCCTCCTGCTCCTGTATCCTCTCCGGGGAGTTTCCTCCCTTCCTCAGCACGTGCGCACTTGTCGGCCAGGGCGTACAGCTCACTGACATCCCTGATCTTGCACATCGCCATCTCCTCCCTCATCCTGCGGTTACGCACGTTCTGATGGAACGCGCTGATAACCGCGGCAGGGTGGACGTCTGGGATGTTGTGCTGTACACGGCTGAATCTCCGGATATACTTGCGCAGGGGCTCTCCTTCCTTCTGGGCGAGGAGGTGAAGGTCACTCTCTTGGCCATGAGGTTTGTGGCCGCCTGTAAAGGCGCCGACAAACTGATGGCACAGGTCTGCCCAGGAGGATATGGAGTTGTCCGGCAAGTGCATGAGCCAGGACCTGACGTTGGGTTTGAGTACCAGCGGGAAGTAGTTGGCAAGGATCTTGTCGTCTCGTCCCCCGGCAGCTTGCACCGCGATGGTGTAGATGCTGAGGAACTCCGACGGATGCGTCTTGCCGTCGTACTTCTCCGGTACGTCTGGCTTGAAATTCTTCATGCTGGGCCACAGGACTTGCCGCAGCTCACGGGTGAACGCAGGGCAACGTACCGCGTACGGCAAGTCGCCTGGTTCCCCTGGCGCATGCATGTCGACAGTGGGCCCAGCGCGCTGGTCTGATTGACGCCGCGCTTCTCTTCGACGCTCGATACGAGTACGAGCGTCTTCTTGCCGTCGTTCGTGAAGAACTTGGCGCTGATCGCGACGAGCTCGTGGATCCGATGATGCGGTGGAGTCGCTGTCGAGGTGGATCCGGCGAGTCGGCGATCGGGGTCTTCGGGGCGGAGAGTGCACGGTGGTTGCACCCCCACCAGTCTTGTCGCCATCGGCCCATGCCTGGCTGACTTGCCGCGGCTGCGATGTGCTCGGCTGCCGTGGAGTGTCGCCGTTGGCAAAGGCGACGAGACTCTGAATGGTGGCCCTCCAGTCGTCGGCCTTGTCTGCCGCTGGAGGGAAGTCTAGGAGCAGTTGAGCTCGTGCCAGAGCTTCTGCTGGAGTGGCGGGTAGTGGTGGCGAACGGTGCGAGGAGCGGGATACCCTCAACTGCGTTGCCACCTGTCGGTGACCCCTTGAGCATATAAAAGGAGGCCCATGCGCAACGTAGAGGGGGGTTAGACATTCGAACACTCTCACGCTCGGTCTCGTTAGCTACTGAAGTGTACTGTAGCTCTCAGCGCTCCCGAGCAAGAACTCAATACAAACCAAAGCAGGAGTAGGGTTTTACGCATCCGTGCGGCCCGAACCTGGGTAAACTGCTCGTGTGCCTTGCCTCGATATGCTCTTTGCGCGATCTCCGCCCCCTACCGTACCGAAAAGGGGCTCCGTCCCCATAGGTGAAGATGTCGGGGAAACTGATCCACCCACGAACACCTATGGGGACAGAGCCCCTTTTCGGTACGGCAGGGGGCAGAGATCGCGCAAAGAGCAGATCGTGGCGAGGCACATGAGCAGTTTACCCAGGTTCGGGCTGCACGGATGCATAAAACCCTACTCCTGCTTTGGTTTGTATTGAGTTCTTGCTCGGGAGCGCTGAGAGCTACAGTACACTTCAGCAGCTAACAAGACCAAGCGTGAGAGTGTTCGAATGTCTAACCCCCCTCTACGTTGCGCATGGGCCTCCTTTTATATGCTCAAGGGGTCACCGACAGGTGGCAACGCAGTTGAGGGTAAAAATGGAAAGGTGGTGTAGTTAGTACACCTACTTGTACAGTGTTCCATACCTAACCCTGACGACAGGGGACAAGGGCATTAAATGCCCATCGATGTCGCCCAAACAGTGCAATAAGGGGCCGTCAGGGGGCGCCACCGTTCGCCACGATGGCAACCTTGTCAGCGCCGCTTGCCACCGCGTACCCCTAGCTGCACAGCCTCCCGCCACGTACGCCTGGAAGGGTCCCAGAGCGACATGTGGGTGGATGTGCTGGAGCGCGGGTACTGAGTGGAAGCTTGCCGCGGCAAGCGCCTTGCCGCGGTCGCTATCTTGTCGTTTCCGGGAGCTTGTCGCTCATCGGGCCTTGCCGGGGCGCGTGGTGCGTCGCGGCAATTTTCTTGAGATGCCTTGGTTGGCCTTCCCGGCAAGATCCTCATGCCAGGGTCTTGCGCCTTGAGTGCCCTTGTGCCTTGAGTGGCCTTCCCGGCAAGCTCCTCTTGCCGGGGCCTTGTCTCCTTGGTTTGGATACTTTGTTCTTGAATGGTTCCAAAGGAACCACGGAGGACCTTGGCGATCACCCGGCAAGCCTTGCCGCGGGACGCTGCGACTGCCCGTGAACAAGTTCGGGATACTAAGGGTACCCCTACTTTAGTACACCGACACCTAGCAGTGCATCAAGGACATAATTCTTCTGTGTAGCAATGAGGAAAATCCTCATGTCACGGAACAAGTCTGCGTCATTGCTACAATCATCTTTCAACTTATATTTCTCTAGGAACATATAAAAATAAACGGGGAGCTACATCGCGAGCTATTGGTCTACAACATAGATATGCTAATACTACCAGGACTAAGTTCATGATAAATTAAAGTTCAATTAATCATATTACTAAAGAACTCCCACTTAGATAGACATCCCTCTAGTCATCTAAATGATCACGTGATCCAAATCAACTAAACCATGTCCGATCATCACGTGAGATGGAGTAGTTTTCAATGGTGAACATCTTATGTTGATCATATTTACTATATGATTCACGCTCGACCTTTCGGTCTCCAGTTTTCTGAGGCCCTGTCTGTACATGCTAGACTCGTCAAGTTTAACCCGAGTATTCTGCATGTGGAAAACTGTCTTGCACACATTGTATTTGAACGTAGAGCTTATCACACCCAATCATCACGTGGTGTCTCGGCATGACAATCTGTCGCAATGGTGCATACTCAGGGAGAACACTTTTACCTTGATTTTTTTTGTAAGGGATCATCTTATAATGCTACCGCCATACTAAGCAAAATAAGAAGCATAATAAGATAAACATCACATGCAATCAAAATATGTGACATGATATGGCCAGCATCATCTTGTGCTTTTGATCTCCATCTCCAAAGCATTGTCATGATCTCCATCATCACCGGCTAGACACCATGATCTTCATCGTAGCATCGTGGTCGTCTTGCCAACTACTGCTACTACTACTATCGCTATCTCATAGTGATAAAGTAAAGCAATTACATGGTGTTCACAATTCATACAATAAAGAGACAACCATAAGGCTCGATAATTTACAAAACATGATCATCTCATACCGCAACATATAACTCATCACGTCTTGACCATATCACATCACAACATGCCCTACAAAAACAAGTTAGACGTCCTCTACATTGTTGTTGCAAGTTTTACGTGGCTGCTACGGGCTTAGCAAGAACCGTTCTTACCTACGCATACAAAAACCACAATGATATTTTGTCAAGTGTGCTGTTTTGACCTTCACAAGGACCGGTCATAGCCACACTCGATTCAACTAAAGTAAGAGAGACAGACACCTGCCGGTCACCTTTAAGCAACGAGTGCCCGTAACGGTGAAACCAGTCTCGCATAAGCGTACCCGTAATGTCTGTCTGGGCCGCTTCATCTCATAATACCGCCGAATCAAAGTATGACATGCTGGTAAGCAGTCTGACTATTATCGCCCACAACTCATTGTGTTCTACTCGTGCATATCATCTACGCATAGACCTGGCTCATGATGCCACTGTTGGGGAACGTAGTATTTCAAAAAAATCCTACGATCACGTAAGATATATCTACTAGATGCATAGCAACGAGAGGGGAGAGTGTGTCTACATACCCTCGTAGACCGAAAGCGGAAGCGTCTAGTGACGTGGTTGAGGTAGTCGAACGTCTTCGCGATCCAACCGATCCTAGCACCGAACGTACGGCACCTCCGCGTTCAGCACACATTCAGCTCGATGACGTCCCACGAGCTCTTGATCCAGTTGAGCTTCACGGGAGAGTTTCGTCAGCACAGCGGCGTGGTGACGGAGATGATGAAGCTACCGGCGTAGAGCTTCGCCTAAGCACTGCAACGATATGACCGAGGTGTGTTTCTGTGGAGGGGGGCACCGCACACGGCTAAAACAATGTTGCTTGTATGTTCTTAGGTTCCCCCTTGCCTCCGTATATAAAGGAGCAAGGGGGAGGACCGGCCGGCCCCTATGGGCGTGCCAAGGAGTAGGATTCCTACTCCTAGTAGGAGTAGGAATCCCCTTTCCTATTCCTACTAGGAGTAGGAAAGGAAGAAGAAGGGGGAGAAGGAAGGACAGGGGCGCCTCCCCCCACTCCTAGTCCAACTAGGATTCCTAGGGGGGGCGGCGGCCAGCCCTATGGGCTGCCTCTCTCTTTTCCCTCAAGGCCCACTAATACTTCCGGCGGGGGGGGGGGGAAGGTTCTGGTAACCCCCTCCGACACTCCGGTTTTACCCGATAACACCCAGAACACTTCCGGTGTCAGAATATAGTCATCCAATATATCAATATGTATGTCTTGGACATTCCGAGACTCCTCGTTATGTCCGTGATCTCATCCGGGACTCTGAACTACCTTCGGTACATCAAAACTCATAAACTCATAATACCGATGGTCATCGAACGTTAAGCATGCGGACCCTACGGGTTCGAGAACTATGTAGACATGATCGAGACTCATCTCTGGTCAATAACCAATAGCGGAACCTGGATGCTAATATTGGCTCCTACATATTCTATTAAGATCTTTATCGGTCAAACCGCATAACAACATACATTGTTCCCTTTGTCATCGGTATGTTACTTGCCCGAGATTCGATCGTCGGTATCATCGTACCTAGTTCAATCTCGTCATCGGCAAGTCTCTTTACTCGTTCGTAATACATCATCTTGTGACTAACTCATTTGTCATTTGCTCGCAAGGCTTATTACGATGTGTATTACCGAGAGGGCCCAGAGATACCTCTCCGACACTTGGAGTGACAAATCCTATTCTCGATCTATGCCAACACACAAACACCTTCGGAGACACCTGTAGAGCATCTTTATTATCACCCAGTTACGTTGTGACGTTTGATAACACACGAGTTGTTCCTCCGATATTCGGAAGTTGCATAATCTCATAGTCAGAGGAACATATATAAGTCATGAAGAAAGCAATAACAGTAAAACTAAACGATCATAATGTTAAGCTAACAGATGGGTCTTGTCCATCACATCATTTTTCTAATGATGTGATCCCGTTGATCAAATGACAACTCATGTTTATGGTTAGGAAACATAACCATCTTTGATTAACGAGCTAGTCTAGTAGAGGCATACTAGGGACTCTCTGTTTTGTCTATGTATTCACACATGTACTAAGTTTCCGGTTAATACAATTCTAGCATGAATAATAAACATTTATCATGATATAAGGAAATATAAATAACAACTTTATTATTGCCTCTAGGGAATATTTCCTTCAGGCAGCGGATTGCCGGAGTCCATCAGCGATCCAGAGACCAGCGACGATGATAGCTACGAGCCACCGAGCTCTCGCCGTGCCCGGGGCCTGGTGACGAAGTCCGGCCGGCGGCGTCGGTGATGTCCCCGGCTGGGGTTCCCCTAGCTTCCTTCTTTTGTTTCCCTACGCGGAATCATGTTAAGCCCCGTGGGGGCATGTAAGAGGTTGCAATGCTTTCTCCTTAATGTAATCGCTCATCGTTTAGCATTGTGATTGCGTGACTTGATTGGGAACTGTGCTCTTTTTTGTTCACGCGGTAGCTTGGTGCTCTATGCCAACAGGACCCAGTCCCCAGGCAGGCTTTAGCCGGCGCTGGTATGCTAGGTCGCGATGCCGTGGTCAAAGCTAGGAGGTTAGCGGCCTGAGGTCCGGTAAGAGCCCTTGAGGCGTGATGCTCAGGAGGTCCCCTTTAGCGCGCAAGAAACTTCCTAGAGGCCGAAAAGGAAAACGACATTGCCCGAGCAAGATCACAAAGGTCGAAACATCAGGTTGCGCAGTTCTAGTTATCGTGCGAGGGTGACTTATCTTGCGGTGAATGCCTTGCGGGGTTCCTGGTTGTGCCCTTGCGATAGCGCCTCTAGGTGAGGCTTGCACCGGTCTCTCCCCCCTTAGCTCATATAAGTGCTCTACATCCTCGGGTCTCGGTCCTCGAGAAAATCTCAGCCGTTGCTGGTATGCCAAGTCACGAGGCCGTGGTCAAGGCCAGGGGGTGAGGGCTCGGAAGCCAGTAGGAGCCCATGAGTCGCGATGCTCAGGAGCCCCCCTTTAACGTGCAAGCGGGTCGCATCGAGGGGAGCGGCCTGCGAGGCCACCCTAGCCTGACTCCAAAGGTCCCTGCGAATCAATCTGAGAAAGTGGTCATAGCACGTGGCAGCGCTTGCCTTGCTGTCGTTGATCCTTCCACTTGCACGCGAGGGCACTGAGGACCTGGTGAGGTGATGTGTGCAGGGCTGGCCGCGAGTCAGAGCTCGGTCTCTCAGGTTTTTTGGTGCTGCAGGGACGGACCTGAGCACAGGCACTGTGCCAGCGATTCCTTGGAACAAGCAACCGGCAGGTTGTAGCGCGCAGGAGCCACGGAGGGTGTCGGGACACCAGGTGAACACGCGACAATCATGATGCGGTTTAAGGTAAGGCAAGTTCTAATAGATGAAAAAATGATACATGCCATAGGGACAGACCCACACGGCTTGGGGATGATGCAGCCCGAGGGGCGCCCCCAACTGAATGAAACGAAAAGATGTCACATAGCACCGTTGCGGGAGAAGTGCTAGGGTAGCTGGAGGTGCACGCCGCTGAAGTCGCTCCTCATGAGTCGTCTGGCTCCTGAACCTCGCGAGGCTCCTGTGGTCCAGGAGGCTCACGAAGGATCAGAGCTTCCTCCGCCAGGATCTCCTGGTGCTTGGCCTTGCGAGCTGCCAGGATGCTCCGCATGTGGCGCTGGTGCAAGGCAACACTGTTCGGCAGGCCGAAAGGCATGCAAACGTAGCTGTGAGGGGCACCCTCGCACCGGCCCACTCGGGACGGCCAGAAGAGCTCATGAGACGCGGCTCTGTTGAGCCCTGGGATGTTGACACAGACTCGCAGCCCCTGCCCCCGTCGGTGGAGGGAGCGGTGCTTGTTGGCGCCTTGGTAACAAACTCGTGAACACTTGGCGCCTCATGCCCCGTGCTCGCCTTGCGGAAGCGTGCGCTAAAACACGCCTCCACATGGTTCCCGAGCGCCTCCCTCGTGACGTTGGCCAGGTCGAAGGCCGTCCAGAGGAGAGCCCCCATTCCAGCCTGAGAGGGGCGCCGAGCGCGCCTTCCTACGCAAGAGGGGAAGGCACCCTGTCCGTGGGCACAGGTCCTGAGGCATGGCCGTCAGGCGCTCCGCCCTCTTGAGGCCCCAGGGTGAGTAGCCGCTTCTTCTTCTTCGGGACAACCTCAGGTGGGTAGAAAAAGCCCTCGGCATCTGAGTTCTCAATCGCTGCAGCTTGGTAGGCGCGCTCGAGGGAGCACACCGCATGTTTCTCATTGCAGGCGACCGTGATGATGCCGCTGCTTCCTTGCATCTTGAGGACATTGTAGTCATGCTGGGTCGCTGCCATGAACTTGGCCAAGGCCGGGTACCCGGGGATGGAATTGTACGGGATACGTATGTGGGCGACATCGAAGTCGATGAGCTCGGTGTGGTAGTTCTTGTGATCGCCGAAGGTGCAGGGAAGCGGACCTGCCCTATCGAGATGGTGGAGCCATCAGTCACACCTGAAAAGGGCCTGGTAGGCTGAAGCTGATCATATGGCACTTGGAGTGTGTCGAACATCTTGACGGAGAGGACGTTGAGTCCTGCTCCGCCATCAATGAGTGTCTTGGTGATGACCACGTTGCTGATGGTAGGCGAGCAGAGTAGCGGGAGGGCACCGGCCGCAGCCGCGCACTTGAGCTGATCAGCCGAGTCAAAGGTGACGGCGTACTTGGACCACTTGAGCGGACGGGTTGCCTCGAGCTTGGGGAGGACTGCATTCACATCATGAGCAAACTGCTTGAAGACACAGTGAGATGCTGGAGCCTGAGCGCCACCCAGGATGCAAGCGATGGCTCGAGGCTCTTGGAAGCCCCCAGCCACATCATCTTGGTTGCAGTCCTAGTTCCTTCTTGGCAGTGGTGGCAGTGGAGGAAGGACGGCGTTGCCTTGTGGACGGTCCTCACGAGGTTGGTCCCTCCATGGACCCTCACGAGGCTGGCCCTGCCTGTGGTCCTCGCGAGGCTGATCACACTAGCCTTGGCGAGAGTCACGGTTCTCCCAGCGTCCTCCACCTCGACTACCTCCACAGCCGTAGCCTCGGTTGCCGTGCTTGGGGCGATGGCTAAGGTGCCCGTCATGGATGGCCCTGAGATCCTGGCAGTCGTTAGAGTTGTGGCTATGCACGTTGTGGAAGACGCAGATCGGGTGACTACCTTTGGAGGATTCGGGGTAGTCGGATCCGCACTTCATCTCGGGCTCAGCCGCGAGCACAACAGGTACCTTGCACTTGGCTTCCTTGGTCTTGGCCTTCTTGTCTTCTGGGTCAGCCTCAGGGAGCTCGACGAGTGAGAGGCGGCCCTCTTCTACCCTTGCACACTTGACTGCCGTGTTGAACATCTCCAAACCCGAGCATAGGTCCTCATGAATGGCGAGCGCCTCCTTCATCCTGGCATCCCGGACACTATCAGTGAACGCGGAGATGATGGCCTTGTCTGACACCTTGGAGAACTTGATGCAGACGTTGGTAAAACGCTGGATGTACTTGCGCAAGGTTTCCCCCGGCCGCTGCTTGATATGCCGCAGGTCACCTATCACAGGGGCGCGGTCGCGAGTCCCTTTGAAGTTGGAGATGAACCGCTCGCGCAGCACCTCCTAGGAAGAAATCGAATCCGCTGGGAGGTTCAGGAGCCACGAGCGCGCGCCGTACTTGAGAGCCATGGGGAACCAATTGGGCATAACCTTCTCATCTCCACTGGCCGCCTCGATGCTCAGCTCGTAGAGCTGCAGGAACTCAGCAGGGTCGGGTGTTCCGTCATAGCGTGGAGGCATGTCTGTCTTGAACTTGCCGGGCTAAACGACACGTCGCAGCTCCGGGGTGAACGCCCGGCAGCTTGCCGCGCCTCCGGGTGCCCGCCGTTGAGGTGGAGCTTGATCAGGGTGCTCATGTGCCGCTGCGGGAGGCGGCGCGCGACCTTGACGAGGCGACGCTGGGAGTGCATGTGCCTCACCTTGGGTCTGTTGCACCACCTGGCAGCTTTCATCATCGCGCGCAGGCGCCTTGCAGGGTTGGTCATGCTGGGAGCCTCATGCCTTGGCTCGGGGACGACGTCACGCCGGAGAGGAGGAGGAGGTGCACCGTGGGCCAGGTCGCCTGCCTGAGGTGGCGGAGGAGGCAGCAAGTGGGGCGATGCTGGAACTTCTCCCGCGGTGCTTACGAGCTCGGCGATGCGGTCCAGCCATTCCTCGTGCAGGTCATCGGCCGGGCAGTAACGCAGGAGCTCACGCGCCATGAGTAGCGCGGCCTGGGAGTCCACTGGCCCACGATGGGCGTGGGAGGACGAAGTAGCCGCTAGAGCCAGTGACGGGGTGTAGTGCGGCCGTCATGTCGTGCGGAGAGCGGCAGCGACGAATCTTGCTGCTCTCGGGCCCAACAACACAACTTTCTTCTTGTAGACGTTGTTAGGCCTCCAAATGCAGAGGTTTGTAGTACAGTAGTGAATTTCCCTCAACTGGACGACCTATCAATCCGTGGGGGCGTAGGATGAAGATGGTCTCTCTCAAACAACCCTGCAACCAAATAACAAAGAGTCTCTTGTGTCCCCAACACAACCAATACAATGGCAAAATGTATATGCGCACTAGTTCGGCGAAAAGATGGTGATACAAGTGCAATATGGATGGTAGATATAGGTTTTTATAATCTAAAAATATAAAAACAGCAAGGTAACTAATGATAAAAGTGAGCACAAACGGTATTGCAATGCTACGAAACAAGGCCTAGGGTTCATACTTTCACTAGTGCAAGTTCTCTCAACAATAATAACATAACTGGATCATATAACTATCCCTCAACATGCAACAAAGAGACACTCCAAAGTCACTAATAGCGGAGAACAAACAAAGAGATTATTGTAGGGTACGAAACCACCTCAAAGTTATTCTTTCTGATTGATCTATTCAAGAGTCCGTAGTAAAATAACACGAAGCAATTCTTTCCGTTCGATCTATCCTAGAGTTCATACTAGAATAACACCTTAAGATACAAATCAACCAAAACCCTAATGTCACCTAGATAATCCATTGTCACCTCAAGTATCCATGGGTATGATTATAAGATATGCATCACACAATCTCATATTCATCTATTCAACCGACACAAAGAACTTCAAAGAGTGCCCCAAAGTTTCTACCGGAGAATCAAGACGAAAACATGTGCCAACCCCTATGCATAAGTTCACAAGGTCACTGAACCTGCAAGTTGATCACCAAAACATACATCAAGTAGATCACGTGAATATCCCATTGTCACCACAAATAAGCACATGCAAGACATACATCAAGTGTTCTCAAATCCTTAAAGACTCAACCCGATAAGATAACTTCAAAGGGAAAACTCAATCAATTACAAGAAGGTAGAGGGGGAGAAACATCATAAGATCCAACTATAATAGCAAAGCTCGCGATACATCAAGATCGTGCCATCTCAAGAACACGAGAGAGAGAGAGAGAGAGAGAGAGATCAAACACATAGTTACTGGTACATACCCTCAGCCTCGAGGGTGAATTACTCCCTCCTCGTCATGGAGAGCGCTGGGATGATGAAGATGGCCACCGGTGATGAATGCCCCCTCCGACAAGGTACCGGAATAGGGTCCCGATTGGTTTTTGGTGGCTATAGAGGCTTGCGGCGACGAAACTCCCGATCTAGGTTTCTTTTCGGGGGTTTCTGTATTTATAGGAATTTTTGGCGTTGATCTCACGTCACGGGGGTCTCCGAGTTGTCCAAGAGATTGGGGGGGGGGGGG
>LR738715.1:137982367-138055868 GCA_902687465.1 Secale cereale
AGGGGGTCGGGCATGCCCTCCACCCTCGTGGACGGCCCAGGACTCTTCTGGCCCAACTCTTTTACTCCGGGGGCTTCTTTTGGTCCATAAAAAATCATCAAAAATTGGCACGTCAATTGGACTCCTTTTGGTATTCCTTTTCTGTAAAACTCAAAACAAGGAAAAAAACAGAAACTGGTACTGGGCTCTAGGCTAATAGGTTAGTCCAAAAAGTCATACTCCCTCCGTCCCAAAATAAGTGACTCAAAAGTGGCTCAACTTTGTACTAAAGTTATTTTGAGACGGAGGGAGTATAAAATAGCATATAAATGCATATAAAACATCCAAGATGGATAATATAATAGCATGGAACAATGAAAAATTATAGATACGTTGGAGATGTATCAAGCATCCCCAAGCTTAATTCCTGCTCGTCCTCGAGTAGGTAAATGATTAAAACATAATTTTTGATGTGGAATGCTACGTAACATAATTATCAATGTAATTTTCTTTACTGTGGCATGAATGTTCAGATCCGAAAGATTCAAGAAAAAAGTTTAATATTGACATAAAATAATAATACTTCAAGCATACTAACAAAGTAAACATGTCTTCTCAAAATAACATGGCGAAAGAAAGTTCATCCCTACAAAATCATATAGTCTGGCTAGGCTCTATCTTCGTCACACAAAATATTTAAATCATGCACAACCCCGGTTTCAGCCAAGCAATTGCTTCATACTTTAGTATTCTCAAACTTTTTCAACTTTCAGGCAATAAATGAGCATGAGCATGAGCCATGGACATAGCAACATAAGTGGAATAGAGTGGTGGTTGTGGAGAAGACAAAAAGGAGGAAGATAGTCTCACATCAACTAGGCATATTAATGGGCTATGGAGATGCCCATCAATAGATATCAATGTGAGTGAGTAGGGATTGCCATGCAACAGATTCACTTAGAGCTATAAATGTATGAAATCTCAACTAAAGAAACTAAGTGGGTGTGCATCCAACTTGCTTGCTCACGAAGACCTAAGGCACTTTGAGGAAGCCCATCATTAGAATATACAAGCCAAGTTCTATAATGAAAATTCCCACTAGTATATGAAAGTGACAAAACAAGAGACTCTCTATCATGAAGATCATGGTGCTACTTTGAAGCACAAGTGTGGTAAAAGGATAGTAGCATTGCCCCTTCTCTCCTTTTCTCTCATTTTTTTATTTTTTTATTTGGGCCTTTTTTTGGCCTTTTTTTGTTTCTTCCGGAGTCTCATCCCGACTTGTGGGGGAATCATAGTCTCCATCATCCTTTCCTCACTGGGACAATTCTCTAATAATGATGATCATCACATTTTTATTTACTTACAACTCATGAATTACAACTCGATACTTAGAACAAGATATGACTCTATATGAATGCCTCCGGCAGTGTACCGGGATGTGCAATGAATCAAGAGTGACATGTATGAAAGAATTATGAATGGTGGCTTCACCAAAAATACGATGTCAACTACATGATCATGCAAAGCAATGTGACAATGATGGAGCGTGTCATAATAAACAGAACGGTGGAAAGTTGCATGGCAATATATCTCGGAATGGCTATGGAAATGCCATAATAGGTAGGTAAGGTGGCTATTTTGAGGAAGGTATATGATGGGTGTATGGTATCGACGAAAGTTGCGCGGCACAAGAGAAGCAATCAATGGTGGAAGGGTGAGAGTGCGTATAATCCATGGACTCAACATTAGTCATAAAGAACTCACATATTTATTGAAAAAATCTACAAGTTATCAAAACAAAGTACTACACGCATGCTCCTAGGGGAAGGGTTGGTAGGAGTTAACCATCGCGCGATCCCTACCTCCACTCATAAGGAAGACAATCAATAAATAAATCATGCTCCAACTTCATCACATAACAGTTCACCATACGTGCATGCTACGAGAATCACAAACCTCAACACAAGTATTTCTCAAATTCACAATTACTCCACTAGCATAACTCTAATATCACCATCTTCATATCTCAAAACAATCATAAGGAATCAAACTTCTCATAGTATTCAATGCACTTTATATGAAAGTTTTTATTATATCCCTCTTGGATGCCCATCATATTAGGACTAAATTCATAACCTAAGAAAATTACCATGTTGCTCTAAAAGACTCTCAAAATAATATAAGTGAAGCATGAGAGTTCATCTATTTCTTCAAAATAAAACCACCGCCGTGCTCTAAAAAGATATAAGTGTAGCACTAGAGCAAATGACAAACTACTCCGAAAGATAGAAGTGAAGATCAATGAGTAGTTGAATAACTATGTAACTATGTGAAGACTCTCTAACATCTAAGATTTTAAGATCTTGGGATATTATTCAAACAGCAAGCAAAACAAAATAAAATAAATTGACGCTCCAAGCAAAACACATATCATGTGGTGAATAAAAATATAGCTCCAAGTAAAGTTACCGACGAATGAAGACGAAAGAGGGGATGCCTTCCCGAGGTATCCCCAAGCTTAGGCTCTTGGTTGTCCTTGAATATTACCTTGGGGTTCCTTGGGCATCCCCAAGCTTAGGCTCTTGCCATTCCTTATTTCATAGTCCATCGAATCTTTGCCCAAAACTTGAAAACTTCACAACACAAAACTCAACAGAAAACTCGTAAGCTCTGTTAGTATAAGAAAATAAAACCACCACTTAGGTACTATTGTGAACTCATTATAAATTCATATTGGTGTAATATCTACTGTATTACAACTTCACTATGGTTCATACCCTCCGATGCTACTCATAGATTCATCAAAATAAGCAAACAACACATAGAAAACAGAATTTGTCAAAAACAGAACAGTCTGTAGAAATCTGTAACTTTCGAATAATTCTGTAACTCAAAAAATTCTGAAATAAGTTTGTGAACCTGAGGAATTTGTCTATTAATCATATCCAAAAAGAATAAACCTAAAATCACTCTCCAGTAAAAAATGGCAGCTAATCTCGTGAGCACAAAGTTTCTGTTTTTTATAGCAAGATCACGTTAACTTTCACCCAAGTCTTCCCAAAGGTTCTACTTGGCACAAACACTAATTAAAACATAAAACCACATCTAAGTAGAAGCTAGATGAATTATTTATTACTAAACATAAGTAAAAAGCAAAGAAAAAAATAAAATTGGGTTGCCTCCCAACAAGCGCCATCGTTTAACGCCCCTAGCTAGGCATAATGATTTCAATGACGCTCACATAAAAGATAAGAATTGAAACATAAAGAGAGCATCATGAAGAATATGAGTAACACATTTAAGTCTAACCCACTTCCTATGCATAGGGATTCTGTGAGCAAACAATTTATGGGAGCAAGAATCAACTAGCATAGGAAGGGAAAACGAGCATAACTTCAAGATTTTAAGCACATAGAGAGGAAACTTGATATTATTGCAACTCCTACAAGCATATATTCCTCCCTCATAGTAATTTTCAGTAGCATCATGAATGAATTCAACAATATAACCATCACATAAAGCATTCTTTTCATGACCCCGAAGCATATAAATTTTATTACTCTCCACATAAGCAAAATTCTTCTCATTCAGAATAGTGGGAGTATCATAAGAAACTCGAATACTATAAATTGTTTCCGCATTAAAAGAGTAATGTTCAGAAAAAGGGTAATCATAATCATGACAAGTTTTGTAAATATAATCATCACTACTTTTTATAACATAAGTATCATCACAATAATCATCATAAGTAGCAACTTTGTTCTCATCATAATCAATTGAAACCTCTTCCAAGATAGTGGAATCATTACTAAATAAAGTCACGACCTCTCCAAATCCACTTTTATAATTATCACAATAAGATTCAACATCCTCCAAAATAGTGGATCATTACTTCCTAAAGTTGACACTCTTCCAAACCCACTTTCATCAGTATAATCATCATAAATAGGAAACATGCTATCATCATAATAAATTTGCATATCAAAACTTGGGAGGTTAAAAATGTCATCTTCATAAAACATAGCATCCCCAAGCTTGGGACAAACATTAATTGCAGCAAATAAATTCTCAAACATGTCATTCTCATCAAACATAGCATCCCCAAGCTTGGGCCTTTTCAAATCATAAGCATAATCACTCTCATCATTAATAGTATGGATAGCACCAATAGTATATCAATTATCATCATCACAATGAGTAATAGTAGCATCATCATTTGGAAGGGATACCTTTTTACCTTTGCTTCTCCGTCTTTCCTTTTTCTTCTTCACATTAAGTATGGGTTTAGTCCTATTTTTGGAGCTCCTTATTAATGAGATTGGTTGAATAGAAGGCTCCTCCTCGTTACCTGATTCATCATAAGAAAGAATAGGAGGATATTGGGAAATCTCTTCCCTTTCATTAGTATTCTCTTCATCTTCTATTTGTTTTCTTGTCTTTATGTAGTTGGCAATATAAGGATTTTCAATGCAATTCACCGCACAATACATATAAATCTCCTCTAGATCGAAATCAAGAACTTAATCAAGGACAAATTCTGGAATATCCTTAGTTATACGTTTCATTTCTTCATAACCCACAAGCAAACTAAGGTCATTATGATGCGCAAGGGAAATCAAGTCATCACAATTTTTGGACACTATACGATGAATAAACAATTTGCATTGGAGATTTAAATGATCACGTTCATTGCAAAGTTCACAAGGATGGCAAAGAAAATTTAAATTTTCAGCACAAGCATCTAGCCTCGCTTGCAACCATTTAGTTTCTAAATACTTATGCCACTTGCAAAATCTATCTTCCCTATTTGGTGTGTACTTGCAAACTCTAAGCGATCCACAAAAGTTGACATGCTTATAAGAGACATTTTCATCATGACTAGTGCAATCATCATTAGTACTATGGATATTTAAAGAGTTCATACTAACAACATTGCAATCATGCTCATCATTCAAGTATTTAGTGCCAAACATTTTAATGCATTCTTCTTCTAGCACTTCGGCACAATTTTCCTTTCCATATTTTTCACGAAAGATATTAAAGAGATGAAGCATATGAGGCAACCTCAATTCCATTTTTTTGTAGTTTTCTTTTATAAACTAAACTAGTGATAAAACAAGAAAATAAAAGATTCGATTGCAAGATCTAAAGATATATCTTCAAGCACTCACCTCCCCGGCAACGGCGCCAGAAAAGAGCTTCGTTGACGAATGTGAGTGCCGCTTACCTAGCCTCCCCGGTAACGGCGCCAGAAAAGAGCTTGATGTCTACCACGCAACCTTCTTCTTGTAGACGTTGTTGGGCCTCCAAGTGCAGAGGTTTGTAGTACAGTAGCAAATTTCCCTCAAGTGGATGACCTAAGGTTTATCAATCCGTGGGAGGCATAGGATGAAGATGGTCTCTCTCAAACAACCCTGCAGCCAAATAACAAAGAGTCTCTTGTGTCCCCAACACACCCAATACAATGGCAAATTGTATAGGTGCACTAGTTCGGCGAAGAGATGGTGATACAAGTGCAATATGGGTGGTAGATATAGGTTTTTGTAATCTGAAAATATAAAAACAACAAGGTAACTAATGATAAAAGTGAGCACAAACGGTATCGCAATGCTTCAAAACAAGGCCTAGGGTTCATACTTTCACTAGTGCAAGTTCTCCCAACAAACATAACTCGATCATATAACTATCCCTCAACATGCAACAAAGAGTCACTCCAAAGTCACTAATAGCGGAGAACAAACGAAGAGATCATTGTAGGGTACGAAACAACCTCAAAGTTATTCTTTCTGATCGATCTATTCAAGAGTCCGTAGTAAAATAACACGAAGCTATTCTTTCCGTTCGATCTGTCATGGAGTTTGTACTAGAATAACATCTTAAGACACAAATCAACCAAAACCCTAATGTCACCTAGATACTCCATTGTCACCTCAAGTATCCGTGGGCATGATTATACAATATGCATCACACAATCTCAGATTCATCTATTCAACAAACAAAAAGAACTTCAAACAGTGCCCCAAAGTTTCTACCGGAGATTCAAGACGAAAACGTGTGCCAACCCCTATGCATAAGTTCACAAGGTCACTGAACCCGCAAGTTGATCACCAAAACATACATCAAGTAGATCACGTGAATATCCCATTGTCACCACAGATAAGCACATGCAAGACATACATCAATTGTTCTCAAATCCTTAAAGACTCAATCCGATAAGATAACTTCAAGTGGAAACTCAATCAATTACAAGAAGGTAGAGGGGGAGAAACATCATAAGATCCAACTATAATAGCAAAGCTCGCGATACATCAAGATCGTGCCATCTCAAGAACACGAGAGAGAGAGAGAGAGAGATCAAACACATAGCTACTGGTACATACCCTCAGCCCCGAGGGTGAACTACTCCCTCCTCATCATGCAGAGCATCGGGATGATGAAGATGGCCACCGGTGATGGATCCCCCCTCCGGCAGGGTGCCGGAACAGGGTCGCGATTGGTTTTTGGTGGCTACAGAGGCTTGCGGCGGCGGAACTCCCGATCTAGGTTTCTTTTCGGGGATTTATGTGTTTATAGGAATTTTTGGCGTCGGTCTCACGTTAGGGGGGGGGGTCTCAGAGTCATCCACGAGATAGGGGGCGCGCCTTGGGGGGCAGAGCACGCCCTCCACCCTCGTGGACGGCCCGAGACTCTTCTGGCCTAACTCTTTTACTCCGGCGGCTTCTGTTGGTCCATAAAAAATCTTCAAAAATTGTCACGTCAATTGAACTCCGTTTGGTATTCCTTTTCTGTAAAACTCAAAAACAAGGGAAAAACAGAAACTGGCACTGGGCTCTAGGTTAATAGGTTAGTCCCAAAACTCATATAAAATAGCATATAAATGCATATAAAACATCCAATATGGATAATATAATAACATGGAACAATAAAAAATTATAGATACATTGGAGACGTATCAACCGTCTGCCGATGGTGATGGAGAACGATGGGGGATGTCGTCGCCTGGAGGCGCTGTCTGAGCCGTGCGGGTGGTGAGGGCAGCCCGATGCTCAGCACGAACTCGACGAGCATCCGCCATGGAGACGGTGAGGCGATGGCGAACCGGTCAGAAGAAGCGAGACGCCGACGCACCCCTACCTGGCGTGCCAAATGTTAGATTTAGGGCTCCGCAAAACCCTTGTAAGTTCGAACAGTGGGGTGTGTGCGAAGAACTCAACTTTCCCTATCTGCCTACTCGCCGTCTCTATGATCTAGCTCGAGGAACAAGAAGGAAAATGACACATGGCAGTTTACCCAGGTTCAGGCCACCTATCGGTGAGTGTCCCTACTCCTGCAATGTGGTGGATTGCCTCAAGGTGGGCTGAGGAAGAACTAGTATAGTGGTTGAGCAACCTCGCGAGGTGTGTTCTTTCTTGTGGTGGTGAGGGAGGTCTCAATGATCCGTCCCCTTCTATGTGGTGGTTAAGCTATATTTATAGTGGCATTGGTCCTCTTCCCCCAAAATGTAGTCGGCAAATGATCCCACAACAGCCAAATTTGAAGGGAGACAACTAGTACATCTTATCCTGACTAAAGGTGGTCTTCGCCTGCAAAGCTTCTGATCCAGACGCCACGGTGGGCTCGGTGATGACCTCCGTCATGCCGTCCTGGCGACCCTAGTCTTGTTGTATGGAAATGGAAACCTTTGGTTGATTCCTCAGGACTCCGCGCCCGCGCTTGCCTCTTTAGCACCAAAGAGTAAACATGTCGTCCTGCGCCCGCTGGCGCCCGCCTGGCCTTGGTCATCATGGCTTGCGTCATCCAAACCTCATGAGGTGGGGGCTTGCATAGAGATCTCCACCCCTCGGGAGCCACCCTAGTGAGGCTGCTCCTTCCCGGAGTCTTGATGTCATCCGCCTCACGAGGCTTGGCCCCTCGCGAGGGTCTTGAGTGTCGATGCTGAAGATGGGCCATACCAGGCCAATGAAGGAGCCAGGTCATGGGCCGCAGGCAGGCAAGTCTGGGTACCCTGGTTTCCAGAACACCGATAATTGTGCCTCCACACCGCTCCAAATGGAGATTAGCATCTGCAAGTGTGTGAACTTTGGGATACATCATCGTCTCTGCGTGCCTCGGTTATCTCTTGCCCGAGCCCTTTACTTATGCACTTTACTTTGTGATAGACATATTGTTTCTTCTATATATCTTGCTATCACTTAGTTCTTTATCTTGCTTAGCATTAGTTGTTGGTGCACATAGGTGAGCCAAGTAGTTGTAGGTTTTGTGCTTGACAAATTAACCGCTAGGTTTATTCCGCATTTGCTCAAGCCTAAAACATAATTATTTTAAAATCGCATATTCACCCCCTCTAGGCGATATCCACGATCTTTCAATTATTATTAGAACATTGTCTCATGTGAGGTTATAAAAAAAGGCCCAAGAGCCCAAATAAAAAGAGGCCAAATAAAAAATGAAAGAAAAAATAGGCTAAAGAGCCCAAAATAAAAAATTTAGAGAAAAAGAGAGAAGGGACAATGTTACTATCCTTTTCCACACTTGTTCTTCAAAGAGCACCATGTTCTTCATGACAGAGAGTCTCCTATTTTGACATTTCATATATTACTAGTGGGAATTTTTAGTTATAGAACTTGGCTTGTATATTCCAATGATGGGCTTTCTCAAATTGCCCTAGGTCTTCATGAGCAAGCAAGTTGGATGCACACCCACTTAGTTTTCTTGTGAGCTTTCATACACTTATAGATCTAGTGCATCCGTTACATGGCAATCCCTACTCACTCAGATTGATATCAATTGATGGACATCTCCATAGTTCATTAATTTTCCTAGTTGATGTGAGACTTTCTCCCTTCTTTTGTCTACTACCACCTTCTATTCCACCTATAGTGCTATGAACATGGCTCACGCTCATGTGTTGCGTGAAGAGTTGAAAAAGTTTGAGAACATAAAAGTATGAAACAATTGATTGACCAATACCAGGGTAGTACATGATTTATACTTTGCATTAAGAAGAGGGAACATAACATGACTATATCTTTTTGTAGGGATAACTTTCTTTGGCCATGTTATTTTTTATGTTACATGATTTTGCTTTCTAGTGTGCTTGAAATATTATTGTTTTTATGTCAATATTAAACTTTTGTTTTCAATCATATGGATCTTAACATTCATGCCAATATAAGAAGAAATACATTGATAAATATGTTAGGTAGAATTCCACATAAAAAAAATTCTACTTTTATCATTTACCTACTCAAGGACGAGCAGGAATTAATCTTGGGGATGCTTGATACGTCTCCAATGTATCTATATATTTTTATTATTCCATGCTATTATATTATCAACTCTGGATGTTTTATATGCATTAATATGCTATTTTATATTATTTTTGGGACTAACTTATTAACCCAGTGCCTAGTGACAGTTTCTATTTTTTTCCTTATTTTTGGCTTTTGCAGAAAAGGAATATCAAACGGAGTCCAAACTTAATAAAACTTTACGATGATTTTTCTTGGATGAGAAGACACCTACGAGACTTGGAGAGGGGCCCAGAAGACCCATGAGGAGACGACAAGCCATAGGGGCGCCCCTGGGCTCGTGGGCCCCTCGAGAGTCCCCTGCACCACCTCTGAGCTCTATAAATACCCAAATATTCCAGAAACCCTAGAGGGGTCTGTAAGTGCATCTAGTGCCCCTTAGTGATTTCGGGGTATTGAAGACTTATAGGTTAAGGGACTAATGTGTTTGTGAGTGTACATAAGTTCTATAAGTCACTGAGGAGTTTTATATTTCTGAAGAAAGTTGACCCCTAAAAATGAATGTCTTCATTTGAAGACTTTGGTTTTCTTGAAGATATTGATATCGATGTGAGGATTATGAAGCGTGACGACTTTTGTTTTTGTAGTTTATTTTTCTCCTTTCTTGAGTCATATGAAACATCGTACTGTTAAAGGGGGGTCGAGGTAATACTAAGGAAACATTTCCAACTGATGCTCATCTCAAAGCCTACACACACCCGATCATTCGAGTGAAGCCTTTGGAAATCTCATACAGTTCAGTCAATTCTTCAGTGACAGAGACGAAGTTCATCTGGTCTCTGAGGAATTTGTTCTGACTGAGGAGTTAGGAATTCGCTAGTGCAGATTGCCTACAAGTGAGGAACATGATAGCCCTGAGGAATTCGAGAGCTCAAATTTCCGACCGTTGCTGTGCTACACGCCAGCTGTCCCAAAATATCTTATCCACCTAATGGTCATATCATTGAAGGGCATTTATGTCTTATCATGTCGGGCTGCTCCCTGGCTATGAGTAGCCACCCCCTTCGACCACTAGCTGGTTGGCTGCTCCGAGAGAAACCAACACTTGTAACTTAGAGCATCCCATCCTTTGAGGACTTTGAGCGAAAAACATTAGTGAGGAAAAACCCCAAACTCAAACACCTAAAACCCAAAGTGATTGAGCATCACTGAAGAGATTGTTCCTGTGTGGAACTGACGCTTGTTACCTTTGAAGACTGTGCATCTTCCAGACGGTTAGGCGTCAATGGTCTAGAGCATCCAAGAGGAATTGTGGATCGCCGGGTGACCAAGTCTGTGAAGGTTTGGAAGTCACCTTGAAGACTTACCACGAGTGATTGGGCGAGGTCTGTGTGACCTTGGCTCAAGGGGAATACGTAGTTGGAACTGGTCTACCAAATCATTATCTTCGCCGAACTACTGGTTCTATTTCCTCAACTCTTTCATTTCATCGCTTATTTGTTGATGCATTTGATCATTACTATTTGAAGACTTTGACCGAAGACTTTCTCAATTTCCTCAATACTATTTTTCAATCATCTTCTCTTCTGCCTGCTTATCATGTTTACACGCTACCCATGCTCCGTGCTTGTTTATTTTCATCATGATGACTATGCTACTATCTTGTTATGCTTGCATCTGAGTACTTATTCCGCTGCTTGTAGTTCGTCACTTATCTATTTCTTCAAGAAGTATTTCCTCAGTGGCGAATCTGTAAAAATTGCCTATTCACCCCCTCTAGTCGATATAACACACTTTCAGAGTTGCCAAAAATACTTTTCCACTGCCGCAAGTTGCTGTTCCCGTGAGATCCCATCTTGTGGCCTTTTCCGGTACTTTGCCGGAGGGAGATTCGATCACGGAGGGCTTCTACATCAACCTTGCTGCCCCTCCAATGACGCGTGAGTAGTTTACCATAGACCTATGGGTCCATAGCTAGTATTTAGATGGCTTCTTCTCTCTCTTTGATCTTTAATACAATGTTCTCCTCGATGTTCTTTGAGATCTATTTGATGTAATCTTCTTTTGCCACGTGTTTTTTGAGATCCGATGAATTGTGGATTTATGATCAGATCATCTATGAATATCATTTGAGTCTTCTCTGAACTCTTTTAAGCATGACTAAGATAGCTTTGTATTTCTCTCCGATCTATCGATTTGGTTTGGCCAACTAGATTGGGTTTTCTTGCAATGGGAGAGGTGCTTTGTGATGGGTTCAATCTTGTGGTGTTCTCACCTGGTGACAGAAGGGGTAGCGAGGAACGTATTGTGTTGATTCCATTAAGAATAAAAATATGGGCTATATATCATATTGCTTGAGTTTATCCCTCTACATCATGTCATCTTGCTTAAGGCGTTACTCTTTTTTTATGAACTTAATACTCTAGATGCATGCTGGATAGCGGTGATGAGTGGTGTAATAGTAGTAGATGCAGGTAGGAGTCAGTCTACTTGTCACAGATGTGATGCATGTATTCATGATCATTGCCTTAGATGTCGTCATAACTTTGCGCTTTTCTATCAATTGCTCAATAGTAGTATGTTTACCCACCGTATGCTTTCTTGAGAGAGATGCCTCTAGTGAAACCTATGGCCCCGTGTCTATTTTCCATCATATATTTTCAGATCTATAAAATCGAAAGCCCAAAAATACCTTGCTGCAATTATTTTGTGTTTACTTTATTTTGCCTTTTTCTTTTATTTTAAATCTATCTCTATCGGATCTCACTCTTGCAAGTGACCGTGAAGGGATTGACAACCCCTTTTTCGCATTGTGTGCAAGTGTTTGTTAGTTTGTGCAGGTGCATATATTGGGGACTTGCTTGTGCCTCCTACTGGATTGATACATTAGTTCTTAACTGGGGGAAATACTTATCTCTACTTTGATGCACCACTGTTTCCTCTTCAAGGAAAAAATGAACGAAAGCTCAAGAAGTAGCAGGATCTCACGGAGACAGAAACTTGCGACAACGGAAAAGTATTTTTTGGTGTGCCTTCTCACATAAGGGAATATTTGGGTATTTATAGAGCTGAGGGTTAGGGGGGCTACGAGGGGCCCACAAGCCGTAGGGGCGCGCCCTGGCGGCTTGTGGCCACCTCGTGGTTCCCTGGCCTCTTCCCGAAGCTTCGTGGTTGTCTTCTGGTCCAAGAAAAATCCTTAAAAAGTTTGTTCCGTTTGGACTCCGTTTGGTATTGATTTTCTGTAAAAGACAAAAAACAAGAAAAAACAGCAACTGGCACTGGGCACTAGGTTAATAGGTTAGTCCCAAAAATGATATAAAATAGCATATAAAACATCCAAAGTAGATAATATAATTGCATGTAAGAATAAAAAATTATAGATACGTTGGAGACGTATCACTTGTCCCCCTTATAGTGCATTGGTCCTCTTACCTGAAAATTATGAGTGAGAAAGGGTGGCCACAAGGCGGCAATTCAAAGGGGGGTTGGCGCCTAGGCTTACCCTAACTACAGGCAGTCTCTGCCTGCTAAAGTTGTTATCCTAACATGCTGGTGGGCTCGGCGATGACCTCCGCCCTGGCGCGCCGATCCTTCCTGATCTCCTTACACCAAAACGGAAGGCTTTCGGGCTTGCCTTGGGGAAGGCAAACGCTCCTACTCCCTTATCACCACAATGGAAACTGGTCTTGGTCATGCCCTGCCGTCCTTATGCTGATAGCACAACGTCATCCTTGTGATGGACTCGGAGTCCCGCGGTTGGGGCCGTATGACATGCCTCGGGTGGGGGCGTCGCGAGGCAACCCGGTACTTCTTAGTCTTGGCGGGGCTCAGCCCGGCGGCAGGAAGGCCTCGCGAGTCTAGGCCCTCGTGAGGCGGCTCCCTCCACAGCGACCGAGGCAGAGCCATTCTTCGTTAGTTGGACCAAGTGTTACCTTCTCGGCCGGAGCCAGACGAGCCATGGTGTCCCGGTTCCCACTGGGCCGACACATACCCGAAAGAATATCATAATAAATATTTTTAGTAGGTTCAGTAGGTTGAGGGGAAAATATTATTGCTTTAGGTCAAGTCGAAGGTAACCCAACAAACCCCTCAAAAGGATTATTTTCCATAGTGACAAGTGGCAGTAAATTTCAGCACGTAATATAAATGTTTTCTTACCAAATTCCACTTACCAAAGGTGCTTCACTCCCCGGCAACGGTGCTAGAAAAGATTCTTGATGACCCACAAGTATAGGGGATCAATCGTAGTCCTTTCGGTAAGTAAGTGTTGGGTAGCGTAGCATGCAATTTCAAAAATTTCCTACGCTCACGCAAGATCTATCTAGGAGATTCATAGCAACGAGAGGGGGAGAGTGTGTCTACATACCCTTGTAGACCGAAAGCGGAAGCGTTTGACAACGCGGTTGATGTAGTCATACACCTTCACGATCCGTCCCGATCTAGTACCGAACATACGGCACCTCCATGTTCAGCACACGTCTAGCTCGATGACGTCCTTGCCTTCTTGATCCAGCAAGACGGGCGAAGTAGTAGATGAGTTCCGGCAGCACGACGGCGTGGTGACAATTCATGATGAAGAACAATCTCTGCAGGGCTTCGCCAAGCGCTACAGAAACTAGACGGAGGATAAACTAGAGGGTCAGGGTTGCCGGCACGCGGCTTGGTGTATCTTGATGTGTTCCAGGTGCTACCCCCGCCCCTCTATTTATATGTTGAGCCCCGGGGTCGAAACTTGGAGGAAAAGCCTCCTGAAAGTCAGTTTTGCCCGAAAGGCAGGAGTCCCACTCGGACTCCAGGACCAAACGCCACAATCCTTGGCGTCTGGCCCAGACGCCATGGGGCGTTTGGCCCCCCTGGCCTCCGCAAAACTCCTTTTGCATTGACTTACTGCCCCGTGGGGCTGACCCCGTGGCCTAACCATATCATCCTATATATCAATCTTTACCTCCGGATCATTCCGGAGCTCCTCGTCATGTTCGTGATCTCATCCGGGACTCCAAACAACATTCGGTCACCTACATACATAACTCATATAGTACTATATCATTAACAAACGTTAAGCGTGCGGACCCTACGGGTTCGAGAACTATGTAGACATGACCGAGACTTCTCTCGGTTCAATAACCAATAGCGGAACCTGGATGCCCATATTGTCTCCTACATATTCTACGAAGATCTTTATCGGTCGAACTGCATAACAACATACGTTGTTCCCTTTGTCATCGGTATGTTACTTGCCCGAGATTCGATCGTCGGTATCATCATACCTAGTTCAATCTCGTTACCGGCAAGTCTCTTTACTGGTTTCGTAATAATTCATCTCGTGACTAACTCATTAGTCATTTGCTTGCAAGGCTTATTATGATGTGCATTACCGAGAGGGCCCAGAGATACCTCTCCGACACTCGGAGTGACAAATCCTAATCTTGATCTATGCCAACACCACAAACACCTTCGGAGACACCTGTAGAGCATCTTTATAATCACCCAGTTACGTTGTGATGTTTGATAGCACACAAGGTGTTCCCCCGGTATTCGGGAGTTGCATAATCTCATAGTCAGAGGAACATGTATAAGTCATGAAGAAAGCAATAGCAATCAAACTAAACGATCATTATGCTAAGCTAACGGATGGGTTTGTCCATCACATCAATCTCCTAATGATGTGATCCCATTATCAAATGACTACTCATGTCCATGGTTAGGAAACCTTAACCATCTTTGATCAACGAGCTAGTCAAGTAGAGGCTCACTAGGGACTCAGTGTTTTGTCTATGTATTCACACATGTATTAAGGTTTCCGGTCAATACAATTCTAGCATGAATAATAAACATTTATCATGATGTAAGGAAATATAAAATAACAACTTTATTATTGCCTCTAGGGCATATTTCCTTCAGTCTCCCACTTGCACTAGAGTCAACAATCTAGTTCACATCGCCATGTATTTAACACCGATAGTTCACATCGTCATGTGATTAACACCCATAGTTCACATCGCAATGTGACCAACATCCAAAGGGTTTACTAGAGTCAATAATCTAGTTCACATCGCCATGTGATTAACACCCAAAGAGTACTAAGGTGTGATCATGTTTTTCTTTGTGAGAGAAGCTTAGTCAACGGGTCTGTCACATTCAGATCCGCATGTATTTTGCAAATTTCTATGTCCACAATGCTCTGCATGGAGCTACTCTAGCTAATTGCTCCCACTTTCAATACGCATCCAGATTGATACTTAGAGTCATCTGAATCAGTGTCAAAGCTTGCATCAATGTAACTCTTTACGACGAACTCTTTATCACCTCCATAACCGAGAAACATTTCCTTAGTCCTCTTAGGTAACTAAGGATAATTTTGACCACTATCTGGTGATATACTCCCGAATCACTATTGTACCTCCTTGCCAAACACATGGCAAGGCACACACCAGGTTTGGTACACAACATGGCATACTTTATAGAACCTATGGCTGAGGCATAGGGAATAACTTTCATTCTCTCTATATTTTTCTTGCATGGTCGGGCTTTGAGTCTTACTCAACTTCACACCTTACAAATCAGGCAAGAACACTTTCTTTGATTGATCCATTTTGAACTACTTTAAAATCTTATCAAGGTATGTACTAATCGAAAGTCTTATCAAGCGTCTCGATCTATCTCTATAGATCTTGGTGCCCAATATGTAGGCAGCTTCATCGAGGTCTTTTATTGAAAAACTCCTTTTAAACAATCATTTATGCTTTCCCGAAAATTCTACATCATTGATCAACAATATGTCATTCACAAAAACTTATCAGAAATGTTGTAGTGCTCCCACTCACTTTCTTGTAAATACAGGCTTCTCCAAAAGTCTGTATAAAACCATATGCTTTGATCACCTCATCAAAGCGTATATTCCAACTCCAAGATGCTTGCACCAGTCCATATAAGGATCCCTGGAGCTTGCATACTTTGTTAGCACCTTTAGGATCGACAAAACCTTCTGGTTGCATCATATGCAACTCTTCTTTAAGAAAACCATTAAGGAATGCAGTTTTGACATCCATTTGCCAGATTTCATAACCATAAAATGCGGCAATTTCTAACATGATTCGGACAGACTTAAGCATTGCTTTGGGTGAGAAGGTCTCATCGTAGTCAACTCCTTGAACTTGTCGAAAACCTTTCACAACAAGTCAAGCTTTGTAGACAATAACATTACCATCGGCGTCAGTCTTCTTCTTAAAGGTCCATTTATTTTCAATGGCTTGCTGATCATTGGGCAAGTCAACCAAAGTCCACACTTTGTTCTCATACATGGATCCCATCTCAGATTGCATGGCCTGAAGCCATTTTGCGGAATCTGGGCTCATCATCACTTCCTCATAGTTTGTAGGTTCGTCATGGTCTAGTAACATGACTTCCAGGACAGTGTTACTGTACCACTCTGGTGCGAAACGTACTTTGGTTGACCTACTAGGTTCGGTAGTAACTTGATCCAAAGCTTCATGATCATCATCATCAGCTTCCTCACTAATTGGTGTATGCATCACTGGAACTAATTTCTGTGATGAACTACTTTCCAATTCAGGAGAAGGTACAATTACCTCATCAAGTTCCACTTTCCTCCCACTCGCTTCTTTCGAGAGAAACTCCTTCTCTAGAAAGGATCCATTCTTAGCAACGAATATCTTGCCTTCGGATCTGTGATAGAAGGTGTACCCAACAGTTACCTTTGGGTATCCTGTGAAGATACATTTCTCCGATTTGGGTTCAAGCTTATCAGGTTGAAGTTTTTTCACATAAGCACCGCAGCCCCAAACTTTAAGAAACGACAGCTTAGGTTTCTTTCCAAACCATAGTTCATACGGTGTCGTCTCAACGGATTTAGATGGTGCCCTATTTAGTGTGAATGCAACTGTCTCTAATGCATAACCCTAAAATGATAGTCGCAAGTTGATAAGAGACATCATAGATCGCACCATATCTAATAAAGTACAGTTACGATGTTCGAACACACCATTATGCTATGGTGTTCCAGGTGGCGTGAGCTGTGAAACTATTCCACATTGTTTCAAATGAAGATCAAACTCGTAAGTCAAATATTCGCCTTCGCGATCAGATCGTAGAAACTTTATTTTCATGTTACGATGATTCTATACTTCACTCTGAAATTCTTTGAAATTTTTAAATACTTCAGAGTTGTGTTTCATCAAGTAGATATACTCATATCCGCTCAAATCATCTGTGAAGGTCAGAAAATAACGATACCCATCACAAGCCTCAACACTCATCGGACCGCATACATCTGTATGTATTATTTCCAATAAGTCATTGGCTTGCTCCATTGTTCCAGAGAACGGAGTTTTAGTCATCTTGCCCATGAGGCATGGTTCGCAGGCATCAAATGATTCATAATCAAGTGATTCCAAAAGTCCATCAACATGGAGTTTCTTCATGCGCTTTACACCAATATGACTTAAACGTCAGTGCCACAAGTATGTTGCACTATCATTATCAGCTCTGCATCTTTTGGCATCAATATTATGAGTATGCGTATTACTATGATCGAGATTCAATAAACCATTCACCATGGGTGTATGACCATAGAAGGTTTTATTCATGTAAACCGAATAACAATTATTCTCTGGCTTAAATGAATAATCGTATTGCAATAAACACAATCCAATATTGTACATGCTCAACGCAAACACCAAATAACATTTATTTAGGTTTAACACTAATCCCGAAAGTACATGGAGTGTGCGATGATGATCATATCAATATTGGAACTACTTCCAACACACATCGTCACCTCACCCTCAACTAGTCTTCGTTTATTCTGCAACTCCTGTTTCGAGTTACTAATCTTAGCAACCGAATAGGTATCAAATACCCAGGGGCTACTACAAGCACTTGTGAGGTACACATCAATAACATGTATACCAAATATACCTTTGTTCACTTTGCCATCCTTCTTACCCACCAAATATTTTGGGTAGTTCCGCTTCCAGTGACCATTACCCTTGCAGTAGAAGCACTCACTCTCAGGCTTGGGTCTAGCTTTGGGCTTCTTCACGGGAGCAGCAACTTGCTTGCCGTTCTTCTTGAAGTTTCATTTCTTTCCCTTGCCCTTTTCTTGAAACTGGTGGTCTTGTTAACCATCAACACTTGATGCTTTTTCTTGATTTCTACCTTCGCCGATTTCAGCATCACGAAGAGCCCGGGAATCGTTTTTGTCATCGCTTGCATATTATAGTTCATCACGAAGTTCTAGTAACTTGGTGATAGTGACTAGAGAAGTCTGTCAATCACTATCTTATCTGGAAGATTAACTCCCACTTGATTCAAGCGATTGTAGTACTCAGACATTCTGAGCACATGCTCACCTGTTGAGCTATTCTCCTCCATCTTGTAGGCAAAGTACTTGTCAGGTGTCTCATACCTCTCAACATGGGCATAAGTCTGAAATACTAATTTCAACTCTTGGAACATCTCATATGCTCCGTGGCGTTTCAAAACTTTTTCGAAGTCCCGATTCTAAGCCATAAAGCACGGTGCACTAAACTATCAAGTAGTCATCATACCGAGCTTGTTAAACGTTCATAACGTCTACATATGCTCCTGCAATAGGTCTGTCACCTAGCGGTGCATCAAGGACATAATTCTTCTGTGCAGCAATGAGGATAATCCTCGGATCACGAACCCAGTCCGCATCATTGCTACTAACATATTTCAACTTAGTTTTCTCTAGGAACATATCAAAACATAGGGGAGCTACAACGCGAGCTATTGATCTACAACATAATTTGCAAATACTATCAGGACTAAGTTCATGATAGATTAAAGTTCAATTAATCAAATTACTTAAGAACTCCCACTTAGACAGACATCCCTCAAGTCATCTAAATGATCATGTGATCCAAATCAACTAAACCATGTCCGATCATCACGTGAGATGGAGTAGTTTTCAATGGTGAACATCTTATGTTGATCATATCTGCTATATGATTCACGCTCGACCTTTCGGTCTCCAGTGTTCCGAGGCCATGTCTGTACATGCTAGGCTCGTCAAGTTCAACTCGAGTATCGTGCATGTGCAAAACTGTCTTGCACCCGCTGTATGTGAACGTAGAGCCTATCACACCCAGTCATCATATGGTGTCTCAGCATGAAGAACTATCGCAATGATGCATACTCAGGGAGAACACTTGTACCATGAAGTTTTGTAAGGGATCATCTTATAATGCTACCATCGTTCTAAGCAAAATAAGATGCATAATAAGATAAACATCACATGCAATCAAAATATGTGACATGATATGGCCATCATCATCTTGTGCTTTTGATCTCCATCTCCAAAGCATCGTCATGATCTCCATCGTCACCGGCTTGACACCTTGATCTCCATCGTAGCGTCGTGGTTGTCTCACCAACTATTGCTTCTACTACAATTGCTAACTTATAGTGATAAAGTACAGCAATTACATGGCATTCGCAATTCATACAATAAATAGACAACCATAAGTGTCGTGGAAATGTCACGGCAGATGTCCTAGGGTCAGGACTTAGTCGTGAGGCCAACACATCTATGTAGTAGCTTGAGAGGGGTTGATCGGAATCGAGAGATGCAACACAAGACAAGGGTTTAGACAGCTTCGGGCCCCGGGAAACATCATCCGGTAATAGCCCTACATGCTGTTTGTGGCTAGGTATCACTATGCTCATGAGGGAGTCGCCGCATAAGCCGGCTCTCCTCTAGTTGTGTCTAGCCCTAGAGATTGTTTGTTGTTACTTGTCCCTCTTGGGGAGCCCTTCCCCTCCTTATATAAGTTGAAGGGGCGGGTTACATGACTAGTCCTAGTAGGATTAGGATTACTCTATTACAAGTGGAGTCCTAGTCTTGCTTCCTTTGTAAGGGAACACTCTTTACGCTTTCCTCTTAAACCGGCCTACCATAACATGAGCCGGCCTTCTGGGCCTTGGGCGTAATCCTCTATCTGACCCGCCGTCGGGGCCATCCGTGAGTCACCAGGCTAGTAAGTCGCCAGGACCAGTTAACTACCAGATCCTTGAGTCGCTAGTCCTCAGGCAGGTTAAGATGAAGCACCAAGTCCGGCCGGGTCATACCGCGGGGTATATCCCCGACATTAGCCCCCAGTTTAATTTGGATTTATCCATGTTAAACCGATCCTTCCTACAACATAAACACGAGAACAAATTTGAGAGGTTGTGCTCCAGGTTAAAAATTCTTGTAAGCCGACACGTGATCATCTTTAAGTCCTTGTCATTTCCTCCTTGATATGTATCCATGATCTCATAGCAAATCTCCTTAGCAGATATGTTTAAACTTTGCCAATGCATAAAAATCCAGATACTTCTTTTGAAAAATCCGGGTTAACAAGCCAGCCTCAGAATCAATTTGCTGACATTGGTATCTTGTATAGAAATATTTTAAGAAATAATCCACTTGAGTCGGCTTCCAAAGCACTGGCTTAAAAAAATATTGGTCTTTGAAATACTCATTAGATATTCAGCTGGTTTGAAGATATAGAACTTGCCGGTTTATCATTGTCAAAATTGTCGGGTTATAAAACTTATGATTTGAAGACGTTCCTCCTTTATATGCATATTAGCTGTAGCCCCCAAGTGTTGGGTGCTACTTCTCGAGCTTGCGTTGTATTCCCTCGAAGAGGAAAGGGAGATGCAGCACAGTAGCGTAAGTATTTCCCTCAGTTTTTGAGAACCAAGGTATCAATCTAGTAGGAGACCACGCGCGAGTTCCTCGCACCTGCACAAACAAATAAGAACTTCGCAGCCAACGCGATAAGGGGTTGTCAATCCTTTTAGGGTCACTTACGAAAGTGAGATCTCATAGAGATGATAGTTTATATTTTTGGTATTTTTTGATTATAAGAACAGAAAGTAAAAGCGGAAAACGTAAAGTAGATTGTAGATTGATATGTTGAGAATAGACCCGGGGCCATAGTGTTCTCTAGTGGCTTCTCTCATGATAGCGATATTCTACGACGGGTAAACAAATTACTGTCGAGCAATTGATAGAAAAGCGAATAATTATGAGACTATCTAGGCATGATCATTATATATATAGGCATCACGTCCGAGACAAGTAGACCGAAACGATTCTGCATCTACTACTATTACTCCACACATCGACCGCTATCCAGCATGCATCTAGTGTATTGAGTTCATAAGAACAGAGTAACGCCTTAAGCAAGATGACATGATGTAGAGGGATAAACTCAAGCAATATGATATAAACCCCATATTTTTATCGTCGATAGCAACAATACAATACATGCCTTGCTGCCCCTACTATCACTGGGAAAGGACACCGCAAGATTGAACCCAAAGCCAAGCACTTCTCCCATTGCAAGAACTATAGATCTAGTAGGCCAAACCAAACCAATAATTCGAAGAGACTTGCAAGGATATTATAATCATACATAAAGAGTTCAGAGAAGAACCAAATATTTCTCATAGATAATCTTGATCATAAACCCACAATTCATCGGATCTCGGCAAACACACCGCAAAAAGAGATTACATCGAATAGATCTCCCCGAAGACCGAGGAGAACTTTATATTGAGATCCAGAGAGAGAGAAGAAGCCATATAGATACTAGTTATGGACCCGAAGGTCTGTGGTAAACTACTCACAACTCATGGTGACGCGATGATGATGATGTAGAAGCACTCCATGGTAGATCCCCCCTCCGGCGGAGCTCCGGAACATGCCCCAAGATGGGATCTCACGGGAACAGAAGGTTACGGCGGTGCAACTAGGGTTTTCCCTCCTCCCCTGATGGTTTCGGGGTACGTAGGCTTATATAGGACGAAGGAGGGCACCGAGGGCCTTACGTGTGTAACGCCCCGGACACACCCGCCGGTGGTCGTTACTCCTGGCGGGATCTAGACTGGCCTCACATATCAATACTAGTCTTTTCTGCGCACTTTGTCCTCACTCGTGCGCACCCGGGAGCAACTTCCCGGTCGGTCACCCATCCTGAAACTACTCCAAGCTGAGCACGCTTAACTTTGGAGTTTTATCTGAATGGGCTCCCGGAAAAGAAGGAATTCCTTATTGATATGAGTAGTCTATCATCCCTAATAAGCCAGGCCATCACAACGTGGGACCCACGAGGCAGGGGACGCACCCTAGGGGGGCGCCCCCTACCCTCGTGGGCACCACGTGGCCCCTACTCCGTGGTTCTCAAGTCTCCCGTGCGTGATTTTCTCCAAAAATATCTCTCTCGAAGGTTTCATTCCGTTTGGACTCCGTTTGATATTCCTTTTCTGCAGAACCCTGAAACATGCAAAAAACAACAATCTGGACTGGGCCTTTGGGTTAGTAGGTTAGTCCCAAAAATAATATAAAAGTGTATAACAAAGCCCATTAAACATCCAAAACATCATAAATAATAGCAAGGAACAATCAAAAATTATAGATACGTTGGAGACGTATCAAGCATCCCCAAGCTTAATTCCTGCTCGTCCTCGAGTAGGTAAATGATAAAAACAGAACTTTTGATGTGGAATGCTAACCAACATAGTTTTTCAATGTAATTCTCTTAATTGTGGCATCAATGTTCAGATCTGAAAGATTCAAGACAAAAGTCTATATTGACATAAGAAATAGTAATACTTCAAGCATACTAACAAAGCAATCATGTCTTCTCAAAATATTATGGCTAAATAAAGTTATCCCTACAAAATCATATAGTCTTGCTACGCTCCCTCTTCATCACACAAAATATTCATATCATGCACAACCCCGATTTCAGCCAAGCACTTGTTTTCATACTCTATTCTTTCAAACCTTTCAACTTTCACGCAATACATGAGCGTGAGCCATGGACATAGCACTATGGGTGGAATAGAGAGGTGGTTGTGGAGAACACAAAAAGGAGGGAGATAGTCTCACATCAACTAGGAGTATCAATGGGCTATGGAGATGCCCACCAATAGATATCAATGTGAGTGAGTAGGGATTGCCATGCAACAGATGCACTAGAGCTAAATATGTATGAAAGCTCAAAAAAAGAAACTAAGTGGGTGTGCATCCAACTTGCTTGCTCAAGAAGACCTAGGGCATTTGAGGAATCCCATCGTTGGAATATAAAAGCAAAGTTCTATAATGAAAATTCCCACTAGTATATGAAAGTGACTAAACATGAGACTCTCTATCATGAAGAACATGGTGCTACTTTGAAGCACAAGTGTGGAAAAAGATAGTAGCAATTGTCCCTTTTTTTTCTTTTATTCTTTTATTCTTCTTTTTGCCTTCTTTTTCTTTTGTGGAGGGGCTTTATTGATTTAGCCTTTCCTCACATGGGACAATGCTCTAATAATGATGATCATCACACTTTCATTGAATTACAACTCGATACTAGAACAAGTATGACTCTATCTGAATGCCTCCGGTGGTGTACCGGGATGTGCAATGAATCAAGAGTGACATGTTGTAATGCCCAGGATGGAGTTATACCTCCTACGTGTCGAGGCACGACTTAAAGGCATAAGTCCATCCTAGAATGATCTCAAGTTTGGTAATCTTTGCACAACTCATGTAAAAGAGGGGATAGTAAACTGAAAATAGTTGGCTTACACTCGCCACGTCACAGAATTACAGTACAAGTCTCAAACATCATACATTAAGAACACTACAACCCTCTAAGGGCAAAAGCCAAATGTCAAAGTACCAAACTCAGATAAATAAACCACAGGCGGATCGAATCCTAGTAAGAGACTCCACTACTGATCGTCCGGGTAGCGCACGTAGTACCGACTACGCTCCTCGTCGTACTCCCAATCCAGCTCGGTGCCATCACCTGGATAGCTCACAGCTGGACCTGCATCTGGTGTGTGAAGTAACTGTGAGCCACAGAGGACTCAGCAATCTCGTTCCCGGGTAACAGAACTGTTTAAGCCTTTAGGTGAGGGAAAGGCTGAAGAAAAGAATAAGTCTGCAGCAGCAACTAGCATCTAGCTTACGCAAGTGAGAGCGAGAAGAGAAGGCATCGGCGAGAAGTGATCACGAAGTGATCCTAGCTACAAGCTCCACAAACATAACCCCTCCGTGTTCAACTCCCGAATCCCTATTCGGAAATTGACAGTCACGGAACACACGCTGGTAGTGTATTAGTAGCATTGTGTCAAGTTATCTACAACCGGAATTAACAAGCTCCCATCTGCCACATAACCGCGGGCACGGCTTTCGAAAGTTCAAAACCCTGCAGGGGTGTTCCAACTTGACCCATTACAAGCCCACGATCCGCGGAGTCGCAACTCCAAAGTGGGAAGACCCGAGTATCCTCGGAATCCCGTGCTCAAGATATACCGAGCTAAGGTAAGGCTAATCCAGCAAATCCTCCCGGCGTGTCGACACCCTGATAGTAGCCGCGCGTATCTAGGTCTCAGGACACGTCCGGATGAGCAGTACGTACAGATACCGAAGATCCCAGCGAACCGGGTGGTATCCGCAAGTGGCTCTAGTTTGGACCAACACTCAAGTCGAGCACTGGCCCAGGGGGTTGAATTAATTAAACCTCGGGTTAATTACTCCCTCGGAAAGTTTTAGTTGTTTAGGCAAATAGTACCAAGGTTGGGACTTGCTGGAAAAGACTTAGCACTTAGCGGTTTATCGAGGGGGTCCCATACACCCCAACCGTGTTAGGAACGCATAATCAAGGAACATAATACCGGCTTATACGGATCCTAACGGCATGAGTGGCACAAATCACCAAGCAAAAGGCTTAGCCTTCCACCCTTGCCAATATATAGATGATTTCATTTTTAAGCATTTATATAGTGTGATATAACCCAATCAAACTTCAACATGAAGCAAGCATCTTCGATCTTCACCTGCAACTAGCAACGCTATAAGAAGGGTTGCGCGAAGCGTACTTAGCCAAGCAACGGTTTGCATAGGTAGGGTGGTTAAACATGGCAATTGGTTACAAGTAGGGGGCTGACAAGAAGAACATGGGCATCGAGGCAAAACTATAGATCGAGACTACTAGCAATAGGCAAAGATAGTAATGTTATCGGGGTTCGGTCATCTTGCCTGAAGAGAAGTCGTTCGGATCGTAAGAAGGGTCCTCGTGCTCAACCTCGTTGGAAACCTCGTGCTCAACTTCGTACCCGGTCTCAGCTTCCGGCTCTAAACAAAACAATCACACCAAGCACCAATCAACAAGATGCAATGCGCACTCGAAAACATGAATGCATGATGGATGCACTAAGGATGCACATGGAGCACGGAAAACATCACTCAAGCAAAACACCTCAAAACAAGATAACAATCTGATATTATTAATCTACACAGAAAAACAATCAAGTTTGATATAAGACTCGATGAAATCGGAGTTACGAGCTAAAAGTTATGCCCGAAACAAGATTTGAGCGAAAGCTGAAAATTACAGCAACATAGCATCTTTGGAGCTCAAAATAATTAAGCTACAGCACCAAAAAAGCATGGCAAAGGACTTGAACACAAACTAGACATATAGTACAGCAACTAGGTCCAAAGTGCACCCCCAACGGAGTCACAGATCAATAGCAATGATCTTGGACATATTGAACTTTACAATAAAATTCTGGCAGCAGAATTTTATTGAAACTTTAGAGCAAAAGATAATCATGCTACAGCCACTCAAATGGACATTTGAGGACATGAATGGAAAGACAACAATATATACTACAAGGAACAATCAAAATCCACCCCAAAACTAACATGCTTTGTCCTAGAACATCACACGAACATGGCATCGGAACGTTACAGATTTCAGACTTAGTGAAAATTCACTAAGTCCTAAAACAGCAATATCATCATAGCAACTAAAAGAGCATGTTTAAGTCACCTCGAAACTAAACATGGCAAAGGGTAAGCACCTCATCAAAGTGCACATGAAGGTGATCCCGAAACACACAAGCATGCATCATTGAGGTGAACACAACGATTGCAACGAGCTCAACAAGATGGCATTTCATAACAAGTGAAAACACATCATATGAACATGGCACTTTGCAACGATGATAACAAGGCAACAATAAATCTACCATGCAACCTATCCCAAGCAACACGTAGTTCGTGGCAAGACGAACACGTGTACATGTCATTTGCATCGTTTGGACAAACGAGCTAAAAGTTATCACAAGGCAAAGGTGGCATGAAAATAACACATAACAGCAGTTTATATCATGATGCACTCTTGCAACAGCAAAACAAGTGCCTAGATGACCTCTAACATGCATGACAACAACAGGTAAAACGTAGAGCACATCTCCACGAACGTCTGGACATGCTACACGCGCAAAACGGAGCAACACAGTAAAAGTTACAGCAGGTCAAAGATTGCATTTCAGATTAGATCTCAGGGACTTAGGAGTGGGGAAACAACCTTAGTCAGATCCAATCTGAAAAAAAAAACGAAGAAGACGGGCCGGTGGCGCGGATCTGGCCCACTCGGAGGAAGAGGGCCGGCGGCTCGGGCCGGCGGCGCTGGAGAGGCCCGGCGCCTCGGGCGCGCTCGGGCTGGCGGCTGACGAGGCCCGCGGGAGGAGGCCGCGGCCTGGTGCGGAACTGGCGGGGCCCGGCGGTAACGATCTGGAGGCGGCTCGGACCGCTGTGGAGAAGCGGCCGACCCGCGGGGAGGCGAGGCGGCCCAGGTGGCGAGGCGGAGGCGCGGAGTGCGGCGGCCCAGCCAGGCCGCCTGGCTGGCGCGGTGTACGGGCCCTGGCGCGGCGCGGGGAAGAATCCCGCGGCCCCCGACCGGACGCTGAGGTGGCGAGGGGATGGACTGGGCCGATGATCTGGTCCCCCCAGATCGGGATCCGGCGCGGTCGAAGCCTGGCGCGCGAGGAGGCCGGTCGGGACGCTGCGGAGGCTGGGCGGCGTTGACCCTGGCGTCCAGATCGGATCTGGCGCCAGGGGGCTTCGACCCAACGGGAAACTGCGGCGGCGGATGGATCCTTCGGTGGATCCCCTCGGGATCCGGGAAGAATTCTTTTGGATCTGAGGAAGAAAGGGAAAAAAAGAGGGGAGAGAGGAGGAAGAAGAAGGGGAAGCCAAAATAGACCTAGGGGGGGTCTAAATAGTAGTTTTTAGGGTTAGGAGGGGATTTAGGGGCGCTAGGAGCCCTCCGATCGCGATCCGACGGATGCGATCGCGGGGGTTGAATAAAAGGCCTAGGAGGAAAATAAAAGAAAGCAGCAGGGGTGTTTCCGGGACACGAAGTAAGGGCACTTCGGACCCACACGAACAACGGATGGAAAAGTCAACGGAGTCCAAACGAGACGAGATTTGAGAGGCGGGTTGCACACAACAAAACAACAACACAGACAACAACCTCGCGGCACACCGGTAACGTAAAACGCCCGAACAACAAAGTAGGCCTACGGGACGTCACGGACACGTGAGGGAGCTCTAGAATGCGAAACGGACAACGGGAAGGGACACACGGAACCGGATGCAACCCACAACACAAATGCAAGGCAATGCACATGTCTACATGATATGAATGAATGCCACACACTCACACAACAAAACGACGAAAGCCCGAAAGACAAAGAACCCGAAATGGAAATAGATGAAGCCGGAGATATATTATATACCCAAAAGGGAAAGTATTACATCCGGGGCATTACAAACTCTCCTCTACTACAAAAAGATCTCGTCCCGAGATCTAGGACTGGAAAAAGGAAGGGTACTCGGAACGAAGATGATCTTCTCGTTCCCAGGTAGCTTCTCGGTCTGTGTGATGTGACCACTTGACTTTCAGAAATTTGATGGACTTGTTGCGAGTCTTGCGTTCGGTTTCTTCGAGAATTGCAACTGGATGCTCTCGGTAGGACAGGTCTTGTTGAAGATCAATCTCCTCAAACGGAATCATGCGCTCAGGTGCCTTGAAGCATTTGCGAAGTTGAGACACATGGAAGACATCATGAACATTTGCAAAGTTGGAAGGGAGCTCGAGCTGATAGGCTAGGTCGCCTCTTTTGCCAAGAATCTTGAAAGGCCCGACGTATCTAGGAGCAAGTTTTCCTTTGATACCGAATCTTTGGGTTCCTTTCATCGGAGAAACTCGGAGATAGACATGATCACCGATGTCGAAAGCCAAATCACGATGCTTTCCGTCATAGTAGCTCTTCTGACGCGACTGAGCGGCCTTGAGATTCTCACGTATGACTTTGCACATTTCTTCGGCTTCAGAGATCAAGTCATTGCCAAGAAGTTGGCGTTCACCTGTTTCAGACCAGTTGAGAGGGGTACGGCACTTTCTGCCATAGAGAATTTCAAACGGTGCTTTGCCTGCACTTGCTTGAAAGCTATTGTTGTAAGAGAACTCGGCAAATGGAAGACAGTCTTCCCATTTCATGCCGAAGGAGATGACACAGGCTCTGAGCATGTCTTCTAGAATCTGATTCACACGCTCGACTTGACCACTAGTCTGAGGGTGAAAAGCAGTGCTGAACCTGATCTTCGTGCCCATGGCGGACTGAAAGGAGTCCCAGAACCTTGATGTGAACAAGCTGCCACGGTCTGCGGATATCACTTGAGGAATGCCATGTAGGGACACAATTCTGGAAGTGTACAGCTCTGCAAGTTGAGCTGCATTGATTGATTCTTTGACTGGAAGAAAGTGAGCGACTTTGGTAAGCTTGTCAATCACCACAAAGATAGCATCATTGCCTCGCTTGGATTTAGGAAAACCAGTGACGAAGTCCATTTCAATGTGGTCGAACTTCCACTCAGGAATGGGAAGAGGTTGGAGAAGACCGGCTGGACGTTGATGTTCTGCTTTCACTCTTATGCATACATCACATTCATTCACGAATTGGGCAATTTCCCTTTTCATGCGTGTCCACCAGTAAGATTGCTTGAGATCTTGATACATCTTGGAACTGCCAGGATGAATGGAAAGGAGAGAATCATGAGCTTCTTCCATTATGAGCTTCCTGAGATCACCTTTGGGAACAACGAGTCTGTCCTCGAAGAACAAGGTATCTCTCTCATCAACACGGAAGCACTTGTATTTTGGAGTGCCCTTTGCAATCCCATGTTTCACCTTCTTCACCATGGTATCACTGAGCTGGGCCTCACGGACTTGATCTTCCAAGGTAGGAGCAATCTGGAGATTTGCAAGAAAACCCTGCGGAACAACTTGGAGGTTGAGTTTCCTGAAAGCTTCACAAAGCTCAGGCTGGTGTGGCTTGATAAGAAGGTTGTTGCAATATGCCTTTCTGCTCAAAGCATCTGCAATCACATTCGCCTTGCCTGGAGTGTATTCAATGCTGGGATTGTACTCTTGGATCATTTCAACCCAACGAGTCTGGCGGAGGTTCAGATGCGGCTGTGTGAAGATGTACTTCAAGCTCTTGTGATCAGTGAAGATGTCGACCTTTCTGCCCAACAACAGATGTCTCCACGTAATCAGAGCATGTACCACAGCTGCTAGCTCGAGATCATGTGTGGGATAGTTCTTCTCACTTGGCTTGAGCTGCCGAGAAGTATATGCCACAATTCTCTTATCTTGCATAAGCACACCACCAAGACCTTGAAGAGAAGCGTCACAGAACACTTCATAGGGCTTGGTTTCATCCGGAGGAGTCAGAACTGGAGCAGAGACAAGCTTCTCTTTGAGGGTTTTGAATGCCACTTCACACTCGGGAGACCAAAAGTATTTGACATTCTTCTGAAGCAAGTTGGAAAGAGGCTTGGCAATCTTGGAGAAGTTCTCCACAAACCTTCTGCAATAGCTGGCAAGACACAGAAAACTGCGGAGCTGCTTGACGTTCTGAGGAGCTTCCCAGTTGACAATTGCTTCAACTTTCTCGGGATTAACCGCAATACCGTCAGCTGAGATGATGTGGCCCAGGTACAAAACCTTATCGAGCCAAAACTCGCACTTTGAGAACTTGGCATAGAATTTATGCTCTCGGAGTCGATCAAGAACCAGACGCAAGTGCTTTTCGTGATCTTCTTCATTCTTGGAAAACACTAGAATATCATCCAGATACACAAGCACGAACTCGCCCGTATAGGGGTTGAAGATGTAATGCATCATCCTTGAAAAGGTAGGAGGAGCATTGGCGAGACCGAAGGACATGACGGTATACTCGTATGAACCGTAGCTCGTTCTGAAGGCCGTCTTCGGAATGTCTTCCTCGCGAATGCGAATTTGATGATAGCCCATTCGGAGGTCAAGCTTAGAGAACACTTTAGCTCCTTTGAGCTGCTCAAAGAGTTCGTTGATGTTGGGGAGCGGATACTTGTTCTTAATCGTCTTCTTGTTCAATGGCCGGTAGTCAACACAGAGACGCTCCGTGCCATCTTTCTTCTTGACAAATAAGACACCACAGCCCCACGGAGATGTACTCGGTCTGATGAGACCCATACTCTCCTGCTTATCAAGCTGCTTCTTCAATTCCTTCAATTCATCCGGAGAGAGCTTGTATGGACGCCGGCAAGCAGGTTCGGTGCCCGGCTCGAGTTCAATGACAAACTCCACCTGACGGTGTGGAGGCATGCCTGGAAGATCTTCTGGAAAGACGTCTTGATATTCGTTCACCACAGGAATTTGCTCTATGGCATTAATTTCACCCTTATCATTGAGAGAGAAAAGCCGAATAGTATTATCCCTGGAGGCGAAGATAATCACATCTTCATCAGAATGAGTCATCTTGACTTCCTTTTGAGCACAATCAATGTGAGCATCATGCTAAGAAAGCCAATCCATTCCGAGGATGAGGTCGATATCAGAATGACCAAGAACCACCGGAGAAGCCAAAAATCGATAATCACCCATGCGAATAGAAATATCCAGAACATGTACCCGAGAGGTCATTTGCAAACCAGGAGAAATAATGCTCAACGGCTTCGGCATCACTTGAGTGACAAATTCATGCTTAGCAACAAAAGGTCTTGAAATGAAGGACAAAGATGCACCCGAATCAAACAATACTTTAGCTGGAAAAGAGTTCACTGAGAGGTTATCCAAAATGACATCAGAAGAGTTCTCTGCTTCAGTTGCACTCATCAGATTGACCCTTGCAGACTTTGGATCATGCTTGACAATAGCTGAACTCATAGGTGGAGGAGGAGGAAGACGCTTCGGATTCGGACATCTGTTGGCATAATGACCCTTCTGGCCACACTTGTTGCACACCACTTCAGAGAGAGGACGGAAATGAGAGCCACTGGACTTGGAGTCTTGAGACTGAAACTGCTTCTTCGACTGGTTGCTTGGGTTGGGTGGGTGGGAGAAACCACGACCACTAGAGTTATACCTCCTACGTGTCGAGGTACGACTTAAAGGCATAAGTCCATCCTAGAATGATCTCAAGTTTGGTAATCTTTGCACAACTCATGTAAACGAGGGGATAGTAAACTGAAAATAGTTGGCTTACACTCGCCACGTCACAGAATTACAGTACAAGTCTCAAACATCATACATTAAGAACACTACAACCCTCTAAGGGCAAAAGCCAAATGTCAAAGTACCAAACTCAGATAAATAAACCACAGGCGGATCGAATCCTAGTAAGAGACTCCACTACTGATCGTCCGGGTAGCGCACGTAGTACCGACTACGCTCCTCGTCGTACTCCCAATCCAGCTCGGTGCCATCACCTGGATAGCTCACAGCTGGACCTGCATCTGGTGTGTGAAGTAACTGTGAGCCACAGAGGACTCAGCAATCCTGTTCCCGGGTAACAGAACTGTTTAAGCCTTTAGGTGAGGGAAAGGCTGAAGAAAAGAATAAGTCTGCAGCAGCAACTAGCATCTAGCTTACGCAAGTGAGAGCGAGAAGAGAAGGCATCGGCGAGAAGTGATCACGAAGTGATCCTAGCTACAAGCTCCACAAACATAACCCCTCCGTGTTCAACTCCCGAATCCCTATTCGGAAATTGACAGTCACGGAACACACGCTGGTAGTGTATTAGTAGCATTGTGTCAAGTTATCTACAACCGGAATTAACAAGCTCCCATCTGCCACATAACCGCGGGCACGGCTTTCGAAAGTTCAAAACCCTGCAGGGGTGTTCCAACTTGACCCATTACAAGCCCACGATCCGCGGAGTCGCAACTCCAAAGTGGGAAGACCCGAGTATCCTCGGAATCCCGTGCTCAAGATATACCGAGCTAAGGTAAGGCTAATCCAGCAAATCCTCTCGGCGTGTCGACACCCTGATAGTAGCCGCGCGTATCTAGGTCTCAGGACACGTCCGGATGAGCAGTACGTACAGATACCGAAGATCCCAGCGAACCGGGTGGTATCCGCAAGTGGCTCTAGTTTGGACCAACACTCAAGTCGAGCACTGGCCCAGGGGGTTGAATTAATTAAACCTCGGGTTAATTACTCCCTCGGAAAGTTTTAGTTGTTTAGGCAAATAGTACCAAGGTTGGGACTTGCTGGAAAAGACTTAGCACTTAGCGGTTTATCGAGGGGGTCCCATACACCCCAACCGTGTTAGGAACGCATAATCAAGGAACATAATACCGGCTTATACGGATCCTAACGGCATGAGTGGAACAAATCACCAAGCAAAAGGCTTAGCCTTCCACCCTTGCCAATATATAGATGATTTCATTTTTAAGCATTTATATAGTGTGATATAACCCAACCAAACTTCAACATGAAGCAAGCATCTTCGATCTTCACCTGCAACTAGCAACGCTATAAGAAGGGCTGCGCGAAGCGTACTTAGCCAAGCAACGGTTTGCATAGGTAGGGTGGTTAAACATGGTAATTGGTTACAAGTAGGAGGCTGACAAGAAGAACATGGGCATCGAGGCAAAACTATAGATCGAGACTACTAGCAATAGGCAAAGATAGTAATGTTATCGGGGTTCGGTCATCTTGCCTGAAGAGAAGTCGTTCGGATCGTAAGAAGGGTCCTCGTGCTCAACCTCGTTGGAAACCTCGTGCTCAACTTCGTACCCGGTCTCAGCTTCCGGCTCTAAACAAAACAATCACACCAAGCACCAATCAACAAGATGCAATGCGCACTCGAAAACATGAATGCATGATGGATGCACTAAGGATGCACATGGAGCACGGAAAACATCACTCAAGCAAAACACCTCAAAACAAGATAACAATCTGATATTATTAATCTACACAGAAAAACAATCAAGTTTGATATAAGACACGCTGAAATCGGAGTTACGAGCTAAAAGTTATGCCCGAAACAAGATTTGAGCGAAAGCTGAAAATTACAGCAACATAGCATCTTTGGAGCTCAAAATAATTAAGCTACAGCACCAAAAAAGCATGGCAAAGGACTTGAACACAAACTAGACATATAGTACAGCAACTAGGTCCAAAGTGCACCCCCAACGGAGTCACAGATCAATAGCAATGATCTTGGACATATTGAACTTTACAATAAAATTCTGGCAGCAGAATTTTATTGAAACTTTAGAGCAAAAGATAATCATGCTACAGCCACTCAAATGGACATGTGAGGACATGAATGGAAAGACAACAATATATACTACAAGGAACAATCAAAATCCACCCCAAAACTAACATGCTTTGTCCTAGAACATCACACGAACATGGCATCGGAACGTTACAGATTTCAGACTTAGTGAAAATTCACTAAGTCCTAAAACAGCAATATCATCATAGCAACTAAAAGAGCATGTTTAAGTCACCTCGAAACTAAACATGGCAAAGGGTAAGCACCTCATCAAAGTGCACATGAAGGTGATCCCGAAACACACAAGCATGCATCATTGAGGTGAACACAACGATTGCAACGAGCTCAACAAGATGGTATTTCATAACAAGTGAAAACACATCATATGAACATGGCACTTTGCAACGATGATAACAAGGCAACAATAAATCTACCATGCAACCTATCCCAAGCAACACGTAGTTCGTGGCAAGACGAACACGTGTACATGTCATTTGCATCGTTTGGACAAACGAGCTAAAAGTTATCACAAGGCAAAGGTGGCATGAAAATAACACATAACAGCAGTTTATATCATGATGCACTCTTGCAACAGCAAAACAAGTGCCTAGATGACCTCTAACATGCATGACAACAACAGGTAAAACGTAGAGCACATCTCCACGAACGTCTGGACATGCTACACGCGCAAAACGGAGCAACACAGTAAAAGTTACAGCAGGTCAAAGATTGCATTTCAGATTAGATCTCAGGGACTTAGGAGCGGGGAAACAACCTTAGTCAGATCCAATCTGAAAAAAAAAACGAAGAAGACGGGCCGGTGGCGCGGATCTGGCCCACTCGGAGGAAGAGGGCCGGCGGCTCGGGCCGGCGGCGCTGGAGAGGCCCGGCGCCTCGGGAGCGCTCGGGCTGGCGGCTGACGAGGCCCGCGGGAGGAGGCCGCGGCCTGGTGCGGAACTGGCGGGGCCCGGCGGTGGCGATCTGGAGGCGGCTCGGACCGCTGTGGAGAAGCGGCCGGCCTGCGGGGAGGCGAGGCGGCCCAGGTGGCGAGGCGGAGGCGCGGAGTGCGGCGGCCCAGCCAGGCCGCCTGGCTGGCGCGGTGTACGGGCCCTGGCGCGGCGCGGGGAAGAATCCCGCGGCCCCTGACCGGACGCTGAGGAGGCGAGGGGATGGACTGGGCCGATGATCTGGTCCCCCCAGATCGGGATCCGGCGCGGTCGAAGCCTGGCGCGCGAGGAGGCCGGTCGGGACGCTGCGGAGGCTGGGCGGCGTTGACCCTGGCGTCCAGATCGGATCTGGCGCCAGGGGGCTTCGACCCAACGGGAAACTGCGGCGGCGGATGGATCCTTCGGTGGATCCCCTCGGGATCCGGGAAGAATTCTTTTGGATCTGAGGAAGAAAGGGAAAAAAAAGAGGGGAGAGAGGAGGAAGAAGAAGGGGAAGCCAAAATAGACCTAGGGGGTCTAAATAGCAGTTTTTAGGGTTAGGAGGGGATTTAGGGGCGCTAGGAGCCCTCCTATCGCGATCCGACGGATCCGATCGCGGGGGTTGAATAAAAGGCCTAGGAGGAAAATAAAAGAAAGCAGCAGGGGTGTTTCCGGGACACGAAGTAAGGGCACTTCGGACCCACACGAACAACGGATGGAAAAGTCAACGGAGTCCAAACGAGACGAGATTTGAGAGGCGGGTTGCACACAACAAAACAACAACACAGACAACAACCTCGCGGCACACCGGTAACGTAAAACGCCCGAACAACAAAGTAGGCCTACGGGACGTCACGGACACGTGAGGGAGCTCCGGAACGCGAAACGGACAACGGGAAGGGACACACGGAACCGGATGCAACCCACAACACAAATGCAAGGCAATGCACATGTCTACATGATATGAATGAATGCCACACACTCACACAACAAAACGACGAAAGCCCGAAAGACAAAGAACCCGAAATGGAAATAGATGAAGCCGGAGATATATTATATACCCAAAAGGGAAAGTATTACATCTGGGGCATTACACATGTATGAAAAATTATGCATGGTGGCCTTGCCACAAATACAATGTCAACTACATGATCATGCATGGTAATATGACAATATGATGCGTGTCATATGAACGGAACGGTGGAAAGTTGCATGGCAATATATCTCAGAATGGCTATGGAAATGCCATGATAGGTAGGTATGGTGGCTGTTTTCAGGAATAATATGGTGGCTGTTTTGAGGAAGGATATATAGTGTGTGTATGGTACCGGCGAAAGTTGCGCGGTGCAAGAGAGGCTAGCAATGGTGGAAGGGTGAGAGTGTGTATAACCCATGGACTCAACATTAGTCATAAGAACTCATATACTTATTGCAAAATCCACGAGTCATCAAAACAAATCAATCAACGCATGCTCCTAGGGGGGAGATTGGTAGGAGTTAACCATCGCGCGCCCCCGACCTCCACACGAAGGTTGACACTTTACAAATACCTCATGCTCTAACTTCGTCACATAGCGGTTCACCATATGTGCATGCTACGGGAATCACTAACCTTAACACAAGCATTTCTCAATTTCATAATAACTCCACTAGCATGACTCTAATATCACTATCCTCATATCTCAAAACAATTATCAAGCATCCATCTTCTCATCATATTCAATGCACTTAGTGTGAAAGTTTTTACTACATTGATATTGGATGTCTATCATGTGAAGACTAGTTTTATAGCCTAAATACATTACCATGCTGTTTTAATAGACTCTCAAAAGGATATAAGTGAAGCATGAGAGTTCAACAATTTCTTCAAAATATTATCACCACCGTGCTCTAAAAGATATAAGTGAAGCACTAGAGCAAAAACTATTCAACTCAAAGGATATAAGTGAAGCACATAGAGTGTTCTAACAATTCCTAGGCCATATTTAACTCTTTCAAATAGGTGTGTCCAGCAAGGATAATTGTGGCAAACTAACAAGAAAAGACTCAGATTATACAAGACGCTCCAAGCAAAACACATATCATGTGGTGAATAAAAATATAGCTCCGAGTATAGTTACCGATAGATGAAGACGAAAGAGGGGATGCCTTCCCGGGGCATCCCCAAGCTTAGGCTTTTGGTTGTCCTTGAGTTTTACTTGGGGTGCCTTGGGCATCTCCGAGCTTAGGCCCTTGCTACTCTTTGTTCCGTAGTCCATCAAAGCAATACTCAAAACTTGAAAACTTCACAACACAAAACTTAGACAAAAATCTCGTGAGCTCCGTTAGTATAAGAAAGCAAACCACTACTCAAAGGTACTGCAATGAATTCATTCTTTGTTTATATTGGTGTTAAACCTACTGTATTCCAACTTCTCTATGGTTCATACTTCCCAATATTACTCATAGATGCATTGAAATAAGCAAACAACACATGAAAAACAGAATCTGTTAAAAAACAGAATAGTCTGTAGTAATCTGCAGGTTTTGCATACTTCTGTAACTCCAAAAAGTTCAAACTAAATTGGTAAACGTGAGGAATTTGTCTATTAATCATCTGCAAAAATAATAAACTAAATAGCACGCTCCAGTAAAATCTGATGACCATTCTAGTGAGCGCTAACGATTCTGTTTTTCACAGCAAGATCACATAAACTTCACACAAGTCTTACCAAAGGTTCTACTTGGCACAAACACTAAAAAACACAAAACCACATCTAAACAGAAGCTAGATGCAATATTTATTCCTAAACAGAAGCAAAAACAAAAAAAATATAAAATTGGGTTGCCTCCCAACAAGCGCTATCGTTTTACGCCCCTAGCTAGGCACGATAATTTTAATGATGCTCACATGAAAGACAAGACTTGAAGCACAAATTAAAGAGCATCATAGAACATGTGAAAAACACATCTAATTCTAACATGCTTCCAATGCATAGGCATTTTATAAGCAAACAAATTATCATAGCAAGCAAGATCCAGCGTATGCAAGGAAGAAGAAAGAAACAAGATCAATCTCAACATGAAGAGAGGTAATTTAGTAACATGAAGATTTATATGACCATATTTTCCTCTCTCATAATAATTGCATGTAGGATCATAAGCAAATTCAACAATATAGCTATCACATAACATATTCTCAACACGATCCACATGCATGTGATACGTCTCCAACGTATCTATAATTTTTTATTGTTCCATGCTATTATTTATGATGTCTTGGATGTTTAATGGGCGTTTTCATACACTTTTATATCATTTTTGGGACTAACCTACTAACCCAAAGGCCCAGTCCAGATTGCTGTTTTTTTGCCTGTTTCAGGGTTTTGCAGAAAAGGAATATCAAACGGAGTCCAAACGGAATGAAACCTTGAGGAGAGATATTTTTGGAGAAAATCACGCACGGGAGACTTGAGAACCACGGCAGGGAAGCCACAAGGTGCCCACGAGGGTGGGGGGCGCGCCCCTACCTCGTGGGGCCCTCGTGAGTCTCCCAGTGTCCTCCTTCCTCCTACATAAGTCTACGTACCCCGAAACCATCAGCAACAGAGAGAAAACCCTAATTCTACCGCCGTAACCTTCTCTTCCCGTGAGATCCCATCTTGGAGCCTGTTCCGGAGCTCCGCCGGAGGGGGGGATCCATCACGGAGTGCTTCTACATCATCATCATCGCCCTCACCATGAGTTTTGAGTAGTTTACCACAGACCTTAGGGTCCATAGCTAGTAACTAGATGGCTTCTTCTCGCTCTCTGGATCTCAATACAAAGTTCTCCTCGGTCTTCGAGGAGATCTATTCGGTGTAATCTCTTTTTGCGGTGGGTTTGTCGAGATCCGATGAATGGTGAGTTTATGATCAAGATTATCTATGAGAAATATTTGGTTCTTCTCTGAACTCTTTATGTGTGCTCATAATATCCTTGCAAGTCTCTTCGAATTATTGGTTTGGTTTGGCCTACTAGATCTATAGTTCTTGCAATGGGAGAAGTGCTTGGCTTTGGGTTCAATCTTGCGGTGTCCTTTCCTAGTGACAGTAGGGGCAACAAGGCACGTATTGTATTGTTGCCATCGAGGATAAAAATATCGGGTTTATATCATATTGCTTGAGTTCATCCCTCTACATCATGTTATCTTGCTTAAGGTGTTACTCTGTTCTTATGAACTCAATACACTAGATGCATGCTGGATAGCGGTCGATGTGTGGAGTAATAGTAGTAGATGCAGGCAGGAGTCGGTCTACTTGTCTCGGACGTGATGCCTATATACAACGATCATGCCTAGATAGTCTCATAATTATTCGCTTTTCTATCAATTGCTCGACAGTAAGTTGTTTACCCGCCGTAGAATATCGCTATCATGAGAGAAGCCACTAGAGAACACTATGGCCCCCGGGTCTATTCTCAACATATCAATCTACATCTACTTTACTTTTTCCACTTTTATTTTCTGTTCTTATAAACAAAAATACCAAAAATATAAACTATCATCTCTATCAGATCTCACTTTCGTAAGTGACCATAAAGGGATTGACAACCCCTTATCGCGTTGGCTGCGAAGTTCTTATTTGTTTGTGGAGGTGCGAGGGACTCACGCATGGTCTCCTACTGGATTGATACCTTGGTTCTCAAAAACTGAGGGAAATACTTACGCTACTGTGTTGCATCTCCCTTTCCTCTTCGAGGGAATACAACGCAAGCTCGAGAAGTAGCAAGAACAATTTCTAGCGCCATTGCCGGGGAGGCTTACGCAAAAGTCATATACCAAGTACCTATCACAAACCCTTATCCTTCGCATTACATTTTTTGCCTCTCGTTTTCCTCTCCCCCACTTCACCCTTGCCGTTTTATTGGCCCTTCTTCTGTCATGTGTTTATCGTTCGCTTGTTTCTTGTTTGCTTGTGTGCTGCTTGCCTGATTGCCCTCATGTCTGAGATGGGGGACGATTTTATCGAGAAGGGTAGTAATGTCGAGGGCAGCATCTATGTTGACCACCCGGATTAAGCTACCACTTTACATATTAAGAAGTTTCGGGTTGGTAGTGGTAATATCATTGGAAAAGGAGTTTTTCAAGACTTCTTTACTTGTGCCGATGCTTTGCCCACTATGGGTGGCTCTATTCTTCACAGAACTAGTAGCCTTGCAGATGTTGTATCTATGCTTATAGTAGAAATTGAAATGCGATTTATCCATATGCATCCATGTATTCAGAGAATCTTTTTGGAGTTTTCCAATATTGAGCATTCTTTTGTTAAGCGTGCATCTACTATCTTTTTGGCTCATGAATTTAGATTTATCATGAAAGAGGCCAAAGAAATCTTTGCTCATTACGGAGTAGATGCCGGTCGACCTCCCATAGAGGCTATCTTGTTCAATCAAGAAGACATAATGCAGTTGCGATCTCCTGATCATGTTGCTTTTGATGAAGATCTTAGAAAAAAGGTTCCCACTGAGGTCTTGATTGATAGAATTTCTGAGATGAACGATGATTTTGTTGTTCAAAACAATGGGTTAGGCTTCTCCCTTGAGCAAAGGTTTATGACCTTCTGCCAAAAGAATGCCTATAATGATGAATTGGTTGTCCACTACAAAGGGCCAAAAGAGGAACCTATTCCTCCTGAGATTAATGTAGGGGAATATTGTCCCATTAAATTTAGCCCTTTTGATTACTTCTGCTTGCCACAAAGTAATATTTCTGTTGAACGTAGGGAATATGAGATGAGCTTTCGCGACATATCGTATCATTATGGCATTCCCTAGATTTATCCTTGTATCGTGCCTAGCTAGGGGCGTAAAACGATAGCGCTTGTTGGGAGGCAACCCAATTTTATATTTGTTGTTTTTGCTGCTGTTAGGGAATAAATATTGCATCTAGCTTCTGTTTAGATGTGGTTTCATGTTTTGTTTAGTGTTTCTGCCAAGTAGAACCTTTGGGAAGACTTGTGTGAAGTTTATGTGATCTTGCTGTGAAAAACAGAATCGTTAGTGCTCGCTAGAATGGTCATCGGATTTTACTGGAGCGTGCTATTTAGTTGATTATTTTTGCAGATGCTTAATAGACAAATTCCCACGTTTACCAATTTGGTTTGAATTTTTTTGGAGTTACAGAAGTATGCGAAACCTGCAGATTACTACAGACTGTTCTATTTTTGACAGATTCTGTTTTTCGTGTGTTGTTTGCTTATTTCAATGCATCTATGAGTAGTATTGGCAAGTATGAACCATAGAGAAGTTTGAATACATTAGGTTTAACACTAATATAAACAAAGAATGAATTCATTGCAGTACCTTTGAGTAGTGATTTGCTTTCTTATACTAACAGAGCTCACGAGAATTTTTGTCTAAGTTTTGTGTTGTGAAGTTTTCAAGTTTTGACTATTGCTTTGATGGACTATGGAACAAAGAGTAGCAAGGGCCTAAGCTTGGGGATGCCCATGGCACCCCAAGTAAAATTCAAGGACAATCAAAATCCTAAGCTTGGGGATGCCCTGGGAAGGCATCCCCTCTTTCGTCTTCATCCATCGGTAACTATACTTGGAGCTATATTTTTATTCACCACATGATATGTGTTTTGCTTGGAGCGTCTTGTATAATTTGAGTATTTCCTTGTTAGTTTGTCACAATCATCCTTGCTGGACACACCTATTTGAGAGAGTTAAATATGGCCTAGGAATTGTTAGAACACTCTATGTGCTTCACTTATATCTTTTGAGTTGAATAGTTTTTGCTCTAGTGCTTCACTTATATCTTTTAGAGCACAATGGTGATTATATTTTGTAGAAATTGTTGAACTCTCATGCTTCACTTATATCTATTTGAGAGTCTATTAAAACAGCATGGTAATGTGTTTAGGCTATTAAACTAGTCTTCACATGATAGACATCCAATATCAATGTAGTAAAAAAAATTCACACTAAGTGCATTGAATATAATGAGATGTTGGATGCTTGATAATTGTTTTGAGATATGAGGATAGTGATATTAGAGTCATGCTAGTGGAGTTATTATGAAATTGAGAAATACTTGTGTTAAGTCTAGTGATTCCCGTAGCATGCACGTATGGTGAACCGCTATGTGACGAAGTTAGAGTATGAGGTATTTGTAAAGTGCCAACCTTTGTGTGGAGGTCGGGGTGCGCGATGGTTAACTCCTACCAACCTCCCCCCTAGGAGCATGCGTTGATTGCTTTGTTTTGATGACTCATATATTTTTGCAATAACTTGAGTCACATTTCAAAGCAACATGTGATTTTAAGATGCTAGTAGAGGATAAGAATCATTGAGTGGAGCTGGAACAGATATGATGGATGCAAATGGCAAAATCTTTTCTGAGTATTGAAATTGGTGCGGCCGGTCTATTGTCATCGGTGACACCGAGTTGGCAGTGTCAAAGATGATGCATATCGGTCAGACCGGGTTTGTCCTTGTCGGTTGGACCGATGAACAATCTATAGTATAGAATTGCAGTTCGGTCTAGCCAAGAGGCAGAAATCGGTGAGACCGAGTTCAATACAAAGGAAAGATTTTGTCATCTCAGCTCATTTAGGCAAATAAGGTCTCACAAAGATTTGCGGGGAATTAACTGGGGGGATTTGCAAGGAATTTGATGCAGAAAATGCAGAGAGTAACAGAGAAAAGAAAAGAAATCTAGATGAAGTTTTTTTGAAAGGGGAACAAGCATGCAAAACACAAATGCAAGAACATAGAGAAACACTAGAGAACTTCATCTAGAAATGGTCGGCGACAGAGTCACCTATGTTAGAGTATATTGACTTAGGAGTCAAGTGAAGACACTTGATCATAGGTCATACTCATCGTTTAAGCTCAAAATGGGGTTGCCATTTTTCGTTGAAGTACTTTGATGTATTCTCATCTTGTTGAGCCGCTTTGACCCATGTCTCGGGGTAAATTTTCTCTAAGATGGAATAACATACCTTGGGTGGTGGTGTTGATCTTGATCATGTAGTTGAAGTTGTGGTGTATGCTCAAGGTTGATGTAGTACATCAAGAGTTGGGAGCACCACTTGTAGTTTGAGTTCATCTACCTACATGGGTTAGATTTGCAAGGAAGATCACTTGTGTATCCAAAATGACAATCATGAAAGTTTGATACCACATGAAATTTGATATATATAGAAATTGTCAAAGGATATATTGAAAGGATTCATGCTTCATTGTTTTCAACCACCATATTGTAGAGACTTGGTGATGTAACGATTGCTTAGGATCTGAGTGAGTTGCAGTCACATAGAGTTGGGCTCATCCAAGTACCTACAAGGGTTAGATAACATGCAAGGGTACAAGTATAGATCCAAGACATATGATCATCATCATAAGAGAAATATCAAGGATTAGTCAAAGGCTCACGCCTTGCATGCATCCACATAGAGTTACTACTCCAAGTTTGAGGCATCAATAATGTTCAATTCACCTCTCAAACGACAAAATACTTTCTCAACAAGTGGTTTGCTAAATATATCCGCTAATTATTTATCGGTACGAACATGTTTAAGATCAGTGTCTCCTTTAGCAACATGATCTCGAATGAAATGATGATGAACTTCAATATGCTTAGTTCGAGAATGTTGCACGGGACTCTGAGCAATCTTAATGTCACTTTCATTATCGCAAAGCAATGGAACATGTTTCACATAGATCCCATAATCTTTAAGAGTTTGGGTCATCCAAAGTAGTTGAGCACAACATGAACCGGCGGCAATGTATTCCGCTTCGGCGGTGGATAAGGATATCGAGTTTTGTTTCTTGGAGTACCAAGACACAAGAGATCTACCAAGAAATTGACAAGTACCCAAAGTGGACTTTCTATCAACCTTGTCTCCGGCATAGTCCGAATCAGAGTAGCCAACAAGATCAAAAGAAGACCTATTAGGATACCAAATGCCAAAGTTTGGTGTGTGAATTAAGTATCTCACTATCCTTTTCACGGCCTTAACATGACATTCTTTGGGGGCCGCTTGATATCGTGCACACATGCACACACTTAGCATAATATCGGGACGGAAGGCACATAGATATAACAATGAACCAATCATAGAGCGGTAAACTTTTTGATCAACCGGTTCGCCATCCTTAATCAAGTCAAGATGTCCACTAGTAGGCATGGGTGTATTCATACATTTGCATTCTTGCATTTTGAACTTCTTGAATAAGTTCTTGGTATACTTAGTTTGACAAACAAAGGTGCCCTTCTTAGTTTGCTTGATTTGCAAACCAAGAAAGAACTTGAGTTCACTCATCATAGACATCTCAAACTTCTCCGACATTAGTGTTCCAAAGTTTTCACTGAAATGAGGGTTAGTCGAGCCAAATATGATATCATCAACATAAATTTGGGACACAAATAGTTCACCATTAACTCTCTTACTAAAAATTGTTGAATCAATTTTCCCAATTTCAAAGCCTTTTTCAACAAGGAACTTGGTCAAGCATTTATACCAGGCTCTAGGAGCTTGTTTAAGACCATAAAGAGCTTTGTGAATCTTGTAAACATGATTAGGTTTCCTGGGATTAACACAGACGGGAGGTTGTTCAACATAAACTTCCTCCTCAATTTCACCATTGAGAAAAGAACTTTTAATGTCCATTTGATACAAAGTGATATCATGATGATTGGCATAAGCAAGTAAGATGCATATGGACTCAAGTCTTGCAACGGGGCATATGTCTCACCGTAATCCATACCTGCGACTTGTTGCATACAACTTGTCCATCTTCATCTTGATTATTGTGAAACACTCATTTGGTACCGATGATGTTATGGTCGTCGTCGGGCTTCTCAACCAATGTCCAAACTTGGTTTCTCTCGAAGTTATGTAGTTCCTCTTGCATAGCATTCACCCAATCTGGATCATCTAGAGCGTCTTCAACCTTCATAGGTTCAAGGTTAGATATGAAAGTGCAATGTTCACAAAAGTTTGCTAAACGAGATTTAGAGCGGGTGATTCTCCCGGTTTGGATATCATCATAGATTTGTTCTACGGGATGATCTCAAGCAATTCTTGCTCTAACTTGTGATAACTTTTGTTTGGGTTGGGGTGGAACATGCTCTTCATTTTCTTCTTCTTCTTGCCCTTCTTCATTGTTGTTGGCGTTGTCGTCCTCTTGTGGAGGTGGGTAAGGAGGTCGATGAGGTTCATCTTGATGCACTTCCTCGTTTCCTTCATCTTGGCGTGCTCCACTTGTGGATGCCTCCAAGTCAACTTGTGGTTCACCTTGTCGTGAAGTTGAGGCTTCCACTTGAATGGACGAAGTACTCTCCTTCACCTCCGTTGGATGGATCTTGCCAATAGACAAGTCTTGTATTACTTCTGAAGGGTATTTGTCTCCTACATCAATTGGCAATTGCTCTACTTGCGAGCCGTTAGATTCACCAAACTTCACATCTACCATATCTTCAACCTTTCGGGTGAAATTGTTGTAGACACGGTAAGTGTGAGAGTTTGAGCCGTAACCAAGTAGGAAACCTTCATGAGATTTAGGAGCAAATGTCGAACGACGATGCTTGTCAAGAATGTAACACTTTGAGCCAAATACTCGAAAGTATCCAACTTGGGGTTTACTACCGGTGAGAAGCTCGTATGCCGTCTTGCCGAGAAGCTTGTGAATATATAGTCGGTTTGTAGCATGACAAGCTGTCTCGACCGCTTTTTTGCCAAAAGGTGTCTTGGCGTCTTGTACTCATCAAGTATCGTTCTCGCCATTTTGATGAGTGTCCGGTTCTTCCTCTCAACAACTCCATTTTGTTGAGGTGTGCACATAGCCGAGAACTCATGTGAAATTCCTTCTTCGTCAAGAAAGGTATCCACATTGGCGTTCCTTAACTCCGTTCTTTTGTCGCTCCGAACCTTCTTGATCTTAACTACAAATTGATTTTGGGCCTTCGATTTATCATCAAGAAAGAACACCCACGTAAATCTTGAAAAATCATCAACAATGACTAAACCAAACGAGTTACCACCGAGATTCTTGTAGGCATTGGGACCAAAAAGATCCATATGAAGTAACTCAAGTGGTCTTCTCGTGCTCATGATGTTCTTCACGGGATGACTTCCTCCAACTTGTTTTCCTGCTTGACAAGCACTACAAAGTCTATCCTTGTCAAATATAACATCATTAACACCAAGGATATGATCACCTTTAATAAGCTTATCAAGATTTCTCATGCCAACATGACATGACCTCTATGCCACAACCAACCTTTAGAAGATTTAGCAATAAAGCAAGCGCGAGGTTGTGCTTTCTTAGTGAAATCAACAATGTATAGGTCACCTCTACGAATGCCGGTAAATACCATGTTATGATTATCTCTACGAAAGACTTGGCAATCAACATGATTATATAGCACATTTAAACCAAAATCAGCTAATCTAGACATGGAAAGAAGATTATAGCCTAGAGATTCAACAAGCATGCCATTTTTGATAGAGCTATCGTTGGATATGGCCACAGTACCAAGGACAACAACTTTACCCTTACAGTTGTCACCAAAGGTAACATACTTTCATGGAGCATAATTTCTAGGAAGCTCATCAAACATGTCCTTATCTGCGGTCATATGATCCATACATAAACTATCAAGAACCCTCTCCTTTCCTCCGACTGCGTAACCACGAAGATTAGCCATAAGACCAAATTGTCTCATTTGTTCATCAAGGTCAAAGTCACTATCATCATCCTCATCATAATATCCATGTTCAATATCGTCTTGTGATTGATCATTACCTAGAGAGGGTGATTCATTAGTTATGTGATCATGACAATGTTCATCTTTATGAATTCTAATGACTTCCGAGATGATATTACTAATGATTCCTACATCTCATTTGGCACGCATAAGGTCACGAAGCTTAAATAGACAATCGTCTAATTTAGGATCACTAGTGTTCATTTTATTTAAAGCAATGGACTTTTGAAGGATCACATCTAGATTTTTCAAAGAGTAATCTGGAAATCTTTCCTCAAGAAATTTCCATATAGTATAAGCACATTTGAAAGTTGGTAAGCAAACAAGCAAATTTCTAGACAATCCTCTAGTAATAAGATCAACAGTTCTAAGATTGTGAACCATGTCAAGATGCTCATCGGAAGTTGGGTTCAAAGGGTCAACGGGGGGCACATAAGGGCTAACAATATACTTGTTCAAATGATATTAATTAAAGATCTCAAGCATGTCATTTTTCTATTCCTTATAAAACTCCCCTTCAAGCATAGGCACTCTACGTCCCATACTCCCGGTCGTAGACACATCCATCTTCCTCCAATGGTGTTTAAACCAAAGCAATGGAGACCAAAGCTCTGATACCAATTGAAAGGATCGAAGAAGAGGTGTCTAGAGAGGGGTGATTAGACACTCAACAAGAAAAGTAGCAGTTTTTAAATTCTTTAAGTTGAGGTAGAGTTTTTAGCATAATTTCAAACATTCACAATCCATTTCAAGAAAGCATGGCAGGAGTATATGAGCAGCGGAAAGTAAAGCATGCAAGTTGCAAGAAAGTAAGGGATGGGATTGGAGTGTGCAAACGCAATTGGAGACACGAATGTTTTTGGCTGGTTCCGATAGGTGGTGCTATCGTACATCCACGTTGATGGAGACTTCAACCCACGAAGGGTAACGGCTACGCGAGTCCACGGAGGGCTCCACCCACGAAGGGTCCACGAAGAACCAACCTTGTCTAGCCCACCATGATCGTCGCCCACGAAGGACTTGCCTCACTAGGGTAGATCTTCATGAAGTAGGCGATCTCCTTGCCCTTACAAACTCCTTGGTTCAACTCCACAATCTTGTCAGAGGCTCCCAAGTGACACCTAACCAATATAGGAGACACCACTGTCCAAAAGGTAATAAATGGTGTGTTGATGATGAACTCCTTGCTCTTGTGCTTCAAATGATAGTCTCCCCAACACTCAACTCTCTCACACAGATTTGGATATGGTGGAAAGATGATTTGAGTAGAAAGCAACTTGGGAAGGCTAGAGATCAAGATTTTGTGGTAGGATTGGAATATCTTGGTGTCAACACATGGGCAGGTGGTTCTCTCTCAGAAAATGAGTAGTGGAAGTGTAGGCACGCTCTGATGGCTCTCTTTGTCTGATGGAGAAGGGGTGGAGGGGTATATATAGCATCCACACAAAATCTAGCCATTACGCACATTTGACCCAACTCGGTCAGGCCGAATAAACAAACTCGGTCAGACCGAATAAACATACTCGGTCAGACCGAAGCAGTTCAAAATGTGAACGTTAGGCATTTCAATGGGACCGACAGTATCAACTCGGTGAGACCGATGCGTTAGGGTTAGGGCAAAACCTCAACTCGGTTTGACCAATTACACAAACTCGGTAAGACCGATTTTGGTAATAGGCTAACAGAGTGTTGGTCAGGCAAACTCGGTGGGACCAACTCGCTCATCTTGGTTAGAACGAATCTTACAAAAAGGAAACATAGAGTTTGCATTCCTATCTCGATGAGACCGAGATACGTATCGGTGAGACCGAACTGATTAGGGTTTGTGGCAGTGGCTATGTCATGTGAACTCGGTGGCGCCAGATAGAACAAATCGGTGGGGCCGAGTGGGACATATGTGGAAATGAGAAAGTGGTTGAGGGATTTGGAGCATATTACTAAGCACTCGAACAAGTAGACCATTAAGAAACATTTGATCCCCTTTTAATAGTATTGGCTTTTCCTATGGACTCAATGTCATCTTGGATCACTAAAATGAAAATGTAGAGTCTTGAGCTTTTGCCAATCTTTGTCCTTAGCTTCTTGAAAAGGGTTCCACATCCTCTTGTCCTGCCACTCCACTGTTGAACTCATCTGAAATATACTAGATGAAAATATTAGTCCAACAAGAGATATGTTGTCATTAATTACCAAAATCACCCAGGGAGCACTTGTGCTTTCACACCTCAATTACATTTTTTGTAGTTTACTTTTATAAACCAAACTAGTGATAAAACTAGAAACTAAAAGATTCAATTGCAAGATGTAAAGATATATCTTCAAGCACTCACCTCCCAGGCAACGGTGCGAGAAAAGAGCTTTGTGCGCGTTTGGTTACCTGCATCGTTTTTTGCCGCTTTGCATACTTGTCCTAGTTCCGCCTGGTTGAGCATATGCATGCAAAAAACCAACATCTGCATGTTGATTGGTTGCCTGCATATCCTCTCCCTGCATCGTAGCAACACCTATACGTGTTGTGTTTGCTTGCTCGCATTGGCTGTGCTCATACTAGTGCACGTTGTTTGGTTGCATACACTGGATATGATTGAGAGTTAGCAACTACACATAACACGCAATGTTACACTAGAGGTGCCTCGGCGACAGAGATGGGTGGCGATCGCAGTGCAGCGTCCGACACGACAAGCACATAGTCATGGGTGAGCGATCCCATCGGCTGCAGAGTGAACTAGTTGCTAGCTCCACCGCTGAAGAGAAAGTCAGTGTGGAGTAATGAATAAGAGGACATTGATGTAGAGGATGATGGAGAAAAAATGCAGTGTGCGCCCCATGACGGACTTAGTGTAGTAGGACGTGAAGGAGGAGACTGGAAAGAACGACGATGACGATGGCGCTAGTGTAGTAGGACGCGAGCGAGGAGGCCGAGAGGAATGACGTCGATGATGGCTTCAGTGTAGCAGGACATCATAAACGAGACCGAGAGAAACAACGATTGCACGAGTGTAGTAGGGCATGGGAGAAGTCGTTGAGAGGAACGCCGCCGCTGATGGCGCTAGTGCAACAATACACGGGAGAGAACGATGATGGTGATGATGCTAGTGTAGTAAGACACGAGCGAGGCGGCCAATAGGAACGACCCCGACGATGGCTTCAGTGTAGCAGGACATGGGTGAAAATGTAGAGAGGAACGCTGCCGACGGTGGCGCTCGTGCAACAGCACACGGGAGAGGAGTTCGAGAGGAGTGACACCGGCTGTGACACTTGTGTAGCATGACACCGGAGAGGAGACTGAGATTAAGGAGTGTCATTAACACCATACATATGCGTATATACTTTTCACGAGGAAGAAGTTATATCTAATCGACTGCGTTGAAATAGAAAATGTGCAACACGAAAATCGTGTGAAACTATAAGATAAAGCTACTGGTCAAAGGAAGTTTCAAACGGTCGACCTTGCACGACGAATTTGAAAAATTTCATCCAAAATACCTCCAAACTTGAACACAAAATTGAATATTTACGATCGACGAAACTTTCAACCAATCGCAAAAATGGAACCATAACATCAATATGCATCTTTTTCATGTAGAGCTTATCTCGATTTGATGCACCATTCTGTAGATTAGAAGGGACTAATAAGTGAACAAGATTAGGAGTTAAACCAACATACCACATGCAAACTCACGTACACCTGTGCATGAGAACGAATGAGGCTGCATCCAACGAGCCACCCACATGCGCTCGCCTGCATTGCTCGGGCCTGGGTGAGGAAAAATAGCCAAATCGAGCATTCCCAGGTGTGCAAGCCTAGAGGTACTTTGAAGTTAGTGCTATGCATGCCCAATAATGAATGCGGGCAACCAAGCGGGCCAAATCCTTCCTGCGCGGGCCTGGCTGGACCTAATGCAGGTAACGAAACGCGTCCTTGATGTCTTTTTTTTAGATAAAAGGCGAGAGCCCGACTTTATAGATAAAGCCACCAGGCAGAGTCACAACCATCACATGGCACCACATAAGTTTAACATAAAACGGCTAAGAAGTATGGGTACAAGGCATCCAGCCTGTCTTGGCACGCAGGCCAGCCAAACGAACAGCCAAACCACTAAGAAACCGTCATCCTGGGGCGCCGCAGCAGAGAAGAAGCCGTAGATTTCATTTTGGATAGCATATCGTCGAACGCCTCTAGGTCCCCATCCTTAGTCAATGATCTCCACTGCTGCAAAAAGACATTGGCTTTAAATAAGCAACTCACTGGGTTAGCCGGGAAAATGTGTTCAATAGTGAACTTGTTCCTAGTAGTCCAAAGCGACCAACAAATCGCAGCCCAGTCCACCATGAAAATCCGCTTAGACTGGCCTGCTAGAGAATTAATACAACGCCGTAGATCCTCAAAAGAGGATGGGTTCCAATTAACACGAAGCCAAAGTCTAATGCAACTCCAAATGAATTTAGCCAAAGAGCACTGGAAAAAAGATATGCTCGGTATTCTCCAGGGCACCACATAGTTGGCAACTGTCAGAGCCTGGCCCGTTCCTCTTCTTGATCTGGTCAGCCGCTGGAAGTTTGCGACGAAGAGCTTGCCAAAGGAAGATTTTAATCTTAGGAGGGATGCAGGCAGACCAAATGTATTTAAACTTGTTAGTGCGACTACCAGCGATAAGTTTCGAATATGCCGACTTAACAAAAAAACGCCCCGAAGAGGAATGGGGCCAAAAAACAGAGTCCTCTTCCTCCGAGAGCAGGGGGAAGCAGGCAGTAAGGCGTTGCCACTCTTCCAACTCCACAGGGGAAAGAGAACGCCGGAAATCTAAAGCCCAACCCTGAGCCGAGAGCTCAAAGATAGAGATCTCGGGATCAGCACAATACGGGAACAGAGTCGGGTGAGCCACCGCAAGCGTGGTGTCCCCAACCCACCAGTCTAACCAAAAACGAGTAGATTTACCGTTACGAACAACGAATTTCACAAGGGACCGGAAAATCGGTCTAAAACTAACAAGCTGACGCCAAAATTGAGAGCCACCAGAAGAGGGAGCGAACATAGGGCTCGAGGAGGGGAAGTATTTAGCTTTGAGAAGGTTAAGCCAAGCAGGGCGATCATCAAGGAACATAATCTTCCACCACCATTTTAACAAAAGGCATTTATTCATGATTCTGGTATTACTGATGCCAAGGCCCCCCATTTTCTTAGGTCTACAAATGAGATCACATTTAACCATCCTATATTTGCGTTTATTATCGGAGGAATTCCAGTAAAAGGCACCCCTGTGCTTATCAAAGCCCGAGTGAGTCCCTTCGGACAGAAGATAAAAGCCCATTAGAAACATCGGGGGAGAGGAGAGGCAGGAGTTGATAAGGGCAACCTTGCCCGCCTGAGAATTATAACGGCCTCGCCACGGCAAAACTCTATTGCCATCTTTAGCCACAGCCGGGGCAAAATCTTTGGCCAAAAGCTTAAGAGGGGAAATGGGTAAGCCCAAATATTTGAGAGGAAAAGATCCAAGAGAGCAGTTCAAAAGTTGGGCCACCCTCTGCGCTTCCGAGACAGGTACCCCAGTCACAATGACCTCGCTCTTAGAGAAGTTGATTTTAAGGCCCGACAGAGCTTCAAAGCATAGAAGAAGAAATTTCAGATTCGTGATAGATTTATCATTAAGTTCAACCATAATGATGGTGTCATCCGCATATTGTAGGTGAGAGATGCCATTAGGAATGAGGTGGGAGCTAACAGGCGAAATGTGACCAGCAGCCGCAACACATGACAAAATGTGAGATAGAGCATCGGCCACAAAATTAAAAAGCAAGGGTGATGCCGGATCTCCTTGTCTCAAACCCCTACCGTTCGCAAAGAAATTACTGGTCTGGCCATTGACAGCCACCGCCGTGTGGCCACCAGTGACAAGTTGCATCAGACGGTGAACCACCAAACCATCGAAGCCCTTGGCCAACAAAACTTGGCGAAGAAACCTCCAGCTGACCGAGTCATACGCCTTTTCAAAATCAAGCTTAAGGACCACAGCCTTGGTGTTCTTACTACGAAGGTCATGAATTATCTCATGTAAGCAAAGCACCCCGTCCAAGATGAATCTCCCCTTAATGAACGCAGATTGGAAAGGGCTAATGACCCGATGGGCGATCGGAGAAACCCTAGTAGCCATGCCCTTGGCAGGGATCTTAGCAAAATTGTTTATCAAAGCAATGGGCCTAAATTGGGAGATCAAGTCAGCGCCTTTGACTTTAGGGATCAATGTGAGTACTGTGTAGCTAAGTCTCGAGATGTCAACAGTCCCCAACCAAAAACCTTGAGTTATAGCCATAATTAGGCCTTTTAGCTGAGGCCGGAATTGCCGAAAAAAAGGAATGGAAAAACCGTCAGGACCTGAAGCCACATTAGAGTTGGCAGAACGGATTGTCTCGAAAATTTCCTCTTCCGTGGGTGGGATCAGCAAACTGTCATTATCAGCGTTCGAGAGCTGATCAAGAGGATATCAGAAGGACGAGGCCAGCTTAAAGCCTAGCTCGGTTTTAGCCGCTAGGAGGTTAGAGAAAAAATAAACCACATGACGCATAATCACCGTAGGGTCAGAAAACCTGACACCATCTATCAAAAGGCTATCAATAATGCATATCCGACGCCTACCGTTAGCAATAGCAAAGAAGTAGGACGTGGGAGAGTCACCCTTTAAGGTCCAGTTGATAGTACCACGCTGTTTCCAGTACACTTCCTCCTGCCTATGAATGCCTAGCAACGCCTCTTCTAAACCATACCGAGTTTGCCATTCATTCGAGGATAGCCCAGGGCTATCAGCGCATTCGTCCAGAACGCCAATTTGAGCCACCAACCTAGCTTTGTCACGCCTTGACTCAGCGTAGTGGTTTTTAGACCAACCTCTAAGGAATCTACGAAGGAAATAAGAGCATTGATGCCAGTCATCCATTGGGCCAAAAGAACGACGAGTAGAAGAAAGGAAAGTCGGAATCTTTTGTGCCACCAACTCATTGAAACCCTCCACATGTAGCCATGAAGCATCAAACTGAAACCTCGGGAGACCCACTGGGCGCGTACCATCATCTAGAATCAAGGGGGTGTGATCAGAGCCAACACAAGCAAGGGCTCTAAGACTGACACGAGGGAAAAAGAATCCCACAAAGGACAAACAAAAACCCTATCGAGAACAGAACGGATGGGGGGAGTTTGATGGTTAGACCAAGTGAAACGGGCTCCAACCCTAGGAATCTCACGAATAGCCGTGTCCCTAATGAAAGCATTAAAAGCATCAGCAAGAGGCCAAGAGAAGTTAGACGAGCTCTTGTCAGAAGGGAAACGAAGCAGGTTAAAATCGCCCCCGATCAAGAGGGGTAGCTAGAATGATTCAATTTTAATATTAAGCTCGTCCAAGAAAGCATAAGACATCGCGTGGTCAGCCGGACAATATACCACCATGATTTCCAGCAAGGAATTGAGAGATCGAAGAGAAACCACCGTGCTAGCCCAAAAAATGCCATGGTCAAAAGCCACAAAATCGAAAGTATCTTTTTTGGAACCAAGCAGAAAACCACCCGAATGACCAACCGAGGCCACAAAATTCCAATGAAATCTGTCTATCCCAGCAATGGCTGATAATTCGCTCGAGGAAAAGGAAGATTTGAAAGTCTTGACAAGGCCAATAAATTCTATGTTTTCAGACCGAACCAAGTCTTTAAGTTGGTCCCTGCGCCCCCTAGCGCCGAAACCTCTAATGTTCCAGAATAAGGCCTTCATCTATAAGACAAGTTTTTAATACAGAGACTCGACCTACTCGGCGCCATGCAGGATTTTGCACGCTTCCCTGCCCCACGTTTAGAAATCTCTGGGGGAGCTTGACACCTGTCATCTCCCCCCCCTCGCCCCCACCGGCAACAACCAGTGGGGCACCCGAACCCACCCCAGCCTCCTTGGCTTTCGCTATATCAGCCTGGGCTATTTCATTTGCCCTAATAATACCAAGAATAGATGAGGGAGATCCCAAGCTAGAGTCTAAGAAAATACCCACATCATCTAAAATATTGAGCAAGTGATCATCAGCTTGTGAAGGAAGAACTAAACGCACAGGAGAGGGAACCGTGGGGAGGGAGGGGGAGGGGGCTGGGAACGAACCTGAAGGGCGCAGATCCCGAGCCGCAGCACGCCGAGCAGCCCGATCGGCCACCCGCTCACCACTGTTGGAGACGCGGCCGCTCTTGCGAGCCGTGGAAGCAGGCGAGCGCACAGGCACAGGGCGAGCACGACTAGGGGTAGCCGTAGCAGAGGACGGGCCCGAGGTCGTACCCAGATCAGCATCAAGCGTTCGTCAGAGCCCAGCCGCGGACTGCCTAGAGCCACCAGAAGCACGGCTCTTGGCGGAGTATTTCTTGACAGAGGATTTCTTCTTCTTCTTGGAAGCATCGGGTCCAGCCGGGGGAAGATCTTCAATGCCAAACAAGGAGGGAGAAGCGGGACGGGCAGGGAGATTGGAGCACACCGCCGAGAAAGGCGTGCCCTTAGCCCCACCCGAGGCCGCCTCCCCGCCGCCCAAGCTAGGCATCGAGTCCTGGGCCCCCCTACCAGCAGGCGCATTCTCCTTTAGTAAATCCCGATCTTTGGGAGAAAGCCCATCCCACTCTGACTGGGTGAAATGAAGATCGGACCCATGCATGGAGTCGTCGGGGCATCCATCCCCATCTTTGCTCTTGTCGCCATTGCCAGAGGCCGGGGCGGGGGAGGAGGAGGAGGCGACACCGGACACGAGGCCCCCTCCACCCGCACCCGGAGTCGAAAGCCACCAGCCGCAGGGAAGACATCAATGGCGCCACAGATGCACAGTGGGTCAACACACCAGACCCGAAGCCGGGCTGGCCCTAGGATGGCCAGAGAGTCTTGGTCCACTTCAATAGGTTTCCCAATGAGAACCCCGAAAGCCATGAGGAATGCCGTGGTGCGCATGTTAGGAGGAACATCTTCAACCAGCACCCACACATCAGACATAGAAGAAATCGCCTTGGACCCGTTGGAAGCAGCTTTGACCGAGACCACAAGTTGATTTAGAGGCAGTGTGAAGCTAGTGCAAGAGGAGATCATACGGAGGCTCTCTTTGGAACGAAAAGTCGCAGCGAAATCGAACTCAGAAAGTTGGCAAATTTGCCAATCCCAACCACCCTCATCCCATAAGTGAAGTTCATCAAGCAGGGTCTGGGAAGAAATGTGTTTAGCCTGGACGGATATAATGCCAACATTGGAAAGCGATGGGATAGGGGCTGCCTCCGGGATCCCCCTATCTAAAGCAAAGAAAGAACACCCAGGGAGGCCGTTGCCATAATGAACAAAAGCGGGAGGCTTGACGCGATTCTGACAGTCAACCGTGAGGTGACCGTCTTCCCTGCAAATGAGGCAGAAGGAAGGGTTTTCACACCAAGATTGGAAATGGCCGGGGCGGTGACACGCGAAACAGGTGAGGATGGGGTTGGAGACTTGGGATTGGGGAGGGATGCGGCCAGAGCCACGAGGAGGACGAGGAAGGATACCGTCACCAGGCGGAGCAGGCCCAGATCCAGAGCCCTGCCCGGCAGCGGGACCGACAGGGCGGCGAACCGGGGCCCCCTACGCGCCTCGGCGGAAGAAGCGGGACGGACTACCCCCAGCCACCACCGGAGCCCGCAACGGAGCGCCGCCCCGGGAAGCAGCACCCAGCAGAGGAGACGCCTGGGGTGGCCCCGACGAGCCCGCCCGACTGGCCGCCGCCGCCAACTCCCAGGGATCGACCGCAGCCGTAGGAGCACCAGACACGAGGGGAAGAGGCACCGACGGGCCCGACCCAGAGGCGCGGGGAGACACGCCAGCCGAAGCCACCGTCGACCCTGCCTCAGGAGCGAGAGAGGCCTGGAGCTTCGCACGAAGAGCCGCCTCGTACTCCAGATCCGCGGCCGCCTCACCGGAGCCATCACGCCCCCGCTTCTGCCCGGAGACCGCCTCACTGGAGGAAGCACGGGAGCGATCCATCGCAACCACCGCCGCAAAGGAGAGGGAGAGGGGAGGGGGAGGAGTAGATCTGGCGAAGCGCCGAATGGGAAGACGGTGTCGAGACAGATATGAGGAGGAGGCAGGAAACCCTAGAAAAGGGGGAACCGTACCCCTCCGCACCCATAAGTATCCAGATCGAGCCAGGCCCGGCTCGATAAAAGGCCTCACAGGAGGGGTGGGCTGGACCTGGGCCACCCGCGGCCTAGAAACCAGAGAAGGAAGGGGGGGATCAGAAAAGGACGCTAAAGCCAACACCGAGACAGGCCCAGCAGCACCCAGCAGGGCCCGCACCACAGGCGGGGGAACCAGCGTCGCCCCCGATCCCAGATCTAGGGTTGGCACCAGCACCGACGTCGCCGGAGCAACGGAGACCGCATCGGAGGGCGAGCAAGCAAGGGGAAACACCGGAGAGAAAGACGCCGACGGCGGCGCAGCCCCATCCACCCCAACGGGCATCAACGGGACCGCAGCAGGGGACCAGCACGACGCACGCCGACGACCACGCGAAATGCGGCGCCACCCATCCACATACACGGCAGGCCCGACGGGCCGCCCCCACCCCCCGGGCGCGAACTTACGCCGGCGACCCGCCGCCGCAGCCACCGGGGAACAGCACACCGGGACATGGCGGGGAGGAGGAGAAGGAGCCTCAGAATCCGACCCGGAGCCATCGGAATCAAGCGCCCAAAAACTTATTGGCCCGGAGAGGAGCGGTGTGGCCAGAGCGAGAAGGGGAGCCCAGAGATCAGAGGGGAGCGGCACTCGACACCGAAATGGAGCCCAGAGGAGTCCGCGGAGGGGAGGGAGGAGGGGGGTCGCACGGGGCAGGGACGCCGCCGGGACGGAGCCAAAAGCAGGCGTCGCCACGAGGGGGAGGGGGGAGGGGGAGAGGAGAGCCATCTCCCACATGTGATGTATGGATTAGGGAGGAGGCCTCCTAATCTTAGAGGCGTCCTTGATGTCTACTATGCAACTTTTTCTTGTAGACTCATGTTGGGCCTCCAACCACAGAGTTTTGTAGGACAACAACAAATTTTCCTCAAGTGGATGACCTAGGGTTTATTAGTCTATGCCAGGTGTAGGATGAAGATGGTCTCTCTCAGACAACCATGCAATCAAACACAAGAAATCTTTTCTGTCCCCAACATACCAAATACAATGGTAAATTGTATAGGTGCACTAGTTCGGCGAAGAGATGGTGATACAAATGTAGTATGGATAGTAGATGTAGGTTTTTGTAATCTGAAAATATAGAAACAACAAGGTAGCAAGTGATAAAACAGAGCAGAAACGGTATTGCCATTCTTAGAAAGAAGGCATAGGGTTCATACTTTCACTAGTGCAATCTCTCAACAGTGCTAACATATTGAATCATATAGCAATACCTCAACGTGAGACAAAGAATCACTCCAAAGTTCTTATCAAGCGGAGAACATAAGAAGAAATTGTTGCAGGGTACGAAACCACCTCAAAGTTACCTTTTATGAGCATTTTATTGAGCTATTCCCATAAGTGTCATGAACAACCCTAGAGTTCGTACTAAAATAACACCATATTATACACATCAACCAATTCTAATGTCACGTAGATAATCCAATGTCACCACAAGTATTCGTGAGTTGATTATTCGATATGCATCAAACTATTTCAGATTCATAATATTCAATCCAACACAAAGAACTTTAAAGAATTCCCCAAGATTTCTACCGGAGAAAGTAGGACGAAAACGTGCATCAACCCCTGTGCATAGATTACCCCAATGCCACATCAGAAATCCGCGAGTTGAGTGCCAAAACATACATCAAGTGTTCTCAAATCCAATAAATATTCAATCCAATAATAGTGAAACCTCAAAGGTAAAACTCAATTCACCACAACAAGATAGAGAAGAGAAACAACATATGATCCAACTATATTAACAAATCTCGTGGTACATCAAGATCGTGCCAAGAACACGAAAGAGAGAGAGAGAGAGAGATCAAACACATAGCTACTAGTAATTACCCTCAGCCCCGAGGGTGAACTACTCACTCCTAATCATGGAGACCGTCGGGATGATGAAGATGGCCTTCATGAAGATTTCCCCCACCGACAGGGTGCCGGAAAAGGGCTATAGATGAGACCACAGAGGTACAGAGGCTTGCGGTGGCGGAGTCCAAGTTCTAGGTTAACTTTTGGCGATTTCTCTATTTATAGGAATTTTCAAAGTTGGAATCATGCGAAAAGGTGCCATAGGGGGGCCACTGGGTACCTGGGTGCGGCCACCCCCTGGGCATGCCCTCGTGGCTCCTCTGGTCCTCCCCCGAAGCTTCAGGGGTCTCTTTTGTTCCAAAAAAATCGTGAAAAAGTTTCGCTGTATTTGGACTTCATTCGATATGGATTTTCCGGAAAACCAAAAACAAGCAGAAAATAACAACTCGCACTCGGCACTAGGTTAATATGCTAGTCCATAGAAATCATATAAAAGACATGTAAAAGTGCATCAAAACCATATAAAATTATTGTAAACAAGATGAACGAGATCCATTACATTGCAATATCAGCAAAAACCACTGAAATACATCTGCATCTCATCTTCCTATCACATCTTGCTCTAATTTCTACAACTTTATTTTTCTTCTCCAATTCCTCTCTCCAAACATCAACTTCTCCTTCCATTGACTAAGAGCATCTTCAGCCGTTTGCCCCCCCCCCCAAGGGCTAGAAAAAAGCGCCGCTTGGGGGCGAACCGACAATAATTTCGGCGTGGGGGCGATCGGGTTCCCAGCCGCCACCCCAGACGCCCTTCTGTAAATACTTTTAAAAACATAGCCAAAATTCAGCAAACACGACATAGATTCAGTGATATTTAGGCGTTCCCTAGTCTTTTTTCATATTGAAAACATAGTCTACTAAAAGGGAAAAAACGCTATTGCCGCGCCTACATGCCGAAGAACTTGTTGAAGGCGGCGTAATCACCGTCGTCGTAGTCGCCGCCATCGTCGTCCTTATTCTCATTCTTCACACCGTGGCCGTCCCTGTTGGACCCCTGCCCGGGGTCGCCCTAGCGTACTGGTTTGCCGGTGGCGGCGCGTCATTGTCACTGTCCTCGAGGACGATGACGCCTCCTTCGTCGCGGCCACAACAGCGAGCGGCAATCTCCTCTAGGGCGCGGCGTTGGCGCTCCATCTCCAACCGGGCCCAATCCTCCCACGCCCACTTCATGGTGGCCTCGCCGTCGAGTGCGGCGGCCATCTCACCGTGCTCACTCTTCACGGGGGCGAGCCCCGGCTCCGTCTTCGGCTTGATGAGGCGGGACAAAGGAGCCGAGGAGGCATATTCGCCCTCGTTGTAGACGAGGGCGGCGCCGCGGGTGCGTTGGCCGAGCGGCGTTTCCACGGGCTCGGCCTTGACGCTGACGAGGGCCGGCGACCCGGAGGAGTGGTAGGAGGCGTCGCGGGTGCACCGGTCGAGCGGTGTTTCTACATGCTCGTCCTTGACGCAGACGAGTGCAGATGACCCGAAGGAGTGGGAGGAGGAGGAGGAGGACGAGCCCATCATGCGCCTCGGCAACCAAGGACCACCTCTCCGACGAGGGGTCGCGGCCGCGGCCGCCGTGTACTCGAGTGGCGGGTCGTTGCCGTCCTCGAGGTACTCGAGGACGGCGTTGAGCATGCAGACGGCCGCGCCCCACCACAGGTGGCGGCCGTCGTTGTTGTTCCGCCCTCTCACCACCGGCGCGTTGTTGGTGGAGGCGAGCCGCTGATACGTCCAAAACGTATCTATAATTTCTGCTTGCTCCATGCCACTTTTGGGTGATATTGCTATGATATTCATACACTTCCATACACTTTTGATCATATTTGGACTAACTTACTAATCCAGTGCACCCCAGTGCCAGTTTCTGTTTTCGGCTGTTTTTGTATTTCAGGTTTTCACGTTACGAGAACTGCCAGGAAAAATCCAGAAAAATTATATAAAAAATCAGCGTTCCGGAAACAACCGTGCGTCCGAAGGGCAGCCGGGGGGGCCACCAGGGCTCCAGGCGCCCTGGCGGCGCCCCCCCCCCCCTGGGCCGCGCCGGGGGCGCCTGGGCCCCCCGAAGCTTCCCCGATGCTCCCCTTTGGCATATATTTAAAGCGTCCTCCGAAACCCTCAGAACAGGAACTCTTTTCGCGATCCCATCTCTGTTCCGCCGCCGCCGCTTCCAAGATCGGGAGCACCAGGAGAACTCTTCCCGGCACCCTGTCGGAGGGGAGGATCACAACCGGGAGCTTCTCCACCACCATGGACGCCTCCCGGATGACTCGTGAGTAGTCTCCCTTGGACCATGAGTCCATGACCAGTAGCTATGTGATGTTCTCCTCCCGTTCTTGTGCTTCACTAATTAGTCCTCGTGAGTTGCCCTACATGATCGAGGCACATATGTAATCCTTATGCTGTTGCTATGTTGAGTTTGCTGGGATCCGATGGATTATGGGATTATGTTCAGATTGATCTTGAGTAATATATTTGATCTACCTCTTTTATATTTATGTTCATAAGTAATTCTTGCATGTTCTCCATTGTTATTTATTGCTTTGGCCAAGTGATATGTAGTGACTCCAAGAGGGAACGTTATGCTCGATTGTGGGTTCATGCCCCTCGATGACTAGCTTGAGTGACAGAAACATGAGTCTAGGGGATGTGTTGTTGCCACAAGGGGGAAAACAACGGTGCTTGTGCCCGCGGGTGCAAGGATTGTTTACTTTACGCAAAGTTATTTTAATGCAGTTGTCTGTTGCATTGAGTTTACACTATGGGTGGGACTCGCAACTTAATACCAGCGAGATGTTCTGGATAGATATCTCAAGGTGGATGATTAGTAGTAGATATTGATGGATTTCGGTCTACTTATTTTGGCGTACCGCCCATGCTTTGAACCTCTACCTTTCTGCAATGTAATCAGCATTGGTTTGCGTTCGTGGTCCTGTCAATTGCCCAGCTGTAATTTGTTTACCTCACATAGTTGTTTTATCGTCTTTTGGGAGAGAGACATCACTAGTGAACATCATGAGACTCCGGTCCTTATTACCATCATTGATCATATCCGCTATTTACTTTTCTGCTATTATTTACTATTGCAAAACACTATCTATCACTACTATCATTTGCTTTTAACCCTTTGTGAACTACAAGGCCGGAGGGATTGACAACCTCTCTGTTCTCGTTGGGAGCAAAGTTATTTGTATCTGTGTGCAGGTCCACGTTGATTGCTAATTTGCGCCGTTAGCAGTTGACACCTACTTGTTGAACCTAGGAGTCTCTGGGGATTCGATCCTTGGCATCTTTGCTAAGGGAAAACACTTCTACATACTGCATCTTACACCTTCCACTTGGGGTAACCAACGAGGGGTTCGAGGCCCATCAAGGAGTATTTTCTGGCGCCGTTGCCGGGGACTCCACTCTTCAGGATAGGGGATTTGCACGCTATCTTTTACCTTTGATTTTAGTCTTGTTAGTTTACCTTTCAGTTTTTGCTTTAGTATCTTTTATCAAAAATCACAAAAAAAATTATTTACCTTTCTGTTATTAGTCCTATCTGTTTAGCTAAACATGTTAGGATTTGGTGCTTTGAGGGAATCAGAAGTCCTAGATTTCCATCAAAGGGATGGAGAAAATATGAAGAAGGCATGGGACAAAATTTCTGATGCACATAGGAGAATTATGCCCTGGATACCTATAAAAATTGTGCTTAGGAATTTTTACCAAGCTCTTTTTAAATGGTGTAAACACTCTCTTGACATTATAGCTGAGGGAGATTTCCTAGAGTGTGATGAAGCTAGAGCTCTTGAAATTATACATGGTCTATCTAGTTACTTTGTTTATGATCATAATCTTGATGCTGTCATAGATAGACTTGCTACTATTGAAAAGAGAATGGATGCTCTAGTCTTAATAAAGGTAGAGAAACCCAAACCCAATAAGAGAGATATTTTGGAAATAGATAATGACTGGGAGCCTCTTGTTAGGATTAGCATCTGTAATCAAGACTTCCTTGCTTATTGTGATATTGGATCTATGGTTTCTACTATGCCAAAAATTGTTCATGATTCTTTAAAATTTAACATGGATAGATTATCATCTTATCATGAACACACTAATGGAAATATTTCTGAAATCCAGGGAAGAATAAAAGACGTGCCAGTTAAATTCCTTAAAGGGATTGCAATGATAGATTTCTTCATCATGGAGCCAAACCAAGGAAATATAGTGCTTGGAAGGGACTTCCTCCGACCGGTAAAAGGCTTCATCGATATAGGTAAGGGACAAATCCGCTTACGAGGGAAGGCAAAAGGTGTGTACCCCTTTCCTAGAAGGAACAAGAGTGAACTTGTTGAGGAACCTTATGAATCAATTTATAACTCCGATTATTATGATGGTTATTGATTCCTCTATGCATTATGCCTAGCTTAAAGGCATAAAAGAAAGCGCTTTTGGGAGGCAGCCCACATGAATAAACTTTTTGCTTTTGTTGTGTCTTGATGTTGTTTACTGCTGTAGCATCATCATTGTATCTTTGCTTTTCATATTTGTGCCAAGTATAGCCTCTGATTGCTAGAAAGTTCAAAAGTTGTGAGGTGCTGTCCAGGAAACAGATTCTATCCTTGGATAGAAAAATTCGTATAAAATCACCAGATCATCTTTTTGGTCTGAATTGTTTCGACAGCGTTCTCTATATAATTGTCTTTCGTGCGTATGTTCTGAGTTTTTTGACTTGAGTTGCAGAAGTGCCCCGAACAAATCAATTACTACCTGCTGTTCTGTTTTTCACAGATTCTGTCATGTTTTGCCTTTCCTTCATTTTGCAAACCAAGAGCTTGCTTTTTCTTTGCAAAAACCTTTTGGCAATCTTGAGAAACAGTAGACCTTCAAGAATATCTTTATTTCCAGCAAGGAACAATTATTTTATTAAGGGTACTAACCTCGCTAATCAGATTATAATGAGTTATGTATGAAGGGAGTTTTCAAGTGTGCGAGGGAAGATGATAAAAAGATTCAGGAGTGTCAAGCGCTCAAGCTTGGGGATGCCCCCGTGCACCCCCCAATAAATATTCAAGGAGACTCAAGCGTCTAAGCTTGGGGATGCCCCCGTGCATCCCCTTCTCCATCAACATTATCAGTTCGTCTTTCGTTCCGCTTTATTTTTATCACTTCATGTGTTATGTGCTATGCTTGGAGCGTCTTGCTTTTAGTTTTCTTTTTAGTTTTTCATAACGAGTCGGAACTCAGCATTCCTTTATGTGGGAGAGAAACACGCTCCACTTCTACCTAGAACATAACATAGAATTTTCATGTCTATCTTTGATGTGTGTGTTCTTTGTCTTTTAAATAGCTACTATCATGCTCTGCTCTTAGTATTCATACTTATCTTTTCAAAGAGCTTTTTTTTAGTTGGTTGCTTGAACTCTCTTTAATTATCATGCTCACCTTATTAAGAGAGTTTGCTTCCGTTGCATTGGTTAATATGTCTATGATAAATATGCTACGTGCATAATGGTGCTTAGTAGTTCAGGTTTTCTTATGGTTAATCTCAAATAGCTGGGGGATTCCCAATGTGTTATTGGAATACCAACATGATTTGTTTGCTGATGATGTGGTATGGTTTAGTAATATGTTCCTTCGAGAATTTATTTTGATTGACTTCGCGTATGCTCACGCATATTTAAAGACTGTAAAGAAAGTCTGTCAAGCCTTGATGATCTTTTATTTCTGAGTAGCGATATAACTACCATGCCTGATTCAATATTGCTTTGTCGCTCTGCATGATTATGACCGTCATTGCTCTCTTAGTTGGTCGCTCCCAGTCTTTTGCTAACCTCCACCTGTACTAAGACTAACCTTGCAATACATAGCTCATGGGAAAGTAGCTTAAAAACTATTGTGGTAAAGAATATGTTGCTTATGTATCTTATTTCTTATAAGTTGCTTGCTGAGCGGTAACCATGTTTCTGGGGACGCCATCAACTTTCACACTTTTGTTGAATATCATGTGAGTTGCTATGCATGTTCGTCTTGTCTGAAGTAAGGGTGACTTGCCATGGGTTGAATGAGTATGCATATTGTTAGAGAAGAACATTGGGCCTCCAACCAAAGCCATGTATCATGGTGGAAGTTTTAGCTTGGACGTTAATCCTCAATCTCTTATGAGAATATGCTTATGCATTTTAGAGGAGTCCATCATCTATTTTCTATGTTGTCCCCGTATGGATGTCCTCAAGTTGAGATCTATCAAAAACGAGAAATCAAATGCGATTTATCTCCTTGGACCTTTGTACAGGTGGCATAGAGGTACCCCTTTGTGACACTTGGTTGAAACATATGTAATGCAATGATAACCCATGGAAATCCGAGCTAATTAGGACAAGGTGCGAGCACTATTGGTATTCGATGCATGAGGCTTGCAACTTATAGGATGTCTTATGCATGACACATATGAAGTACTACTACCGTTGACAAAATTGCTTCCATGTTTTCAAAATAAAAAGCTCTAGCACATAACCATTCTTTTACTTTTTATGTTGAGACTCCACCTTCTTTTAAAAGCACCAACTACTGAGAGCATGATTGTCATTCTGAGTGTAATGTGCATTGTCCCAAAGTAGCATTGTCTTTTGCATGACTGTGATATCGTTATTTCTGAAATCATTGTATCTAGTCATCACTTAAACCTTGAAGGTGCCCCTGCATTTATGTTTTGCTTCACTAAAGGGGCAAGCTAGATATCACTTTATCATATTTGCACATCATATTCATTGCAAATCTTTTTGATGCTTCAATGTCATGTTGTAAAACTTTCAGTCATTTGTGATTTTCTCTTGAGGCAACTTAATTACTATAGAATCATTGTCTCATAAGCTTTTGTCATATGACTATGAAAAAGTCCTATATGGTTAATAGCATGTCAACATAAATTATTCTTGTTATCATTTACCTACTCGAGGACGAGCAGGAATTAAGCTTGGGGATGTTGATACGTCCAAAACGTATCTATAATTTCTGCTTGCTCCATGCCACTTTTGGGTGATATTGCTATGATATTCATACACTTCCATACACTTTTGATCATATTTGGACTAACTTACTAATCCAGTGCACTCCAGTGCCAGTTTCTGTTTTCGGCTGTTTTTGTATTTCAGGTTTTCACATTACGAGAACTGCCAGGAAAAATCCAGAAAAATTATATAAGAAATCAGCGTTCCGGAAAAAACCGTGCGTCCGAAGGGCAGCCGGGGGGCACCAGGGCTCCATGCGCCCTGGCGGCGCCCCCCCTGGGCCGCGCCGGGAAGGGCGCCTGGGCCCCCCGAAGATTCCCCGATGCTCCCCTTTGGCATATATTTAAAGCGTCCTCTGAAACCCTCAGAACAGGAACTCTTTTCGCGATCCCATCTCTATTCCGCCGCCGCCGCCGCTTCCAAGATCGGGAGCACCAGGAGAACTCTTTCCGGCACCCTGCCGGAGGGGAGGATCACCACCGGGAGCTTCTCCACCACCATGGACGCCTCCCGGATGACTCGTGAGTAGTCTCCCTTGGACCATGAGTCCATGACCAGTAGCTATGTGATGTTCTCCTCCCGTTCTTGTGCTTCACTAATTAGTCCTCGTGAGCTGCCCTACATGATCGAGGCACATATGTAATCCTTATGTTGTTGCTATGTTGAGTTTGCTTGGATCCGATGGATTATGGGATTATGTTCAGATTGATCTTGAGTAATATATTTGATCTACCTCTTTTATATTTATGTTCATAAGTAATTCTTGCATGTTCTCCGTTGTTATTTATTGCTTTGGCCAAGTGATATGTAGTGACTCCAAGAGGGAACGTTATGCTCCATTGTGGGTTCATGCCCCTCGATGACTAGCTTGAGTGACAGAAACATGAGTCTAGGGGATGTGCTGTTGCCACAAGGGGGAAAACAACGGTGCTTGTGCCCGCGGGTGCAAGGATTGTTTACTTTACGCAAAGTTCTTTTAATGCAGTTGTCTGTTGCATTGAGTTTACACTATGGGTGGGACTCGCAACTTAATACCAGCGAGATGTTCTGGATAGATATCTCAAGGTGGATGATTAGTAGTAGATATTGATGGATTTCGGTCTACTTATTTTGGCGTACCGCCCATGCTTTGAACCTCAACCTTTCTGCAATGTAATCAGCATTGGTTTGCGTTCGTGGTCCTGTCAATTGCCCAGCTGTAATTTGTTTACCTCACATAGCTGTTTTATCGTCTTTTGGGAGAGAGACATCACTAGTGAACATCATGAGACTCCGGTCCTTATTACCATCATTGATCACATCCGCTATTTACTTTTCCGCTATTATTTACTATTGCAAAACACTATCTATCACTACTATCATTTGCTTTTAACCCTTTGTGAACTACAAGGCTGGAGGGATTGACAACCTCTCTGTACTCGTTGGGAGCAAAGTTATTTGTATCTGTGTGCAGGTCCACGTTGATTGCTAATTTGCGCCCTTAGCAGTTGACACCTACTTGTTGAACCTAGGAGTCTCTGGGGATTCGATCCTTGGCATCTTTGCTAAGGGAAAACACTTCTACATACTGCATCTTACACCTTCCACTTGGGGTAACCAACGAGGGGTTCGAGGCCCATCAAGGAGTATTTTTTGGCGCCGTTGCCGGGGACTCCACTCTTCAGGATAGGGGAGTTGCACGCTATCTTTTACCTTTGCTTTTAGTCTTGTTAGTTTACCTTTCAGTTTTTGCTTTAGTATCTTTTATCAAAAATCACAAAAAAAATTTATTTACCTTTCTGTTATTAGTCCTATCTGTTTAGCTAAACATGTTAGGATTTGGTGCTTTGAGGGAATCAGAAGTCCTAGATTTCCATCAAAGGGATGGAAAAAATATGAAGAAGGCATGGGACAGAATTTATGATGCACATAGGAGAATTATGCCTTGGATACCTATAAAAATTTTGCTTAGGAATTTTTACCAAGGTCTTTTTAAATGGTGTAAACACTCTCTTGACATTATAGCCGAGGGAGATTTCCTAGAGTGTGATGAAGCTAGAGCTCTTGAAATTATACATGGTCTATCTAGTTACTTTGTTTATGATCATAATCTTGATGCTGTCATAGATAGACTTGCTACTATTGAAAAGAGAATGGATGCTCTAGACTTAATAAAGGTAGAGAAACCCAAACCCAATAAGAGAGATATTTTGGAAATAGATAATGACTGGGAGCCTCTTGTTAGGATTAGCATCTCTAATCAAGACTTCCTTGCTTATTGTGATATTGGATCTATGGTTTCTACTATGCCAAAAATTTTCATGATTCTTTAAAATTTAACATGGATAGATTATCATCTTATCATGAACACACTAATGGAAATATTTCTGAAATCCAGGGAAGAATAAAAGACGTGCCAGTTAAATTCCTTAAAGGGATTGCAATGATAGATTTCTTCATCATGGAGCCAAACCAAGGAAATATAGTGCTTGGAAGGGACTTCCTCCGACCGGTAAAAGGCTTCATCGATATAGGTAAGGGACAAATCCGCTTACGCGGGAAGGCAAAAGGTGTGTACCCCTTTCCTAGAAGGAACAAGATTGAACTTGTTGAGGAACCTTATGAATCAATTTATAACTCCGATTATTATGATGGTTATTGATTCCTCTATGCATTATGCCTAGCTTAAAGGCATAAAAGAAAGCGCTTTTGGGAGGCAGCCCACATGAATAAACTTTTTGCTTTTGTTGTGTCTTGATGTTGTTTACTGCTGTAGCATCATCATTGTATCTTTGCTTTTCATATTTGTGCCAAGTATAGCCTCTGATTGCTAGAAAGTTCAAAAGTTGTGAGGTGCTGTCCAGGAAACAGATTCTGTCCTTGGATAGAAAAATTCGTATAAAATCACCAGATCATCTTTTTGGTCTGAATTTTTACGACAGCGTTCTCTATATAATTGTCTTTCGTGCGTCTGTTCTGAGTTTTTTTATTTGAGTTGCAGAAGTGCCCCGAACAAATCAATTACTACCTGCTGTTCTGTTTTTCACAGATTCTGTCATGTTTTGCCTTTCCTTCATTTTGCAAACCAAGAGCTTGCTTTTTCTTTGCAAAAACCTTTTGGCAATCTTGAGAAACAGTAGACCTTCAAGAATATCTTTATTTCCAGCAAGGAACAATTATTTTATTAAGGGTACTAACCTCGCTAATCAGATTATAATGAGTTATGTATGAAGGGAGTTTTCAAGTGTGCGAGGGAAGATGATAAAAAGATTCAGGAGTGTCAAGCGCTCAAGCTTGGGGATGCCCCCGTGCACCCCCAAGAAATATTCAAGGAGACTCAAGCGTCTAAGCTTGGGGATGCCCCCGTGCATCCCCTTCTCCATCAACATTATCAGTTCGTCTTTCGTTCCGCTTTATTTTTATCACTTCATGTGTTATGTGCTATGCTTGGAGCGTCTTGCTTTTAGTTTTTCATAACGAGTCAGAACTCAGCATTCCTTTATGTGGGAGAGAAACACGCTCCACTTCTACCTAGAACATAACATAGAATTTTCATGTCTATCTTTGCTGTGTGTGTTCTTTGTCTTTTAAATAGCTACTATCATGCTCTGCTCTTAGTATTCATACTTACTGTTTCAAAGAGCTTTTGTTTAGTTGGTTGCTTGAACTCTCTTTAATTATCATGCTCACCTTATTAAGAGAGTTTGCTTCCGTTGCATTGGTTAATATGTCTATGATAAATATGCTACGTGCATAATGGTGCTTAGTAGTTCAGGTTTTCTTATGGTTAATCTCAAATAGCTGGGGGATTCCCAATGTGTTATTGGAATACGAACATGATTTGTTTGCTGATGATGTGGTATGGTTTAGTAATATCTTCCTTCGAGAATTTATTTTGATTGACTTGGCGTATGCTCACGCATATTTAAAGACTGTAAAGAAAGTCTGTCAAGCCTTGATAATCTTTTATTTCTGAGTAGCGATATAACTACCATGCCTGATTCAATATTGCTTTGTCGCTCTGCGTGATTATGACCGTCATTGCTCTCTTAGTTGGTCGCTCCCAGTCTTTTGCTAACCTCCACCTGTACTAAGACTAACCTTGCAATACATAGCTCATGGGAAAGTAGCTTAAAAACTATTGTGGTAAAGAATATGTTGCTTATGTATCTTATTTCTTATAAGTTGCTTGCTGAGCGGTAACCATGTTTCTGGGGACGCCATCAACTGTCACACTTTTGTTGAATATCATGTGAGTTGCTATGCATGTTCGTCTTGTGTGAAGTAAGGGTGACTTGCCATGGGTTGAATGAGTATGCATATTGTTAGAGAAGAACATTGGGCCGCCAACCAAATCCATGTATCATGGTGGAAGTTTTAGCTTGGACGTTAATCCTCAATCTCTTATGAGAATATGCTTATGCATTTAAGAGGAGTCCATCATCTATTTTCTATGTTGTCCCGGTATGGATGTCCTCAAGTTGAGATCTATCAAAAAGAAGAAATCAAATGCGATTTATCTCCTTGGACCTTTGTACAGGTGGCATAGAGGTACCCCTTTGTGACACTTGGTTGAAACATATGTAATGCAATGATAACCCATGGAAATCCGAGCTAATTAGGACAAGGTGCGAGCACTATTGGTATTCGATGCATGAGGCTTGCAACTTATAGGATGTCTTATGCATGACACATATGAAGTACTACTACCGTTGACAAAATTGCTTCCATGTTTTCAAAATAAAAAGCTCTAGCACATAACCATTCTTTTACTTTTATGTTGAGTCTCCACCTTCTTTTAAAAGCACCAACTACTGAGAGCATGATTGTCATTCTGAGTGTAATGTGCATTGTCCCAAAGTAGCATTGTCTTTTGCATGACTGTGATATCGTTATTTCTGAAATCAATGTATCTAGTCATCACTTAAACCTTGAAGGTGCCCCTGCATTTATGTTTTGCTTCACTAAAGGGGGCAAGCTAGATATCACTTTATCATATTTGCACATCATATTCATTGCAAAAAAATTTGATGCTTCAATGTCATGTTGTAAAACTTTCAGTCATTTGTGATTTTCTCTTGAGGCAACTTAATTACTATAGAATCATTGTCTCATAAGCTTTTGTCATATGACTATGAAAAAGTCCTATATGGTTAATAGCATGTCACCACAGAAATTATTCTTGTTATCATTTACCTACTCGAGGACGAGCAGGAATTAAGCTTGGGGATGTTGATACGTCCAAAACGTATCTATAATTTCTGCTTGCTCCATGCCACTTTTGGGTGATATTGCTATGATATTCATATACTTCCATACACTTTTGATCATATTTGGACTAACTTACTAATCCAGTGCACCCCAGTGCCAGTTTCTGTTTTCGGTTGTTTTTGTATTTCAGGTTTTCACGTTACGAGAACTGCCAGGAAAAATCCAGAAAAATTATATAAAAAATCAGCGTTCCGGAAACAACCGTGCGTCCGAAGGGCAGCCGGGAGGGGGGCCACCAGGGCTCTAGGCGCCCTGGCGGCGCGCCCCCCCTCCCCTGGGCCGCGCCGGGGGGCGCCTGGGCCCCCCGAAGCTTCCCCGATGCTCCCCTTTGGCATATATTTAAAGCGTCCTCGGAAACCCTCAGAACAGGAACTCTTTTCGCGATCCCATCTCTGTTCCGCCGCCGCCGCCGCTTCCAAGATCGGGAGCACCAGGAGAACTCTTCCCGGCACCCTGCCGGAGGGGAGGATCACCACCGGGAGCTTCTCCACCACCATGGACGCCTCCCGGATGACTCGTGAGTAGTCTCCCTTGGACCATTAGTCCATGACCAGTAGCTATGTGATGTTCTCCTCCCGTTCTTGTGCTTCACTAATTAGTCCTCGTGAGCTGCCCTACATGATCGAGGCACATATGTAATCCTTATGCTGTTGCTATGTTGAGTTTGCTGGGATCCGATGGATTATGGGATTATGTTCAGATTGATCTTGAGTAATATATTTGATCTACCTCTTTTATATTTATGTTCATAAGTAATTCTTGCATGTTCTCCGTTGTTATTTATTGCTTTGGCCAAGTGATACGTAGTGACTCCAAGAGGGAACGTTATGCTCGATTGTGGGTTCATGCCCCTCGATGACTAGCTTGAGTGACAGAAACATGAGTCTAGGGGATGTGCTGTTGCCACAAGGGGGAAAACAACGGTGCTTGTGCCCGCGGGTGCAAGGATTGTTTACTTTACGCAAAGTTCTTTTAATGCAGTTGTCTGTTGCATTGAGTTTACACTATGGGTGGGACTCGCAACTTAATACCAGCGAGATGTTCTGGATAGATATCTCAAGGTGGATGATTAGTAGTAGATATTGATGGATTTCGGTCTACTTATTTTGGCGTACCGCCCATGCTTTGAACCTCAACCTTTCTGCAATGTAATCAGCATTGGTTTGCGTTCGTGGTCCTGTCAATTGGCCAGCTGTAATTTGTTTACCTCGCATAGTTGTTTTATCGTCTTTTGGGAGAGAGACATCACTAGTGAACATCATGAGACTCCGGTCCTTATTACCATCATTGATCACATCCGCTATTTACTTTTCCGCTATTATTTACTATTGCAAAACACTATCTATCACTACTATCATTTGCTTTTAACCCTTTGTGAACTACAAGGCCGGAGGGATTGACAACCTCTCTGTACTCGTTGGGAGCAAAGTTATTTGTATCTGTGTGCAGGTCCACGTTGATTGCTAATTTGCGCCCTTAGCAGTTGACACCTACTTGTTGAACCTAGGAGTCTCTGGGGATTCGATCCTTGGCATCTTTGCTAAGGGAAAACACTTCTACATACTGCATCTTACACCTTCCACTTGGGGTAACCAACGAGGGGTTCGAGGCCCATCAGCCGCTCCTCCTGTCGGCATTGGAAGTACGCCGCCCAGTGCGCATGGTCGTCGGCGGCGTACTCTGGGAGATCCCGCTCCTCCTCTGTCAGAGAGGCCTGAACACGCTCGATCTCGGCGTGGAAGTACGCGGGGTGGAGGATGTCGGGCTACGGGGGGACTGGGACGCCCCCGGCGCTGAGCCTCCATCGCCCCGGCACGCGCATGTCGGGCGGCGCCGGGTAGTTCGCATCGTGTAGGAGGTCGGCTTCCCACTCGTGCAGGTGGCGACGTCCGAAGCCGTTGGCCGTCGCTCCGTTGCCGGGGAACCGCTCTCTCATCGGTAGGGTGTGCACGCGGTGGCTATACGGGGGGAGAGGGGAAGAGAGAGTGTCGGCGGTGAGAGAGAAGGGTTGCATGGCGAGTGCATCCATCGGCGAGGGAGGGGTGTCTTTTATAGCGGCTGGGGGGGGGGCAAACGTGTGTATGCGTGGCGGGGGAGGGCGCGTCGCCGCACTGTGCCGCTCGTGAGGAATCAATGAAAGACTGACCGGCGGCAGCCTTGGCAATGATTCCTCGCGGGAAACCGAGGCGATGAGGACGACGATGCGCGGGGGTCGCTGACTCGGCGGGCCCGCCATTCTTTCACGCCAAAAATGATTCCCCCGGCGTCCCCGGGCGCCCCAGCGCGCCGGGTTTGGCCTGCGTCCGTCGACGCCAGTTCCAGGTCTAACCGGCGAAAATTGGGCTCCTAGGGATGCGTCTGGACCGTTTTTTCATCGCCGGCTCTAAAAAATGGCCTGGTGGGCTGTTGGGGACACGGCTAGAGATGCTCTAAGCATCAACATCATTTTCCAGCCTCTACACTTTATCCCAAGGAACTCCATGAAATTCACGTAGAAATGGCGTTGTTGGAGCGTCATGCCACTCAATGAAGCCATGTTGCTCAATTGATGCAAAAACTCCAGAGAACCAGACATAAAACCAAAGGACAGGAGAAACAAAACATACTTTATAGTAGAAGGAGTATGTGCTTCCTATAATCTACTCCCTCCGTTCCTAAATATTTGTCTTTTTAGAGATTTCAACAAGTGACTACATACAAAGCAAAATGAGTGAATCTACACTCTAAAATATGTCTACATACATCCGTATGTTGTAGTCCATTCGAATGTCTAGAAAGACAAATATTTGGGAACGGAGGGAGTAGCATTGTAGATCCTTCCCATGCCTGATTAAGTAACTTGTGCTCAGGTTGTGATAAGCTTACTAAGCTCATTTAGGG
>LR738715.1:138061701-138088613 GCA_902687465.1 Secale cereale
CCCCCCCCGCCCCTCCCACTCCCCTCGAGCACAGGTGAAAGCTTGCCCTCCCCTTTGCCGCATCCATGTTAGCCTTAAGATATTATGATTGTTTTGTTGCTCCGACATCAGTGTCAACTTTGATGTCCGATTCTAACACTCCGAATCCATGTGGATTCAAATGCTATTTGCCGCATCCAAGAAAATATTAGACTAGCTAATCGAGCACATAGGCTTCACAACGTAAAACGTGCTTGATATGGCATCTTTGGTGCGCCAAATAATCACGATACTACAGTACAACAAACATCTCCGGCGTTGCTCAGACATCCTTGCCAAACTTTGGTTTCCAAGTCAACATCCCCAAATCCATGTTGGATTTTAGTGTTTGTGTGCAACAGAATGTTGAGCGTCGGGACCATTAGGCGGATGTCATTTTGTTCCTCGACGATAGACCTCTAGGGTATCCAAATTTGTTTGTTGAGTTTGGCACTCTGAATTCATGTCAGATTAGAGTGCTTTTGACGTATCCAACAATATCATGGTGGATAAGGCACTGAGATCCTTTACCATGTCTTAGTAAGTGTTGGACTAGTAAACGAGCATATGGGCATCGTGCGGTCTACTAAAATAACGATCGTCGGAGCTAGCCTGCCCAACAATGTCGAACTTGTTATTTAGAACTCTACGGTTATCCAACTTCAATTGTTAAATCCAGTACCATGTCTGAGTAAATGCTGAGTAGGTAAACAACTCGCCCGCATCGCTAAGATGAACCGAAATGGCGACCTTCGGGACTAGGATGGACGATGACAATCGACTTGTTCCTAACCGACAAATCGATGGGTTTCCAACGGTGATTGCTGAATATGATAGTCTAAATTTGTGTTGGATTTGAGTTGAGTGTTACTTGCCATGTCCAACAATCATGGTGTATAAGGCAATAAATCATGTACCACATTTGGATAAATGTTTGACTAGGTATCATGTGCTTCATCTTGTATTTGGATGTTATTCATTGTGTCCAACAATATCATGTCAAATAGGTTGCTGAAATCATCCAAATAAATGTTTGAATGGTTATCATGTGCTTCATGAGAAAGAACAAAATGGCAAAGCGTTGATGCTGCTTTCCCAAATGAACAAAATGCTATACTAGGAAACCAAGCACATATGTGACACAAGGTACACCGAAATGCCGAGCATCGAGGCTAGGATTATTGACATTGTTCGACTTGTACCTCAACGATAGACCTCAATAGGTTTCCAACTTTGGTTACCGAATGCGGTAACCCAAATTTTTGGCATACTTGAGTGTCATTTTCCGTGTCCAAAAATTCTTATTGAATAAGGCACTGGAACCGTGTACCATCTCAGAGAAATGTTTGACCAATTGTCACGTGTTTCGCAAGATACAGAGAAATGGCATGTGTTTGTGCTACTTTGTTGAACGAGTAAATGGCATACAAGGTAAACAAGCACATCGCCACCGCAAGGTTTGCTGGAGCGGCGAGCATCCGCACTACGATGGACGACGGTGTTCCGACTTGTTTCTCAGCGATGGACCATGATGGGTTACTTCAGTTGCCAAATAGGATCGCCTGAATTTGTGTTGACATTAAAGGCACCGGAACCACCACATGCTGAGAAATGGTTGCCCATGTATCATGTGGTTCACAAGATACATAGATATGGCAAGCTTTCATGCTACTTCGCCAAATCAGTAAAACTTCACACTAGTTAAACACGCACATTAGAGTCGCGATATATGTCGAAACGACAAGCATCCGCAATAGCTTGGTCAATGAAATTTGACTTGTTCCTTGGTGATAGAACTCAATGGGGTTTGAACGTCCATATTCCTTATATAACACCTGAATTTATATTGGATTTGAGTGTTATTTGACATTTCTTAAAACCGAATACAGCACCAGAACCGTGTACCACCTCCGGAGAGATGTTTGACAAAGTATCATGTGCTTTGCAAGATACGAATAAATGGAAAGAATTCATGCTACTTTGCCAGATGAGTAAAATGTTACACTGGCTATCAAGCACATCAACATCGCAAGGTGTGCCAGAAGTGCCGGAACGACAAACATCCGCACTAGGATGGTCGATGGCTTTTGGACTTCTTCCTTGGTGATATACCTCAATGGGTTTCAGACTTTCATTTCCGAATATGACCGCTCGGATTCGTTTTGGATTTGAGTGTTTCTCGTGTTTGACATTTTCATGCCGAGTAAGTCGCCCAAATCATGCACCACATCCATAGCATCATGTGATTCATGATATACAATGAAATCACAACCAATGATGCTACTCTAACCACATTGGTGTGGTAATGTATGCTAGTATGGTGAGCATTAGTACTATGATGGGCGTCAAATCTACTTTGTTCATTAGCGACAGACCTCGGCAGTTTCCAACTTCAGTTGTCGAATATGACATCCGATATTCGTGTAAGTTAAGTGTTATTTGCCGTGTCCAATGACATCATGTCAAATAAGGCACTAGAATGAATAAACGTTTATGTAAGTGTCATGTGTATCACAAGACACAATCAAATGAAAAGTATTGGGCCAGTCTGACCAAGAGGGGCCAGCTGGTTCCTCGATAGATGTCCAACTTTGATTGTCGTGTCGACACCCAAATCCATGTCAGGTTCGAGTAACTGGGGTGTTATTTCGATGTGTCAAAAATAACATGCTGAATTGGGCACCGGAATTTGATACCACGCCTAAGCAAATGCTAAACTAGGCTAGCAAGCGCACAGGTGTAGCATGGGTACACCGACATGTAAAGCATGATGGAAGTTGCTCGAATTGTTCATTGATGACATAGACCTTGATAGGCGTCCAACTTCATTTTTGTAGTCCGACAATGGTATCTTTCATGCCCAAATTTCCATGCCGAAAGGCACTGAAATCCAATACCACATTCAATTAAGCATCATTCTTACATCACACATACATGCTAGTGATTTGTTTATGCTTTGTTCCTCTGGAGAGGTAGGCACCCCCGCCTCACCCACTACCTGTCGACGAGGCTCCTCCATCCGTCGTTCCATCGGCCTGGGTGGGGGGGGGGTCTGGATATAGGGTTTGGTTCCTTGACGACGATGATGGTGGTGGCAGTGGCGTGCATGATCAGCATAAAATTTCCTCGACTTCTGGTCCAGGTTGTTGGAAACTATCGACGGTGGCTCTGGTCATTGCTCTTCTAGTGTGTTATGTAGATGGTCTTCGAAGGCATCATCGAGTGGAATAGAAGACATGCTTTATATCTTGCTCCTCTCGCTCCGTCTCCAACCATCGAAGCGCTTCATGTCTTGGTCCTCTAGCTCCTAACCCATCTGTCGGGATCTAGGATGGTCATCCAGCCCTCTTCGTCGTCTTCTCCAGGGTGGCGATCTGTTTTCCTTACGTCTTCTGGCACTGACCAATGACTTCTCGGCCACTACATCAACAATGTTTCCATGGCTCCGTTGGTGTTTCAGAGGTTTAGAGGGAAATATTGAGTTTGCTCAAGACATCAAATTCCTGAAGGACCTGTGCGTAATTTTTGGCTCCTTTAGGGATGGCCCTCTAAGGATTGGTTCACTTCAATACATGAATTTGGCCTCTTTGCCAAAAATACTAGTGAGCTAATAATTGCTTGTGAAGCTTATGCTGGCGGTTGCCCGTCCAAGCAGCTAGCTCACACCCTGATTTTACCTTGCCTTCCCATCTTCCTAAAATGATACGCAAATCATGACAGTGTCCGAGTAGACACTGGCATGCAAACAGTTGTAAACACGATAACTCCATTACGATGTATAAGTTGTCAAATAAGCAAGACAAACGAGCTGTAAGACAATTACCGAGTGGAAAACACCGATGATGACACATCATCTTAGGCTCTTAAAGGTTGCCGATTCCCTTTGGGTGTCTTTATTCAAAGAATAATAATACACCTAAGATCCAGCGGCCTAGCTATGCTCCACGGTGGGCATAAAAACCGACAAACCGAACACCAAACCGAAGCCAAAACCGAGAAAACCGAATTTTCAGTGTAATGGAAAATTCGGTTTTTACATTTGTTAACCGAACTGATTTTGATCGGTTCGGTTTACCATAGGTAACCGAACAAAAAAAACCGAACCTATAAGCACTACAGAGTCGAGAGGAGCTTCTCCCGTGTGCACGTCGCCAAAAAAGACGCGCCAGGCAGCGACGCGCGCGCGACAGACGTGATGAGCGTACCCATGAGCCCAGCCCGTGTGCATGCAAGGCACGTACCTTTTATGGACCTTCTATATTGTACTGTGTGGCCCATACATCAACAATGCTACAGCTACGCGCGATTTACTACGGACTGAGGCTCACGGACTGCTGCTATCAACTAGTTGGGGGAAGGAGGGCCCCACACCACAAATTCAGGGGAAAGGGATGAATTAGGAAATAACACGTCAGCCTGTAGAATTCTCTCCGTAATAAACGTCAGTAAGTGTATCATTTTTGCCCATACAGTTTGCCTGTACGTGAGTAAACCAGCTGGGTGTGATGAGGTCGTGGGATTAGTCCCACATCGACTAGCTACGTGATGGGGCAGAGATAACTCAGCTATATAATAGGGTAAGCTGCCAGAGGTCCGAGGCGCACACGTCCATGAACCAGTCTTCGGTATATACGGTGTAAACCGAATACCGAACCGAAATATCGGTTAACCAAAGTTTCGGTTTTGTAAATTTTTGAGTCATTTTCGGTTAGCATTTTGTCTAACCGAAATTTAAAAAATACCGAAATATACTAACCGAGCATTCGGTTTATACCGAATGCCCAGGCCTCCAGAACAGAGGCGACTTACCCCATACGAAGTACTACTTTATTCACCGGTCATGTGCAATTGGTAAATGGCAAGCCCCAACTCCATTTACCTAAGGTGTGTTGCATCTATGCTCACACATGAATTAATACACTGGTAGTGCCTCAACTAGTCTCGTATTCCCTACTTGTGTACTTTGAAGAGGTGAACATGATTTGTTTTTCTTAAACTTATGTGGATTTAAAACAGTTCAACGTATATTAAAAATTATTGTGTAAACTCGTGTATCGTCATTCGGGACCACAAGAACTGGCAATTGTTGTCTATCTATATTGTATTTTAAAAAAATACAAAAAAATTGACAGCGTTATATTTTGAAAACTATTCAGCGTGTATTAAAAATTATTGTGTAATAATAGTAAATTACATAAATGTATTAAAACATGTTAAATGTGTTTGTAGAAATGTTAGATTAATTTTACGCAATATTTTTTAACACACATTGTTAATTTTTTTAATGCATGACAAACATCTTTCAAAAACACATTTATAATTTGATAATACACGTGAAACTTTTTCAAAAAACATGTTGAACATTTGTTTTCAAATGAACTAGCATGTTCCCTAAATCTCCCTCAATACTAAGGGTCGGTTCTTTTGCTGGCTTTTAGAATAAGCTGAAATAAGCTGCCCCCTACCCAGCTTATTCTAGAAGCCTAACCAAATTAATTTTTTTAGAAGCCTACTAATTAAGACTTGACTAGTAGGCTTCTAAAAAAAATTGATTGGGCTTTTAGAATAAGCTGGGTAAGGGGCAGCTTATTCTAGAAGCCCAAAAAAGCTACCAAAAGAACTGGCCCTAAATCGTATAAACCGTAAATTACCTCATTAAGCATCAAGTGACATCTTGCTGATTGCCTCAAAAAAAAAGTAACATCTTGCTGTTGGTTAGCATATGGAACGTGTTGGTAGCACCGAGAGGTCCCTGCTTTGAACCTCCGGGTCCTTTAATTTGTTCCATTTTCATCTTTAATGTGCACTGATCTCCTAGAATATATATTTAAAACAAATCTGGTGGTCCATTTTATAGAACAAAAGCTTTACTGGTGTGGTTACCAACGGATGCTCGTTAGACCGCCAGATCGTTGGTTCAAAACCCCACCAGTGCAATTTTTCCTGTCCAATTTCGGTTGTACTTCTCACTAACGGGTGGGGCCCACAAGGCGGCTGTATTAATTTAAAATTTAGGGGGTTATCTTTGAAAAATCTAGTCCAATTTCATTTATACTGTTCAATAGCAATAGGCCCCACCAAGTAACGGTATTTAATTGAAATTCAGGGGGTTGTGTGAAAAAAACATCACACGCGGGCCAGCCAGCGCCTCACTCACTCCCAGCCAATGACACATGCTTCACTCACTCCCACCCAATGACACATGGGTCACCGCCACACTGTCATGCCATGCGAACCGCCTCACACACTACCAGCCACTGCCACGCTGGCATGCTATGCAAACAGTACATACGCCTAGGTACGGACGCCCAGCCAATGACACATGGGTCACCGCCACACTGTCATGTCATGCGAACCGCCTCACACACTACCAGCCACTGCCACGATGGCATGCCATGCAAACAGTACTTACGCCTAGATACGGACGAAGACATCGTGAGACCGCGACAAAGAAGTTGAGGCACTCCCACGGATCTCAAACCAGTCTTACAACAATTCATCAAAAAAGAACGATTAAGCAATTCATGTCCATTATACTATATAAATAAAATCATTTGCCGTTACCATTCACCTAACTAGCACAATATGTGAGATGTATGCACCCCGTGTCCGTTCTAAACAAAGACCTTTCTGAGCATGAAATGAACTGAGCAAAAAGATTTCGTTTGTACTTCTCACTAACGGGTGGGGCCCACAAGGTGGCTGTATTTATTTTAAAATTCATAGGGTTGTGTGGAAAAAATATCACACGCGGGTCAGCCAGCGCCTCACTCACTCCCAGCCAATGACACATGCCTCACTCACACCCAGCCAATGACACATGGGTCACCGTCACACTGTCATGCCATGCGAACCGCCTCACACACTACCGCCACTGCCATGCTGGCATGCCATGCAAACAGGACATACTCCTAGATACGGACGAAGACACCATGAGACCGCGACAAAAAAGTTGAGGCACTCCCACGGATCTCAAACCAGTCTTACAATAATTCATCTACAAAAGAACGATTAAGCAATTCATGTCCATTATACCATATAAATAAAATCATTTGCCGTTACCACTCACCTAACTAGCACAGTATGTGAGATGCATGTATGCACCCCCGTGTCAGTTCTAGATAAAGATCTTTCTGAGCACGAAATTAACTGAGCAAAAATATACACTAGTCTACCATATTTGTGTAGCAAAGGACAAATACAGATAGCTTGGAAACACGAGGAAAGACGCACCTTCCACGGGCTCCTCCTTGATGATCCTCGCAGGGAAGCCAGCCCCCTGCGGGATCGCCGAGGGCTGGACCACGGCGGCGCTCCCAGGGAAAGGGTTCAAGGTCGCACGCAGCAAAGCTGAGGGCCCCACGGCGACGCCATTCAGAGGGGAAACACCCCCCTGCGATGAGTTTGTCCCGACAGGGGCGGGCGGCGCCAGCGCCACGGATGACGGCCCGGCGAGCCCCTCGCCGCTCCTCCTCCTCTTCGTCCCGAGCCGCCCCCCGAGCGACAGCTCGAGGGTAAGGTCCAGCTCCTCAGTCCGTGACTCCGAGCGCGGCGCCTTCTTGTCGCGGTCATCTCCACCGCCAACGCCGCGCAGCAGGTCCTTCGAGTAGGCGTCCATCGCCGGCGTCGAAACCACGAACTGGTTAGTTCGTCAGAGGAAGCGCCGCCGGGAGGGAGGGACAGGAACCAAACACAATCAAGGACAGCAACTCATGAGTGAGTGACACACGACATGAAGGGGAGAGAAACGATCACGTAGGAGGAGGAGGAGGGTCGAGGAGAGGAGCGCGACTTACGAGGATTGCTACTCCGCTCTGCTCTGTCGCACGACGAGGAAGGAGGCGCTCTCTCGCAACAGAAAGAGTTTGCTCCTCTCCGGGGGCCCCCCTCGCGGTTTTCGAGGCGTGAGAGCGAAGGGTATTTTCGGAAGCGCGGGCACAGGACGCCGCCCGGTAGGACACTTGTCATGCCAAGGGGGGTGGGGGGGGGGCGTGGCCTGGCTCGGGGCGGAGCCGAGCCCGGAGCGGTAACGCTCGCGCGGTACAGCCGGGCGCCTGCGGGGCGAACGTGTGGGGCCACACGAGGGCTGCGGCCGCGCGGCCCCGGAGCGGCGCCTCTGCGCTTCAGTTTCAACTCCTGGTTTGTACTCACCCAGCAGCAGCAAAGGGAGGGGCTTTTTGGCCGGATCTCCGGCGAACTGCGTGCGACCAAACGGACGATGACGATGCAACAGCTCGCTGTGTGGACCCATCTATCTCTATCTATCTCTATCTATCTCTAACTATCTCTATCATCTGTCTAGCCGCTTGAAAGGCGACTGTTTTCTGTCTCACGCACGGCAGGGGCTCGAGCATTGATCATGCTGTGTCGAACAAGTGTCTACAACTGGCTTTCAGTTTTGAATTTGACTGTAAGAGATAGAAGAGTTTTTACGATCCAGGTTGGGGTGGAATAAGCTAGCTAGGCACCAAACGCATTGTGCATTGCGGAGCGCGGCAGGTAGCTAGAGCTCTTCGATTTCACCCAGGCGCGCGTCTCCCAACTCCCAAGTCGAAACCGACGACACCCTCCATCGATCGATCCATGGCGCTCCCTGCGCTGTGGGTTCATCTCAGCTTAAGCTTGGGGAGGAGCTGCGCCGGCCACCGAGTTCGCCAAGTTCAAATGACTTCGATGTGGACACACCAGTGAAAAGACCTTAGCAGATGATTTACAGTCTCGGGGTTTTTGCCGTTTATACATCGTCAGATCGTCGTCTTCAGTTTGGTTACGTCAGATCGATCGTCTTCTTCAGTTTGGTTCTGAGTTCGTCGACATCTGTAGTAGTAACGTAGTTTGCTAGGCCTCATGTGTGGATCTTTGGTGGTCTTTGTAGCCTCTCTTTTCGAAGACAACATTTTGTAATGCCTTCTGTAAGTAGCTGCTTGCAATCTCATTTTGTAATGCTTCATGTGACTGGACAAATGTGAAAGGAACACAAATTGTCCCACATTTTCAAATAATACCACACACACATTCACACAACGTCTACTGTAAACCTCTATGAAATACAGAGTATAACTTTTGTTATAGGAGTACTTTGCCTAAGTAGCTGGCAATCTCATCATCTCCGTGCTAGTCCACCACTTTGTGCAGAAATTCTACCATGCTAACACATACGGGGCAGGTTGGGTATAAAAAGACCTCACAAAAAAACCTGAAGAAGCTCAGGCTGATGCCAGAAGTTATATTCATCAGACTATATTTCCCACTGCAAGACAAGCAAATAATGCACCATTGTACCTCACACACAGTCATCCAAGTGACCAAGTACATAAAAATCGGAAGAAAAAAAAACACAACCAATTCTTCCGGATCGTCGAATGATGTACATTCAGAATGACAAAAATGTGCCAAACAACAAACCTCACACAGAACCGAAGAAAAGCGCACACCGATGCCAGAATTACAGCACTCTCAGCAGACTATTTCCCCCTCATACAAAAACACCCAATCTACATTACAATATACCCTACCTTGCACACAGCTGTCGGGGTCAATATTAATAAAATAAAAACCACTAACTCATCCATATTTTTGAATAATGTACACGCATGGCAAATGTGCAATTCAACTAGGAGCTCGGGACCGAACTTGCAGTGTCACGTCATCAGCTTTTGTTTCAGCTTTTTTCTCTTTGGGGGAGAAGTCAAGCCAAGATCTTTGCACAGCTGCTCATCGGGTTGTAGCGTCTTTGGAACAGCACCAAAGGCGCAACGGGTGACCTCCAGCCCTGAGAGTGCTTGGTGCAGGTACACTGATGCATCCTCCAAACTTTGCTTCAGTTTACGAGTCCTTAGAAAAGTGGGGAAGTATGTCTTGGACGCTTGCTGGATTCTTGGCTCTGCTGTAGGAAGGTTTATCTCAGCAGCCTCCATGAATCTGTCGGTTGCTGCCTCCCACGACAAGTCATACATCTGCATATCTGTTAATGGAGTAGGCTGCTCTGCTAGAGCATTCAGTGTGAGCTGTACAAACTCTTCATCGTTGTTGTAGATACGGCAGTTGGGGAACTGCTTGAAGAACTCATTTGAAGGGTGATTGGCACATATAACAATTTTTCCCATTGCAAGGGCCTCAGCTGAGGTCGTGCAGACCACATCTGTTGTGCTGGGGTTGATGAATACTTTATAGCTGTTGGAAAACAAAGCGATTCACTGTTAAGTTTTAATAACACAAACCATAGCTGTATCCTGAATATAAAATAAATAACAAAATATATTATGTCATTCCTATGATCTTCTAACATTCTAGATCCGCCCCACAGCCTGATTAAGTAGCTTGTGCTCAAGTTGTGATTAGATCAGTAAGCTTGTATTTTATCTTCTTTTGATAAAAGGGTGAAACAGAAACAACCCTTATTGTCTTCACAGTGACATATAGCTGTATATAGATTTCAAAATGATATTTCAAATAAATAGAAAATAAGAAAGATGCAAGGAAATACTCCCTCCGTTCAAAAATATAAGATGTTCTTACTTTTTTGTGAATTGGATGTATATAGACACGTTTTAGTGTGTTTGTTCACTCATTTCAGTTTGTATGTAGTCTATATCGAAATATCCAAAACATCTTATATTTTTGAACGGAGGGAGTAGTTGGTAAATACAAGAACTTACTCATGGAATGATGGATCTGCATGATCACGACCAGGGTGAACATTTACAGCCAAACTTAAGCGCTCTGCAGACTCTCGGATTTCATCTGAATCTTCTCCACTACCATATAAATCTACTTCAAGATCGCCTAACCTGCTCTGATATTTGGACAGAAGGTCAAGAAGCTCCCTATAACCCTTACTCCACACCATCTTCCCAATGTAGTATGCCCCTTTTGTGAAGGCTGCCTCTCCATTCTGCAGCTGTTTCAATTTTAGCCTGCCAACCTCAAGAAATTTTGGATTCACACCATGGACATTGCATACAACAGATTTGGGTAAATCTTGAGTGGCACCTGATAGTCTGATTATCTGCAAGCCAAAGTTAGTGTTGTATGATTCAGCTGAACAGGGCAGGATGATTCTGGGTTCTAGGAATTACAGGGTAGTCAATTTCAACAATTTGTAATGGAGCAGAAGGCAAAAGAAGCAAGAAAATCCAGACACGAAAATTCAAGCTACCTCCATTTTCTATTTTTAATTGACTATTGTTATGTCATGAAACATCAAACATGCCACAGAAATATCCGGAACTTTTGAACAAGCAAAATGCACCCTGAAAGTATGCCTTTTTTTTATTCATCATACCTCATAGAAGTATGCATTTCACCACATACGCCTACCCAGTCATTGCCAATTAAAACCAATGTCCAAATTATAAATGAAAAAAATAGCATATGGCACAGTTGGTCAAAAGTTCCAGTGATAGATGGTAATTATCCAGCATACAATATTTGCAAAATTTTAGACAAAAATACAAGATCTTTTGATATGGCTAAAGCAGGAACAACTATTGGGTCAGAGATGCAGGATGAGAAAGGTTATGTTACAGATTGTTGATTCGTCAGAAATTCTCTGTTAGATGATATTTATCTCTTCTGCATTTCCATGGCAGTTTTTGTGCACATTTTGTCATGGGCTCTGATTAAATATCTATTTTTATCCATATCAGTCTCACATGATAAGGTCAACATTGTATAGAGTAATCATGGCTGCGTTCACTGCACTGAGGTCAGCAGATAAAAAAAAGGCTAACTCATCACAACTTTGTTGATCTTATATCTGAAGGATATACATGATATACATGTGGGCATGCATGGACAGAGATTATGAACAGGAATCATTCATGATTGGTCCTGATTCTTGAGATAAATGAGGTATCATGAACAGAGATAACACAGCTTACATAACAGAGGTGAAGGTTTAACTGCACATATTCAGGATGTTACCTTGTGGCAATAAATTCGGGTAACCCAAGTGTTTGCATATCTGAGGCAACAGGCAATCACTTGTCCATTCTTTTCTCTTCTCACATATGCTAGATAGTTTGTGTGGATCACACCTATCACTCGCCTGAACTTATTTTTCCATCTTCGCCCATGGTGGTACCAATTTAGATGCTCGGGCTCCTCTAGAACAGCAATATCGGCCACTTCATCAGGAATGCATTCTGTGATATCCCCAACAGGTAGAATGCTTCTCATTTCTTTAGAAAACTGCATCACAAGAAAAGGCCAAGCTCTTTCAAATAGCCTCAAAGCAAAACCAAATTACAAATTGGAGGCAGAATATACATATTGCCAGATGGATGGCAATAACTACAGGGCCTACCGCCAGCAAGAACAAATCACCATCTATTGCGCTTAACTTCATGCAAGCAAGGGATCAAAGTTCTCTTAAAACTGTAATCAATTTCAGTCAGATATATTTGGAAGGAAACCAGGTGTGCAAAGTAAACCATGGAAAAGATAAGATGATCCTAAGAACACATTGGGCTGGAAGAACCGGTATACCTTAGCAGGGTAGAATTTGATGCTGAACGATGGCCTAAAGTCTACCCTCTCCTCGATCCAGCGACGAACATAGCCCTCTTGCTCCAACGGCGAATCGAACACAATCTTGTTAGGGTAAACCAACTCTTGGTCCCTTATAGAAAGCCAGGGAATCACCAAGGTGACGTCTCTACTCCCGTCCTTGGCAAGGTAGGCCGCCCGGAACAACGGGTTGATGGAAGTCCCCGTCATCCATGGAAGGCTCGCGGTGGTGAACACAGCGAAATGCCGCCTCGCCGACATGGCCTGCAGCTACACGGTGAATTTCAACCGATTTTCGGTCGATCAGCACGTTGTCGTGTATAAGTTCTCCCGTCCTGGAAAAGATACAAGGGAATGTATGAGCACCGAATTCGTGAAAATCGGTTTTCTGGATGTGGGTACTAACAAGTACTCCCTATGTAAGGAAACATAAGAGCATTTAAATCGCTACTTTAGTGATCTAAACACTCTTATATTTCTTTGCGGAGGGAGTAATAACTGAATATAATCTCTATGTATGAATGGTTACGAGACACAGGGTAAACTGTAACAGCAGGTATGCGTGTTGCAACTATCAACCAGACGACACAAATCGCATGAAAGCGAGCTCCCGCGTGCTGGGGGATACTACCAGTAATAATAAACAAACAAATACGGAGTACTAGGCGACTATTCCAAACGAAGGAATCGAGCAGATTGGCGGGGAATCAGGGGCGGCTTACCTTACCACCAAGGGCCGAGGAGGAGAGCTGCACGGCAGAGGCGCCGGGTCGGGGCCGGACGGACTCAGGCGGGCTCGGCCCGATGGGAGCGTGACGGCGGCGAGGGCCGGAGAGCGGCGGTTGAGCGGGCGGGCGGGTGAGCAGAGCTAGCGAAGCGGAGGGGGAAAGGTAGTAGTCGGCCGGGCCACCCCACCAACACCAGTCGTGTCGTGTACTCGGTCGTGGGCGCGCGCTGGCGCTGGCTAGATACCCCGGAGGCCGGAGTGCTATTTCCCCTGATCCAGTCCCGCGCGGCGACGATGTGACGCGCCGGTGGATCTGGGCCGCACACCGGCGTCTGGACGGACGGGAGGCGGCACAGCGCGACGGCTGACGCGACCCCGGGCGCGAGTAGTTTACTGGCCGGTAATCTGAGATTATGCTTAATGGTGTGGAATATTCCTCCCTTGACAGCCACGCTCGGGCGCCGACCGAATCCAAGCAACCGACCGGGTCTCAGGGAGGGCATCGTGCCAGCGAGGGGGTCTCTGTTTGAATGTACGTGTGCCAGCTCACGAATTCTATATATACAATTGGAAAATTTGAGCTTATGTCAAGTAGGAGTATCGGTCAAAATTTTCTACTCCCTCCGTCTCTAAATATAAGTCTTTTAGACATTTTAAATGGACTACAATATACGGATGTATGTAAACATATTTTAAAGTGTAGATTCACTTATTTTATTCCGTATGTAGTCACTTGTTAAAATCTTTAGAAAGACTTATATTTGGGAACGGAGGAATTCTCCCAAACATGACAACACCGGGCAACACAGGAACGAGATTTTCATAAGTTTTTTTTTTACTTTAGTAGCATAGTGACCGCGCTTTGCTATGGAAGTACGGAAAAATAAAAACATAACTCACGCATATTCCACACCTTCTCGCAAAAAGGAAAATGCATATTCCACATCATTGGATTGATAGAAGAAAGAGAATTAGTACAAGTGAGGATACAACACATGACACAAACGCAATAGGGCGTAACACATGGTGGCCGGAGCAAAAAGACATGGAATGCTCAGTCCAAACAAGGAAATAACACAGCTAAACCCCCTAGTCTGGTCTCTAGCCATGGAGGACGGGGAGGTGGGACCCAGGAAACCCAGACGACGTCGCGACTTCACGAGAACCTCCGCCGCGCGTCCACTACACCAAACTCTACAGGATGAATGTACCCTCACCAATAGCGCAGGAGATCGGCAAATGAGTAGCAGGATACGGCAAAGTTGAAGGCAGAAGACATGGGAAAGCGCAGCGGAAGTCGTAATTAGCACCTTGGAAACCCACACCTTGATCTGCAACCCGAACCAACGTGATGTCCATCATCTTCAGAACCAAACACTGGGACGCCGCGAGCCAACAAGATGGTGCCTTCAAAAAGGACAATGACGTCGTAGCGCCGTCGACGTCCAATCCAAGGAATTGGACCTAGGGTTTCTTCTGGTGTTCGAAGAGAGGCACATAAAGGGAAGAAAAAAAATCAAAGGCATTGGAATTACCCAAATGAATAAATAAATAAATGACAAAAACATGCACAAATTTTCCTAGAAAATTGCACTTTTTCACATATGCAAAAATAAAATATATAATGGTGCAATTTTTCGCACTCTGCTATGATATGCAGACAAATTACATATAGTACATGCATGCCGATGGTATTCACAAATTAAAAAAGCAGGATTTGATAATAAAAACTAATAATAAAATAAAAAGTAAAACTAAATCAAAAACTAAAGTTTTTTAATGAAGAATGAATCAAGGAATTGGTATTACCCTAATGAAAAAAATAAAATTAATTAAAAATGGCCAAAACTTGGACACAATTTTTTACAGAAAATTACACATTTTCACAATATGCAAGAATAAGCATATAATAGTGCAATTTTTTAGATATTACATGTAGTACTTGCATCTTTACATCGAAGATTAATTGTCTTACTCACGCCGATTGTGTTACTATAAACAAATCATGAAGTAAAAAAAGAGTGGTAAGAAAAATAAAACAAAATACAAAACTACAATTTTCAAATGAAAAATAAATTAAAGGCATTGGTATTACCTTAATAATGAAAAAATATATGATAAAAAAGTGCACAAATAATTGCATTTCAAGACAATGCAATAATAACCATATAATAGTGCAATTTGTTGGACTCTGGTATAATTTTCACACATATTACATAGTACTTGTGTACGTGGGAAAATAAATGTCTTACCTGTGTCGACGATATTACCCAAAATGAATCACAAAATAAAAACACAGGATTTGGCAATATAACTAAAATTAAAATAGAAATTAAAAAACTGAAGCTTTCCATGGAAAAATGAATTACAGGTATGGGTATCACCCTTAATGAAAGAAAAATATGACAACAACTTGCACAGAAAACTGCACTTTTCTCACTATCTGTAAGAAATATAATAGTATAATTTTTTGGACTCCGGTATAATTTGCACACATATTACATAGTATTTGCGCATGTATGTCAGAGATTAAGATTAATTTTGTTATTCATGCTGATGATATCGCCTCAAAACGTGCATACACAAAGACAATGAAATAAATTGCATCCATATTGGTATCGCGTGTGTGACACATACATACGTAGAAACAAATAGAGACACAAAGAGAGAGAGAAAAGACTGGCACCTATAGAATACATAAAAATCACTTGGATGATCTCCTGCACACACACAGAAAAAATAGTGATGCACACAAAAGAGGGGGGAAGGCTGGCATGATAAAAAAAAAACATCGAAGCACTTGACGATCAAAACAAATCAAAAACCAACACATACCCTAAAATGGGCATCACAATTGCTAGGAAAAATGAAAAGTAATTTATCAAAAGAAAAACCCAGAGAAATAGTGACCCAAGGTACAACAAGCATCAACTCGAAAACAAATGGCCTACCACCCGGGCTAACACATAACCGACTAACCTAATACTAAAAGGCTGAAGCGCATTCCATTGAACATAATATCTTGAAAACGAAAGTTGTGTTTGTGAAGTACAATCCAAACAAACCCCACATACAGATCACAAGCTTTGGGAATGGATGGTTTCAGATTAGACTGAGCGTAGAAAATTTTCAGTGGCATGATATATAGCAAAACTAGGGATGAAAAAGCAGCAGAAACTTTTTGAATTTTCGAAGGAAAAACAAAGAGAAAGAGGAAATACAGAAATGAAACAAGAAATTTGCATCATGGAAAAGAGAAAAGATTTTTTTTATACGGAAACGGAAAGAAAAACAAAACTTTTCGTTTCCGTGAATACGAAAATTTCCAACATTTTTACAATAGTTCTACGGCTACTTTGTAGTAGCCCAACCACCAAACAACTCACTTGTGAAGTGAGCAAAATGGCCCAATGTGAGGCCCAACTTTTGCTACCACGCACGACCCAACTAGACCTTATACATAATTGTCCAGTATTACTATAATATTAAGCTTAATCTTCAAACTAAACATATTATTTTGTAACCATGTTAATAATGAATTATGTTTGTTGGTTTGTATGTGTTTTTCTTTGTGGTTCAAGGGGGTTTTAACTAGGGATGGCAATTTTATCCTTGGATCTGGACAGCCGTGGATATCCGAACCGGTTGTGTAAGGGTATGTAGCGCATTTGTGTCCATGGGTGGTCCGTGGATATGGATATCCGTCAACAGTAGGGTTGGGCACGGTTACAGTTTGTGCCCCATGGATATCCGATGAATACCCGTATGACACTTAGGGTCATATCCTAGTGACAGTAGACTCAGGGGTGGACCCAGGATTGGGCCAAGCCCAGGGCCCAGGCTGCTACAGTACTGTTACAGTACGTCTACAGTACACAAATAAGCTACATGCAACCAAGTAAATCAATCTCAAGCCCCAGGCCCAGGCCCCCCCCCCCCCGGCCTGGGTCCTGGATCCGCCACTGAGTAGACTAACCAAACCCCAAGTCGCTCGTGATCACAGGTTGGATTTAGACCAGCTCCACCCGCCCCAAACCCGACCCATTGCCATCCCTAGTTTTACGTTTTGGTCAACACCCACTTTCATTGCCGTTTCCGCTCTGTATTCGCCGGGTATTCGTTTACGGTAATATTTGTTTCATATTCATTTTTTAGGTTTCCATATTTTGTTTCGCTTCCGCAAAAAGTATGAAGACAAATGTGGTAACATCCAGTTTCATCTGTTTCTGCTTCATTTTTATCCCTAAACAAAACAGATTATTGTTACCTTGATGTTCTCTGTACATCCATGATTGATTAGGAATAGATCGAAAGTTTATTTTGAAAATAAAATGTCCACTCAATTGATGAAAGTGGCAAATTTATATCCTGCCCAATTTTTGAGTGGTATGTCTGGAACAGGGAATTTCGAAAGTCATTTGCACACGGGCAAGTTTTCAGTCGTTTGGAATATCGTCATAATCTTTTTTTTGGGGGGGAATCTAGGTGGGTGAAGGACGGATATAGACCGCGGAGAAAGGAACGAAGTTTTCAAGATTTTTCTCCGGAAGCATAAACGGATATAGTCCATGTCAAAAAAAGGGAAAAAAACGGATATAGTCCTCTTTGCACACGCTCGACGGACAGAGAGGGATACGTGCGATGCGAAGATGCCTTGGCATTTAAAACACCAAGGCCCTAGCGTGTTCTAACGACGGTTTAGCTAGGGCTTAGGCAGTACCGTATACATCGATCTGGAAAGTCCAACAACGACGATGGCGCTCTCTTTGCTGAGGGCTCGTCTGAGCGTCGGCACGAGCTGCGCCACCGGGATTGCCAAGGCCGTCCGCGGCAGCACCAACACCAGCAATGCTGCGGTGAACAACTTGGGCAACGTACGGCGCTTCTCCGCCGGTGCAGGCAACAGCGGCAACAACTTGTCCGAAGCCACATCTAAAGGTCCTAGGACACTCCCCGCCTGTCTGCTCGCCACCGCCGTTGGCTTTGGGGTCGGCTATGTCATCACGCCGCGACATGTTGACGAGTCGTCGGGTCGTGCCGCCTCGTCGACTCTCTCGGATGAAGCCAAGGCCGAGCTGCTCCGGTACGTCGACGACAAGTTCTCTCAAGCACAGGAGCTCACCAAGTCCCTCCAGGCCGAAGCTAGGTCCGATCTGCTCCGAGACAGGCTGCACGCCGAGAACGCGATCTCTGCGTTTGAGGCCGAATCTAGGGGCGAGCTAGCCCGTACTCGCAAGCAGATCGCCGAGTGGCGGGCGGCGGACGAGAGGACGCTGGCCGAGTTCAAGAAAGAGGTCACGGAGAAGGTGAACTCTCGGGCGGCGAACAGGGGTGTCTCCCCGGAGTGCAGCGTGGAGTTCGCCAGGATACGCCAGGAGATCCACGGCACCGACCGGAGGCTAAGCTCCGTGCAGTCCCAGGTGAGCTCGCGGGCGGCGAACGAGGGCAGGTTCGCCGAGTGCAGCAGCGAGATCGCCAGGCTACGGCAGGAGGTTGGGAACACCGACCGGAAGCTAAGCTCCGCGCTGTTCAAGATGAACTCGCTGGCGGCGAGCGCGGGGAGCTCCGCCGAGGCCAGCAACGACGTCGCCAGGTTACGTCAGGAGGTTGGGAATATCGACCGGAAGCTAAGCTCGGCGCTGTTCAAGATGAACTCGCGGGCGGCGAACGAGGGGAGCTCCGCCGAGGCCAGCAACCAAATCGCGAGCCTGCATCGGGAGGTTCAGAGCACCATCTGCAAAGTGAATAGGCTTCAAGAAACCGTGGATCGGTTGGTGGAAGACAGTAGGAGGCCGAAAGCCAAGAAATACAAGCAAGATTGAGGCCGAGAAAATACAAAGTAGCACTACAAAAATCGAAAGGTCAAACCCCCTAGAGTAAATCAATGGCCCTGGAGGTTATGATTTTTGGATTACGGGTTATCCGTCAGTGTAAAAGAATACTTTTGCGTCATTCCGTGTACTTAGTCGTTGTCGCTGTGTTAGCAAACTTAGCTGCCTTTAAGGCTAGTTGTAATGGCCAGCCTTAAGTTGAGTGGTAAATGGATTTGGAAAATGTTTTCGTGTGTAATGAACTAAGCGTCTGTAACCATTTAGGTCGTATGCGGTTTTAATTTTGTGTCTAAATAAATTTCTACAATAAATTAAAAATTTAGTTTTTTTTTTAGAAAAGGAGGATGACCCCCGGCCTCTGCATCTAAGAGATGTATACGGTCACTTTATTGATTATTCTGGAGGCCCTTACAAAGTATTACAACAATATGTCTGAATCCGCCATCTTGGCAACATATGCCGCCACTCCTATCCAAATAATAAAGGCGTGCTAGCTGGGTCACTACTCAGACCACTCATCTAAGCCTAACATCAAAATGATGAAGGGATGCTAGCTGGGCCACTACCCAAACCACTCACCTAAGCCTAACATCAAACGCCGGAAACCCCAGCCGAGCCACATACCGGGTCTGGGCCACAATCCGGTCTGACGCACTCACATGTGTCGTCGCCGCCATCTTCCACAGGTCCGTCTTCAGAGCAGATATTGAGGCTTCTACCTTGTCAGGCCACTCCGTCATCGACGCCACCTTGACGCCAGACAACTACCTCCACCTGCGCGAGTCCACCACTGCGCATCGGACGCCGAATCTCCACTACACCACGCCGCCGAGATCCGTCGTCATCAATGTGAAGGATGAAGTACCGCTCCACCAAGAAAGGCGCCCGCTGGTCCCTCGATCCCGTGTACGCCTCCAAGAATGACGCCCCCAAGGAGGAAACGACACCAACGCGCCGCCGTCATCCGATCAACTGATCTAGGGTTTCCCCCGGAGGTAGCGGATAGAGGTCTAGAGCTTCTCCACGGCGATGCCCTCAAGAAGGTAATGACACCACAAGGTGCCACCAACGCCGGTCTTGGCATCAAGCCGAGCACAAGGTTTTCACCCGGATCCGCTCGAAGAACCTCCATCACGTATTGTGTGCACGGGTCGCCGCCGATCTGAGCCGCCACACATGGAGCAGGCCGCACCGGCCAGATCAGATCTGTCCGGAGGACACAACCCGCATGGTGCCGACCCAACCAGCAGGCCCTCCATGCCGCCACCGCCGATCCGAGGTCAGAAGGTGTGTCGCCGCAGACCCGGCCGCCGCCGCCGAACGCCGCCACGCAGCCCGAGGCAGGGCCGGCTGCCGCACCCCACCGTCGCCGCCCTTGGCCGAGGCAGCCGCCGCGCCGCCGCCGGAAGGCAGGCCCGCCGCACCGCCAGGCCAGATCGGCCGAGCCACCCACGCCGCGGGGCTCCGCCCCGTCCGCACGGCACAGGCAAGAGGGAAGACCCCCGCCACCGCCATCAGCCCCGGGCTATAGCCGGTGGCGTCCTTCGGCGGTGGCGGCGGGAGGGGAGGACGGATGGAGACCCCTGGCGGCTAGGGTTTTAGATCCGCCCGAGTCGCCCGAGCGGGGGCGACGCGGGGGCTCTTGATGCGTCTGCCACACGCGTAGCTAGTTCAGTGAAAGTCATTGGATGTAGAATTAGCAAAACTATTATGAAAGTAAATGGTAAAAACTTTGTCATTTGTGCCACCTCTCAAAGATGGCAGTTTAGTCCTATAGACAAAACTAACGTGAAAGTAAATCTTCTTCACTACAGTACTTAAAAAGAACGTAAGGTTCATCTTACGTCAATTTTTCTCCCCACCATCTCTTCGTCCATCCTCCCACACTCCACCGATTTTCCTGTTTTTTCACCCCCTTCTAATTTTCACATAACCAATCTTTGGCAACCTAGTATACCAGATCAATCTATGGTATAGCAATAAATTCACAGTTCATAAATAAATTGTTTCTTATGTTAAAAGCTAGTGCTGGTCAAACATCTTTGGTAACCTAACAAATAGCAAAAAAAGTAAATATCAATCAATTTTTAATCTTTGGTAACCCAGTAAAGCAGATTAATCACGGGCACATACATATTTTATGATTTTATCAGCTTAAGAAATGACAAAAAATCCATTACAAAATAACTTATTTTGTCTATTTGTTTTGCACCAAAAATTTGTCCCATATGGTTCTCCATGGCAAGTTGGCAACACAGAGGCCCATGCTAGTTAGAGCATAAAGAAATCGGAGTCTTTTTGGTTGCATCTTTGTTGGCTATTTGCATATGTGCCTCGGCTAGGCAAGATTGAGTGAATACAGGGGAAAACAAATCATGTTTTGCATATAGTTTGGTCGAATTCCTATACATCGCTCTGTGCGGCGAACTACCGTTCAACCACATGGGGAAACAACTCAGCGATCAGAGATGGGCCGGCACATATTTGAGCGTTTTACATAGTTAAATTAAACCTATTTGGGGAACTTACACAAGGTTCCCCAAATCGATTTCTTCAATTTGTTCTCTTCACTAATTTTTTATGTTTTAATTTTCGTTTTTCTTTTATATTTTGAAATTTTTAAAATTTGTAAAATAATTCTAATTTTCAAAAAATGTTAGAAAGTTTTTGAAATAGTTCATACTTTCAAAATATTTTTGGAAATTAAAAAACACAAAAATTCAAAAAAATATTTTCTTTAAAAATATTCCCATCTTCTTTTTTTCACAAATTCAGAAAATGTTTTCATTCTTTAGAAATTGTTTAGAATCTGAAAACAATAATATTTCAAAAGTTGTACATAAATTCATAAAAATTAGGCTTTCAAAACTGATCATAAATTTTTTAAATCCAAATGTTGTTTGTATTCAGAAAATGTTCAGGAGATAACAAAAGTGTTCAAGTTTTTTTTTTAAAGGTTCATTATTTCAAAAAAAAATCATGTTTAAATAAGATTCAATATTAGAAAAAAATTCAGTTTTTTAAAATGTTGGTATATTTTGTTAAAATGTTTGCTACAGTATGGTTTGCTTTGTTAGAGTGGTACGGTCTGCTACACTCCGGTTTACTCCAGTATGATTTAAATGCATGTCCAACAGCCAAACAGACCAGGTCACGTGGCGGGGGAGCAACTAGTTAACGAGCGCTCCTTTGGGAGCCTCGCAGCGATCAGCGTCACTTGGCGCGCTCTCAGCCATTCGTCACGTGTCGCGCTCTGGACGCTTCCTCCAGATGTTATTTTTTTTATTTTTCCACACGCGTTTTCGGCTTATTGAACGGTTTTTCCCGGTTTTTTGACGTTTTGGTTTTCCATCGGTCTTCCTTAGCTTTTCGACGAAAAAATTGTGTGAAAAAACACGTTTTTTTCGTGAAAGTCACGGTTTTGCTTCCGCGAGAGGCACGATTGTGCTTTCGCGAGAGTCACGGCCGTGCCTCTCGGAAAGGGAAAAAAACGAGTTTTTTTTCTTTTTTTTTTCTTTTTCGCGAGAGTCACGGTTTTGCTTTCGCGGGAGGCACGGTTGTGCTTTCGCGAGAGTGACGGACGTGCCTCTTTCGGAAAGGGAAAAAATGCGTTTTCTGTTTTTTTTTTCTTTCACGAGAGTCACGGTTTTGCTTCCGCGAGAGCCACAGTTGTATTATGGAATGAGTAAAGAGACTTGCCGGTAACGAGATTGAACTAGGTATGATGATACCGACGATCGAATCTCGGGCAAGTAACATACCGATGACAAAGGGAACAACGTATGTTGTTATGCAGTTTGACCGATAAAGATCTTCGTAGAATATGTAGGAACCAATATTAGTATCCAGGTTCCGTTGTTGGTTATTGACCGGAGATGAGTCTCGGTCATGTCTACATAGTTCTCAAACCCGTAGGGTCCGCACGCTTAACGTTCGATGACGATCGGTATTATGAGTTTATGTGTTTTGATATACCAAAAGTAGTTCGGAGTCCCGGATATGATCACGGACATGGCGAGCAGTCTCGGAATATCCGAGACATAAAGATTCATATATTTGAAGGTTATATTCGAACACCGGATGAGTTCCGGGGGTTATCGGATAAATACCGGAATACCGGTAGGTTACCGGAACCTCCCGTGGGGTTACTGGGCCTCATGGGCCCAAGTGGAAGAAGAGGAGGCGCGACTAGCTTGGGGCGCGCAGCCCCCCTATCCCAAACCGAATTGGACTAGGGGGCCGCCCCCCCTTTTCTTTCTCTCCCTCTCTTCCTTCCTTCCTCTCCTACTCCTACTAGGGAAGGAGAAGGAATCCTACTCCCGGTGGGAGTAGGACTCCCCATGGCGCGCCCCTCCTCCTTGACCGCCTCCTCCTCCCCTTCCTCCTTTATATACGTGGGGAGGTGGCACCCCATATACACACACGTTGATTTTAGCCGTGTGCGGTGCCTCCCTCCACAAATACACACCTCGGTCATATCGTTGCAGTGCTTAGGCGAAGCCCTGCACCGGTAGCTTCATCATCACCATCACCACGCCGTCGTGCTGACGAAACTCTCCCGTGACGCTCAACTGGATCAAGAGCTCGTGGGACGTCATCGAGTTGAACGTGTGCTGAACGCGAAGGTGTCGTACATTCGGTGCTTGGATCGGTTGGATCCCGAAGACGTTCGACTACATCAACCGCGTCACTAGACGCTTCCGCTTTCGGTCTACGAGGGTACATAGACACACTCTCCCCGCTCGTTGCTATGCTTCTCCTAGATAGATCTTGCGTGATCGTAGATTTTTTTTTGAAATACTACATTCTCCAACAGATCCGTGGGCGCTTGCCCTCTAGAGTTGAGTTCTTAAACACAACAGTCTCGGTGATGGTCGGTGCCCTCTATGTGATGTCCCAGAGGACTCTAACCATATATTCTTCACCTGTATTACGACGCAATTCCTCTGGAGCTGTTTCAGAGAAGTCTGCGGCGGCATTTGGTGCCACACGAACTTCCTAGACCTGTTCGCAGAACTCCAAACCACAACCATGGGCTCCGATCACATTAGGTGGCTTGGGATCGGGGTTCTTGCATGGAAACTTTGAATGATCCGTAACAAGCTGGTGATTGAACATACAACTCTACGACGGTCCACTGATGCGATGTACAAACTTTGTGGTTTCTTGCAGCTCTGGAAGCCGCTTAGTCGTTGACCGGAGCACGCCTGCATCAACTCCATCACCGCCGGTCTCCGCTCCATTGCACTTTGCATGTCGCCATCTCTACCGCCGATGCCACCTGGGCCTGATTAGTCGCCCCACTCATAGGTGCAGCATGTATGCTGTCTTTTTTCTCTCTTTTCCAGACTTGTTGAGTTGTGCCCTCGGCAAAACTTTGAATACTTTGTGTGTACTGTGTGTCGTGTTGGGTGGTGTGTGTTGTGTTCTGTTGTTGCACTAAACCTTGTTGTTGATGGTTTGCTTTATATATAAAGCGGAGAGAAAGTCTATTTCGATATTAAATCAAAAGACGCCGTCCACTTTCTTCGAGAGTGCGAAGCAAAATCATAGAGCAGTACGGGAAAGAAATTCTATGAGACCAGGTCTCACGGATTAGCAGGTGAGACCCATCCTGATGGATGACACGTGGCATTTACAAATCACAAAGCACCCACCCCACCCCCACTTGAAATCAGGGGGACAGAGATTAGATGCTTTGTGATTTGTGAATGCCACGTGTCATCCATCAGAATAGGTCTCACGTGCATTTTATGAGACCTGGTCTCATATAATTTTTTTTCCGAGCAGTACGTGTCTGCGCGTACACTATAGCCTTCGGATTAGCCCGTAAGCCATGCTGCGGCTGCACGTACGGCCTGCCCATGCATGTGCACCCAGCGTGCTTGTTACGTGTGACTTTGCCGACTCTCTCTCCAACTGCACACACACACACGGCACACCCAATCATTCCAAGATCACCATGGTCATACAGGTAACACACGCACAAGCAAGATCACACAGCTTCCAGATCAACTACGTTCTACGTACAGACAAAATCGTTAAGTTTGCAAGCACGACCAGCGAGAGATATGGCGTCGGCTACATCTCGAGCAATTGCGGCGGTGCTTCTCGCATTCGTGTGCTGTGGGTTGGCCGAGGCCGCGGACAAAGCACCGATCAAATGGCTGAGGGCGCACGCGATGTTCTACGGCGGGGCTGACGCCTGACACCATGGGTAACAAGCCTATTGCAAACTCATATACGAAGCATACGCGCGCCTTGCCGTGTCGTTCTACTTTTCTACCATTTATTTGTTTGATTGTTAATTCATGAATAAATTCCTTGCTGCTCTATTTAAGGGTGGGGGTTGTTGTACATTTCAAGGGCCTTCTGTGTTTTGGCTTCCATAATTTTGGGGTGAGAACACCCTTTATTACATTGGAGGATATGTTCAGATGCTAAGACACATCACCATCTAGTTGGTAGGATATTACTCGCCTTTTTACAACTATTGGTCTTCAAAAAATGATATATGTTAGCAGCACTGCCAAAAACATATCCAAAATAGTGGTTGGTGTCACGTATGTCCCGGCCCTGCAGGGTTAAACCATAGTACGGGATGGAGAAGATAACATTCATTTGCAAAACTAATTCAAAACTAAGATATGCGACTGAGGTTTCCGATTGTAGTATTCATCTAAAACAATCATACAATTCTATGATTTGACCAACCAATATTTGATAACCTACCTTGGTCGCATACAAATAATACAAAATACCAACAATAATGGTCTGCGATAACGGTAAACACGTAGTGGAAGTGTGAAATACCGGGAAGTTGCAACACTGACCAAAGTATATGGCTTCTAGGTTTCAATATCGATCATTTAGATGCATAGTTAGAATCAGAATAGAAAGAACATAGAAAGCAATGCTTTGCACTGACTAACGGCAGGAAAGGGAATAAAGCATGTTTATAGCGGCCTCTAAAAGGAAGAGACGAAAATAGGAGGATAGATAAATAATAGTACAAGTGATTGATCTCAGTTTATCATTTGAATGTAGCATTACTGATACATTAATAAGGTCTGGTCAGCGGTGTATATAAGTGACCCCGTGACAATTAACCAAATTATCTCCACATAAAAACCTAGTTATCATCTTGTCTTATTGTTTTAATGCCAATTAAGTTTTGTTAGAGACGGTGCTCCTTTGGCGTGGAATCATATGCTAACTAATACCCCCTCTGTTCTAAAATATAATACAACTTTGTTGTGAAAAGTCAAGCGTATCAATGTTTGACCAAGTTTCAGAAAATCAACATCCACATGTGCTTTTATAGTTTATTTATTTAGTACTTAGGATATCGATAGTTTATTCTAAACACTTTGTCAAACATGGACTTCTTTGACTTTTGAAAAAACTAATATGCATTGCATTAGAACCGAGGCATCATAAAAGCATGCCATGTATAAACTGCCCGAGATTGTTAATCCACAAGCACGGATATGGTACTCAAGCAGTGAAGCATGGGGATTTCAGATAGAAACCTTACTGGGTGAGATAAAATCCCAATATAATGTACTACTTGTTTAGCCCCGAAGCGAGCAAGATTGAATTTGGATCAGGGTGCCAAAGAAAGGATGGCCAGGGGAGAGGAAGAAGGTACCGGGAGTTGTACTGCAGACCTTTTGGACCATGACATGGAGACGAAGGCAACCAAGTTCCGAAGAGACAACCATCCATGTCCAGCGCCATTGCTAGTCGTGGTAGCCTACTTTGTCGCCTGCTCCTCTAGGCTCCAAGCGTCGTCATCGTTGGACGTTAATTACCGCACAAAAGAA
>LR738715.1:138088623-138107037 GCA_902687465.1 Secale cereale
GCGGCGTGGTGGTGGATAGGCAAAGCCCGTGCAGCCTTGTGGTGCGGAGGAGGCGGTGTTGGCTGGGCGCTTGTGCAACCGTGTGGTGTGGAGAAGGCGTTGATGGACTGGCGCCCGTGTAACCATATGATGCGGATGAGCAGGTGATGGTCTGGGTGCCTGTGCAACCGTGTGGTGTGAAGGAGGCGGTGATGGTTCGCCCGTATTGCTATGCGAGAATGGGAGAAAGATGGAAAAATGGGCGGGGCATGCGGCATGGTGGTGGATTGACGGCGCCCATGCAGCCATGTGACGCAAAGGAGGCAGTGATGGGCCAAGCTGGCAATGACCGTGTGGGTGTGCAATGGTACATCACTTTGATAGGCGTGAATATAGTCGGCGGCATCATTAATTTCCCTCGTACCAATTGTACATGAGTGGCATGCAACCCTTTTTTCTCGCACAAAAAGTAGTCTCTCTTATCTAAAATAAATGTTATGGTTTTAGTTCAGAGAGTAAGTGACACATAACCCATCAAGTGTTGAAAAAACATAGTTGGATGGTTGACCCAAATAGTAAAGAATACCTACTATTGGATGGTTAGGAGAACATTGGTATCCCCTGCCCATCAGAGTTCAAGTCCCAGACTTAACATTGGTGCTTGCATTTTTCTGGATTTATTCCAGGCCTTTTGGCGATGTGTGTTCGGCGGAAGGAGATGTTCCTGTCGACTAAGAAGGCGTCGGTGGCGACTTCATCAATCTCAAGATGATGTGCCGATTCAGTATCTCAGAGGTGCTCATAAAGATAGGGCGTTCGTGCATGTATTCATATAGATGAGTATATGCTCATATACGTGAGCGACTTCGATTGCACCGTGTTAAAAGAAAATCTACTCACATAGTAAGAGACCGTGGTTTTCCTAAGCAAAACTAAGTGATTCTCCTATAAAAATAAGAGACGTGGTCACTTGACCCTTCCCAGCCCCGGAGCGCTCATAGCGCTTACAATCGAGGGAGCTTAGATATTGCAGTGATGTCAAATGAAGGGCCATACACACCAATAGATGCACGCGACGTCTCTTGTTCTGTCTCTGCTAAGGAGTTTGTTTTGTCAATTTTTTCCCTTATGGTGTAAACAGAAAACGTTACGCGTTTTTGTTAATTTGCCTTTGTAATCACATCCCTTTGTAAACAGATCCACGACAGTTTTCGAACGATACCGCCCACCCCCGATTGGTAACGGTTGTGCCATCCACGAGCCCTCCTCCCCCCACGACTCCCTCCTCTCCTCACCTGTCCAGCGCCGCTGCCTCCCCTCGATCCCTTCGAGCGCAGTGCTACCGCGTCCCCTCAACCCCGTTCGACTGCAGCGCCGCTGCCTCCCTCAATCCTCTCCTCCAGGTCCAGTGCATTGGCCATCCCTTGATCCATCGGCGCCACTAGCCGCGAGGAACGACCTGCATTACCACGCCGCAACCAAGCAGGTTTTGATTTTTCCATTACAGAGTTGTTGCACCCTGTAGTCTGATTCCTTTTACTTTTACATTACCAATACTTGAAACAAACACCTCCTAAGTGTGTACATCGCTTGCTACGATGCAGGTGGCGCGTGCGGGCATGGCAATATGCAGGGGCGGACCTAGAGAGAAAATGGCCCGGTATCCTAGCATGTGATCACTCATATTTTTCAACTAAAAATGAGGTGTCACACACTATATTTTGCATGAAACTTAAAAAAAAAAATTCACCCGGTGTCTTGTGCACCCGGGTAGCTCATCTTGGGTACGCCCCTGACAATCTGTACTCAGCGGGGTATGGGACGCGGACAGCAGCGCTGAGCACGGTTCTATTCAATGATGGTGCGGCATGTGTGCAGTGCTATAAGATTGCATGTGACCTCGAGTTGGCGGACCCCATGTGGTGCAAACCCGACGCCATGGTGACAATCACGATCACAAATCTCTGCCCGCCTAACTACGCGCTCCCGAGCAACAATGGAGGATGGTGCAATCCGCCGAGGCCGCACTTCAACATGGTGCAGCCGGCCTGGGAAAAGATTGGTGTCTACAAGGGTGTCATCACTGTCATGAACCAGAGGTACATACACATGAGTATATATCATTGTTCCGTGCTTATGTGCAAGTTTACTAAAACCCATGTATGAGGAAGGGTGGGGTGCGGTTCAAGATTGTTGCCTTGTTGGGCATGACTACTTTAACCTAGTCAATGTGTTCAACGTCGCTGCTGCCGGATCGATCCAGTTCATGGAGGTCAAGAGCTCCGATTCAGACGATTGGGCACCAATGGCCCGTAACTAGGGTGCGAATTGGCATTCCCTAGCCAATCTTACCGAAAAGATGCTCTCATTCAGATTGACCAACACAGATGGGCAGACACTTGTGTTCAACAATATTGTGCCGGGTGAATGAAAGTTTGGACAAACATTAACGAGTAAACTGCAGTTCAACTGATCAATCTCAACAAAAACAATCTAGGATGTGATTGGTTTATGAGCATACCATCATCTGTTGAGCCAATAGCTGAAATTCATTAATTTGTTGTGTGGTGCTTAAAAATATGAATTGTAAGCACTACTTGTTGGCATATATTGATCGATTGGTCACCCCACTCCAATATCCTTGCACGTGTTTAACTTGTTCTACATATTTGTGTTTTTATTTATTTGAATTGTGTATATCAAACATGATTGGTTCTACCGAATTACCTAGATTTTTATTCTCTTGGTTTGATTGTTTCTAGAGACCCAGAAATAACAATTCCACGTCAATAATAATAACCCACTAGTACTGATCATGGCTACCTTTGCAGGCTGTTCTACAGTGCAACCCACATACGGTTTTGACGGTTTTGACTCTCTCTCTCTCTCTATCTATCTATCTCTCTCTCTCTTGCGCGTACGTGTGCATGTCAATACACTGTAATATATTCATATAGGGTGTGTTTGGTTGCATTCTCAACTCAACATAGTTGTTCACTCTCCATGCATGCTCATCTCAACACCCATCTTCATGCATGCTCTCTTCATGCATGCACCTAGTGTATTTGTGTTAAGCTTGTGTGGGCTCATGCACCCTCCATACACTCTACCAAACACCCAAAAGTGGGTCGAGAAGGGAACTTTTGCTCTCATGCACCCTCCATACACCCTACCAAACACACCCATATATTCTTCGCTGCTTCTACAAAATAAAATAATTAGAAGTATTGTTACGAAAGTATATCCCATGCCTATAGATATTTCGGCGTAAAAAATTCTCGTCAAACATATTCCCTTTAACCTCGGAATTGATTTCAGCTATCGTGATAAGTCCTCATGAGATATAATACGCATAAAGACCCTACCTAACACAAGCAAGAAAAGGTGCAACAATTAATGGCATAATATGGTATAAATCTCGGGAATATCAAGATTAAACTCAACTAAAAGATGAGTACATAATGCACTCATCAGCCACATGTAGGTATGTATGATGGAAACTCATAGATTTTTTTTTGGCTCAAGAACTTGGATATACAAGAAAACATATCATACTTAGTGCGAAAATGGCTGGCAACGATGGGAATTAAGATCAACATCCAAAACATGCAAGAAAATTATACATAAGCCGCTCTAACATCGAACCGTATGCGAATGGGTGCAATGAGACAAGCGTGTGAGTTTCTTGCTTTTGTTACACTTCACATTTACCAAATGTGAATTTTGTATTGATTATGGTAGGCCGCTAAGACCCTGACATAACCGGATTAGCAAGGTTATTTCACACCAAGAACTCTTTTGAGATCATTTTGTTAGTAGCCTACTATTGTTGTTTATTTGGAGAAGATGGCACCGATCCAGTTGAGGAGACCATGTCATTTCTCCTTTTATTAATGAGCAACTCCTCTTTAACGAAAAGAGAGTATCATACTCTTCTGGTTAGGCATCTTCATGGCATAATTTATTTCAAATCCTCTAGATTTTTAAATACCAAGACTGCCGGAGCGTATCAACCATGTGCAATACCCTATAAACAAAAAGAGCCCTCGCATTGACCCTCCTTGAGGCAGCATGGGTAGTGGCGCTAAATTGGGTGGTTCCAACTCTGCCCCACCTGATGATGATGGTGTCTCCCGTCTGTGAATGGCGCAATCAAGTGACGGTGGTGGTGGTGCAACATGGTCAACACGATGTGGCGCAACATAGATGGGTGGGTCACGGCCTGGGCAAGAGGTGGCACTGGTGGGCTTCGGTGTGAGGTGGTGGCTCGTCGTTTCTTCCCATTGCTGAGGTGGAGGTGGTGGCAGCGGATGGATTGGACTTAGCTCCATGGTGATGCAGTGGCAATGACAACTTCTTCTCTGCTCCGCGTGGTTTTAGTTCGCAGGCACAGGTGCAAACAAAGTTGTTACCCAATCTTGCATGTTGAAAGTGGTTGGTCTCCCTCCTAGGGGCTCATTTGGTTGAGAGGCTCAAGCCTCTAGCGAAAGTGTGATATATTTGGTGTGGGTTGATGACGATGGTACTCAAGGGCATGTTTCTCCTCCCTAGAGGCATTGTCAAAGAGTACTTCATCTATGCTGGATCGTGGCCATTTGATATGAGGATGACGTGGAGGATGTTGGTGTGGCCGGACCTTTCCCCGAGGTTTGGTGGGGCGATCGTGTATAATTTTGAACGAAAGATTGGTCTTCAACAGAGGTCAACAACAGTGCCATGTGAGTGTCATTTTCCTCATTGGAGGCGTTACAAAAGAACCCGCTCACCACTAGCCGAGTAGTGAACATATATAGGTCGGTGTCTGTGCAGTTTTCCTTTTTTGTTTCTTATTTTATTATTTTATTTCTGTCTACACGGTTGTTTTCTACCTACATGAAATGTGCAGGAGCATCATGTCTTCCGTAAGAAAAATAGAAACCGTGCACGCGCGCTCGCCACTAGCTTGCTTGTGCTCGCCACTAGCTTGTACACCGTAGCCTAAATAGAAACCATCCCACCATGCCGCCGCGCCGTCGGGAAGCTTCGGGCTACCGCAACGTCCGCGTGTTCTCCCTCCGGCACCTTCTACGCCAAGATTCGGTGCATCGACGTGCACCTCGGCCTCAGCACCTTCCAGACTGTCCACGAAGCCATCCGCGCGTACGACGCGGCGGCGTGACTCAAGCTGGCAATGGTTAACCGTTACCCGTATCCCCATAGGTAATTACTCTATTAGGGGACGGGGATGTGCCAGCTTTAATACCCATGGGGAAGCTTGTGGGTCAAATACCTTACCCAGTGTGTATGACGGGGATGGGGATGGGATAGCATTACCCATGCCCGTTACCCGCCTTACCCGTGTAGGCCTTACATGCAGGCTCAAAAATTAGTAGACCCCGTGTAATTCACGCCCTTACCGACTGAAATTTTCACCCATCCCACCTCTTTGACCAAAAGCCCAAGGAAAACCCTAACCTATACACAACATACTATTTATTGTGCTGAAATGCTATTTTTCCTACTAAAATGCTATATGAGGTTGCTGCTGATAGTGTCTATGGGTTTCCCCACGGGTATAAAAAACCGACGGGGATGGGGATGGGAATATTTTTATCCCCACAGACGGGTATGTGGACGGGGACGGGCATGGTAAGGCTGTCGCGGGGACGGGGATGGGAGTCCAATACCCGCGTGGGTAATCCCCATTGCCAGCCTGAGGCGTGGCGCCTCTCGAGGCCTCGCGACCAGATGAACTTTCAGGATGTCTGGACGCGCGAGCAGGCGCAGAAACTCGGCCCTCTACCGTGTTTAGTTACTAACGTCGACCGCCACGAACATCGTCGGCAGTAGCGCCGCATCCTCATCGTCGAGGAGGATGATCGAGCCATGGCGGAGTGGCGTCGGCGCCACCCGGAGGACATCGCCAACGAGAACGCCTTCTGGGCGGAGAGGAGGGCAAGGCGGTGCGTGGAACGGGCGGAGAAGCGTCGTCGGAAGGCACTGGCCCTATCGCAGTGCGCTATGGGACAGGCACCGGCCTGGTCCGAAGACGACGATCGGTGGGAAGATGCATTTATACCTACATCGGAGGAGGAGGACACACGCGAGGAAGAGGACGATAAATCGGAATAGTCACCGTAGTTTCTAGTTTTATCGGTAGTTTCTATTGGGTTGAACTTTGCTATTTGTATTGGACTAGTTTGTGTCTTGTTTGGTCAAGTTTGTGTTCTATTTGGTCTAGTTTGTGTTTTGGTAGCTCGCGCGCGTAGTTTTTTTGCAGCGGCTGCTGGAGCGGCTCGCATGCGCTAAACTTTGCAGCGGCCGCTGGAGCAACTGCTCCGCGCCGTGCAAAAACTCACGAACAACGTGCTGCAAACCTTTTTTAGCGCACACGGCTGTTGGAAATGCTCTTACCACACACCGCTTTATACGGGAACGGTTATGCTTATTTCATTCTAGTTAAGTTTGTAACCTCATGTTACTACCATACTGACATACTATCACTGTGCGTCTGTTCCAGCTCCGAAGATGGGCGAAACCTAGCAGACGATAGGTCTAGCTAGACCACGCACCCCTGCATCCAGACGGGACGAGTTCAACTCAATAGATCTGCCTTGACAATTCTACGTTTCTTCAGGAACAAGCCATTACGTTCCTTCATGCTGATGGGCGCCGCCGATGTTTAGGACCAGGTGCTGTGATCCGTACGGTTGAAGGAATAGGGGAGGCACATCCTTCCTCGGACAAAGGGACGCAGCGAATACCCGAAGCTAACAGTCAAAAAAGTCATGCAGATATCACGCCCTGAAGTGAAACGTCAAGCAAGCACTTTGAAATCGCAGAACGCCGTCCATTTCTTCAGAAAGTGTCAAGCAAATACGGAAATACCGATGAAGAGCTGATGTTATAAGGCAGAAGAAAATGGACCAGACGTGTCTGCGCGTATACAATATTCGGATTAGCCCGTAAGCCATGCATGCTGCGGCTGCACGAGCGTCCACATGCATGGGCACGCTAGCCCCCCTCTCCCGTGATGACCTTGCCGAGTCCCTCTTGCATAGGCTATATATACACGGACATTCATCAAACTATGAGAACAAACACATAAGCTAGCGACAGCACACAGCTTCCCAGATCAGCTACGTACAGATAGACAAGTCGGTGGGTTTAATTTGCAAGGGCATCCAGCGACAGACATGGCGTCGGCTCCAGCTCGAGCTATTGCGGTGGTGGCTCTCGTGCTAGCCTGCTCTGGGCTGGCCATGGCCGGGGACAACGCGCCGATATGGCTGAGGGCGCATGCCACGTTCTACGGCGGCGCCGATGCCTCTGACACCATGGGTAAGTAGCAGTAGCATATTTCAAAGTCATGTATGGGCCAGTTGAATAGTGAATACCACATCTCGCGCTTCCTGTTCATAAAGCATACTCTCAATTCAACGCAGGTGGGGCGTGCGGGTACGGCAACCTGTACTCGGCGGGCTACGGCACGCGCACAGCGGCGCTGAGCCAGGCGCTCTTCAACGACGGCGCGTCGTGCGGTCAGTGCTACAAGATTGCTTGTGATCGCAAGCTTGCGGATCCGATGTTCTGCAAACCCGGCGTCACGGTGACAATCACGGCCACAAACCTCTGCCCGCCTAACTATGCACTCCCGAGCGATAACGGAGGCTGGTGCAATCCGCCGAGGCCGCACTTCGACATGGCGCAGCCGGCCTGGGAGAAGATTGGTGTCTACAAGGGTGGCATCATCCCTATCATGTACCAGAGGTAACTACACATGAGTATTTATCACTCTTATCTTATGTGCCTGCGTGCAAGTTACTAAAACCGACTTTTGCAGGGTTCCATGCGTGAAGAAGGGTGGGGTGCGGTTCAAGATAGCTGGTCATGATTATTTTAACCTAGTTAATGTGTTCAACGTCGCAGCGGCCGGCTCGATCAAATCGATGGATGTTAAGAGCTCCGATTCGGACGCATGGACGCCAATGGCTCGTAACTGGGGCGCGAACTGGCAATCTCTAGCTAATCTTACCGGGAAGATGCTCTCATTCAGATTGACGAGCACAGATGGGCAGACGCTTGTGTTCGACAATATTGTGCCAGCTGGATGGACATTTGGGCAAACATTTGCGAGCAAATTACAGTTTTAGTTGAACACTCTCAACGGAACAATCTAGTGATGGTTGGTTTTCTCAGATTAAATTTATTTATTCTGGTGTGGTGCTTAAAAAAAATTAATTGTAAGCACTACTTGTATGGATATATCCATTGGCTGGTCACCACATGTGACATTGTAACTCCAACATCCTTGTATGTATGTGTTTAACTTGTTGTACATATATGTGCTTATATTAATTTGGCTGGTGCATATAGAACACGTCTGGTTCTACGGAGTTACCTCGAATGTTTATTTTATGGATGTGGCTAGGACTCATCTAGATGTGACATAACTATGTCACATCTAAGTATGACATCACACAACATCAGCAAAAAACAAATTTAAAACATATTTTGTACAAATCTTGAAACCCATAATTATGTGGTGAACTACTTAGATGGGACATCCTTAAAAAACATCTATATGTGAATTAGTCATTCGGTTATTTTATCAGTTTGGTTGTACCTTGGGTTACTAACAAGTACTCCCTCCGTTCGGAATTACTTGTCTTGGAAATGGATGTATCTACAACTAAAATATGTCTAGATACATCCATTTCGGCGACAAGTAATTCCGAACGGAGGGAGTAACTGAACTAAGTAATTTTAAGACAACAATAAGAAGCATTTTAGCTTACATTCCTTTTCTCTTCCAGCCGCCTCCTCCTCCCCCAAGAAAAAAAGTTTAGGATTCCCGCCTCTCGCCGGCGCTGACGCAGGTCCGCCTCGTTTCCAGTGGCCTTAGGGCCATGGAGGCGTGGTGGATCCTGGCAAGGGCCGGCGGGAGGGCTCCGCTTTTAGTCGATTTTTTCAATCTTGCTAGGGTTTGTGTCCTGCTCAGGAAGACGAGACGACGGCGGCTCCCTGAAGATGGAATAAAGGTCTCCCCGCCTAGCCCCCGTTCCGACGATGCGTCTAGCATCGTTGGTGGGCGTGTGGAGGTGTGTCTCCGGCAGATCTATCTTTGGTGGATTTGTTCGGATCTCGTCGTTGTTCGTCTACGTTCGTGTGTCTTCGGTTTGGATCCTTCCGATCTACGTTTTTTTTCATCGGCGATGGTTGCTGTTCTGGGGTGCTGGTCCTATGAGGCTTTAGCACGACGACTTCCCGACTGTCTACTACAACAAGGTGTGCCCGACTCCGGCGATGGAGGGGTGATGATGGCGGCGCGCCTTCGGCTCGCTTCAGTGATTGTAGTCGTCGCTAGATGGTCTACGAATCTAGATGTAATTTTTATTTCTTGTGTTCGTTGTACTGCCATGATTGAAGATGAATAGATTGGAAGTTTTCTCGAAAAAAGCATTTTAGCTTAACATTGAGATTCATGTAAGTGCAAAAGCATGAGAATTCTACATCTAATGGCTCAACTAAGAAATGACTATTTGAAATCAGCCGAGAAATAGTTCTCTTACAACTAACAATATATAGCATGCGTTGCCTAGTTTCTTCTTCAAGGCATCGCCTTAGAAGCATCGACTATTTGTCGTCGGTCGTAGTAGTATTCTTGGTTTGGGGTCAACATTGTTGTGACCTGCTTTGGTCTAGTGTGCCAACAACAATTGCATGGGTTCGATCGGCGTGCCGGCAGCACCAAACATTTGTGCTTATCGTCCTCCTTGTACCGGAGTGGTCTAGGTTCACCTCCTATAAGACCTGTCTTCCCACTCTAGATGTCCAGAAGTCTCACGTCAGATTTAGAAGATTTTTCTTATAGTAGTACTTTATTAGTACTCTCTCTGTCTCAAAATAAGTGTTTTAATTTTAGTACAACTTTGTTCTAATGTTGGTGGTACAAAGTTGAAACACTTATTTTGAGAGAGAGTTTTATTCCATTGGCCGAAGAACGAGGTATTGTATTTTGTCTCGACCCCGCATGCTATTCGGCACGAATCCAAGTAGAGATACGTGTCTTTGATCGGACCGAGTTCGAATCAGTGCTTCGCCCAACACGAAGCGGAAAACTTGGGGAGCACATCTCGGCCCCACGAGGACCATATATATCGGAGCCAGGGTTTCCAACTCGTATTCAGCGATAGGTCAGATAACACGTACGGACGTCCCCGGCCGGCAAGGCGAGTCAACAATGGCGCTCTTGGCGTTGAGCGCCCGTCTGGGCGTGGGCGCCTCCAGGATGATCGTCAAGGCCGTCGGCGGCTTTGGCGGAACCGGCAAAGCCAGCAGCTTCAGCAGGACTCTGAAGGCCGTCAGCGACAGCAACGGCGGGGTCGGCCGCCGCGGCTTCGGCCAGATCCGGCGCTTCTCCGGCGGCGCGATGGCCCGTTGGCCTGAGCAGATAACCAAGGACCCCTCACAACAAGGCGAATGTTACTTGGCCGCTTACTGCGCGGGGCTCATCCTTTGCAGCGGGGCCCCGTTTGGTTTAAAGTACATTGCCGATCGGTACGCTGAAAAGCGCAAGCCTCGCTACGGCGAATTCAGGGATGACGCGCACCAGTTCGGCGACGAGTACTTCGGCGACCAGTGGCCGGGGGCGGACGACAGGAAGCTCGCCGAGCTTGGCAAGGAGATCGCCCTGCTAGGCGGAGCTCTGAACAAGTGGAATCGAGGCATTGGCGAGCTAAGCGTAGGGCTAAGCAGGTGTGATCCCCAGCCGGAAATCGCCCGGCTGCGCAAACAGACCCGCCACCCTGGAACCCCCGACGAAGCGTTCGAGATTCGCAGGAAGTGCGATTATGTGGCGGAGGAAAAAGCTGCTGAACTCTCCCGGTGGCGGGCGGCGGCCGATGAAAAGCTGGCTGAACTCAACAGGGAGATCGCGGACCTGCTCAGGACGATCCGGAAGGAAAACGAACTCTAGGCTGTTGTTCGAAAAAAAAAGGTCGAGGAGCAGAACGTCCTTTCTTTTATGGGGAGGAGCAGAACGTCCATTAAGTTCAGAACGGATGGTAGTATTTTTTTTACTTACTATTAATTGTCATGTAAACATATTTTACTGGTTTAATACCATAGTGTATAATCTGTATTCTTAGAATCCTCCTCACACCTAGCGGCATTGGCAACTTTTTTGCCCTTAAATCACATCTTTGGTTGTTTTGCTCTCGAGTTGTGTTCGGCAAAATTTTGCGTGTAGTTGGGACCCCGCTCGTTTCAAGACATTTTTCCACTACTATTCTCAACGAAGAGATAACAACGTAGTCTCACCTTGCGAGCTTTTGTGGCCATGGCATGGGCGTTGTGGACCAGCCGCAATCAACTAAAAGAAAATATCAAAACACGTCTTTCCAATTGTAACTCTTCTTGCGGCAGTGGAGCCCTTTCGGGATGATCAAAGTCCACGTGATGAACTAAGGATCAAGTACTAGCTCTCTTGTACTTTGGCCCTTGTTTGACTTTATTAATTTGAAGTCGGAGGCCTCTTGTGCCTTTTTTCATTCAAAAGCGAAATAAGTTCACTTTTCACCCTTCAATTTTTCAAAGGAAGATTTCCACATAAATTCACTTTGTAACAGTCAAAACATATAACACACACCACACATTTGAACACTTGCAAACTCTCTGAACACACCTACGTCCAATAACTTTTACATAGAACACCCTGAGCTCTCTGCACACACAAATGAAAAATGTGAAGACGCCCTTGTAAAATATGAAATCACAACAAGACCTAGGCTGGACGCCTGCTTCATCCTTTGCAGCAACACCGCCACATGCAACATCTTCTTTTCTTTGTGACGAGAATGGAGGAGACCAGATACTCTGACGTGTCCATCAAACCTGCACCAGCCTTCACCAACAATGGCTTAGTACCGCAAAAGTTCCCCATCCAGGAGGAAAGGGACCGAAGTCTGGTTCCGGGGCCACGTGCGGGATAAGCTTCCAGGAAAAGCAGGTCATTCCTCCACTGTCGCCACAAAGACTACAGAAGGAAAGCTCGACACAAAAGAGCGGTGCAAATAGGAAGAAGAACCTCACTCTCTGCATCTCAGCTAACTACCCCCACGACATTCCAGGACCGTCCGTGAACCCTTTTGGGATCATCTGAAACACTTATAGAACCCTTCTCTCTCATTCTCCATTACCTCATAATACTTCTACACGTCGCTAGTCTTTAAGCATGTGACCCTACATGTTCTTTGATATGAGAACATGTCCAAAACACTTCTCGGTCAATAGTTATTAGTGGCTCAGGCATCCATAATAATTCCCACATATCAACAAAGATCTTTATCGAGCAAATCTTCGGTTACCGTATAAACATCCCTTTGCTTAACGATACGTTACAAAATCCGAGGCCAAAATTTTACGGTATCCCCGTGATCATCACATTGATCACTATACCTATAGTTATCCTCGTTACTAGTTTGTACTCGTTTCTTGTATTCTTGTGTCCCATGACTAACACCTTATTCACTATGCTTGGCTAAGTGATGATGAACATCAAAATCTCGAGTGGGCCCAGAGTGTATCTCTCCATTGTTGGAGGAGCAAATTTCAGTCTTGATATATCGAACACCATATCATACTTTTACGGTATACCGTAAAGCTATCTTTATAATCACCCAGCTATGGAGTGACATTTGGAAACCCCAAATTAAGCATGTGACATCCGGGTATACGATATTCCCACGGTCTAAAGACACAACTAACCTACAAAATTATACAAAAATACCGACGACGTGATCTCGCAGTATTTCATAATTAGTTGGGTCTATCTAACACCGTGCAAATAGGTTTTCCTCTTAACCTCATATTCAAGAACTATTGCAATCATATAACATAAATATAAACTTAATTATGAACAAGTAAATAGAATCATAACAACTTATTATTTCCTTTGGGGCATATTTCCAACAACACTAAGTATAGAAGAGCCATACTACCAAGATGGGCACAAGCAAAAGCACTTCAGTTTGACCTCTAAGAAAATATCTAAAATCATAGCCCTCAAACGATCCACTAATCTCCTAAGTTTCCAAAGTGTTGGTACCATCGTGATTTCATTTTTTGCTACTAACGGTCCTTGCTACTTCTCGAGCTTGTGTTGTATTCCCTCGAAGAGGAAAGGGTGATGCAGCACAGTAGCGTAAGTATTTCTCTCAGTTTTTGAGAACCAAGGTATCAGTCCAGTAGGAGACCACGCGCGAGTCCCTCGCACCTGCACAAACAAATAAGAAATTCGCAGCCAACGCGATACGGGGTTGTCAATCCCTTTACGGTCACTTACGAAAGTGAGATCTGATAGAGATGATAGTTTGATATTTTTGGTATTTTTGGTTATAGGAACAGAAAGTAAAAGCAGAAAAGTAAAGTAGATTGTAGATTAATATGTTGAGAATAGACTCGGGGGCCATAGTGTTCTCTAGTGGCTTCTCTCATGATAGCGGTATTCTACGACGGGTAAACAAATTACTGACGAGCAATTCATAGAAAAGCGAATAATTATGAGACTATCTAGGCATGATCATTATATATAGACATCACGTCCGAGACAAGTAGACCGAAATGATTATTCATCTACTACTATTACTCCACACATCGACCGCTATCCAGCATGCATCTAGAGTATTAAGTTCATAAGAACGGAGTAACGCCTTAAGCAAGATGACATGATGTACAGGGATAAACTCAAACATAGTGATATAAACCCCATCTTTTTATCCTCGATGGCAACAATACAATACGTGTCTTGCTGCCCCTACTGTCACTGGGAATGGACACCGCAAGATTGAACCCAAAGCCAAGCACTTCTCCCATTGCAAGAACTATAGATCTAGTAGGCCAAACCAAACCAATAATTCGAAGAGACTTGCAAGGATACTATAATCACACATAAAGAGTTCAGAGAAGAACCAAATATTTCTCAAAGATAATCTTGATCATAAACCCACAATTCATCGGATCTCGACAAACACACCGCAAAAAGAGATTACATCGAATAGATCTCCTCGAAGACCGAGGAGAACTTGGTATTGAGATCCAAAGAGAGAGAAGAAGCCATCTAGATACTAGCTATGGACCCGAAGGTCTGTGATAAACTACTCACAACTCATGGTGAGGTGATGATGATGATGTAGAAGCACTCCGTGGTAGATCCCCCCTCCGACGGAGCTCCGGAACAGGCCCCAAGATGGGATCTCACGGGAACAGAAGGTTGCGGTGGTGGAACTAGGGTTTTTCTGTTTTTCTGATAGTTTCGGGGTACGTAGGTATATATAGGAGGAAGGAGGGCGCCGGGGGCTAGACGGGGTGCCCACGAGGCAGGGGGCGTGCCCTATAGGGGGGCGCGCCCCCCACCCTCGTGGACGCCACGTCAGCCCTACTTCGTGGTTCTCAAGTCTCCCGTGTGTATTTTGCTCCAAAAATATCTCTCCCGAAGGTTTCATTCCGTTTGATATTCCTTTTCTGTAAAACCCTAAAACAGGCAAAAAACAGCAATCTGGACTGGACCTTTGGGTTAGTAGGTTAGTACCAAAAATAATATAGAAGTGTATAACAAAGCCCATTAAACATCCAAAACATCATAAATAATAGCATGGAACAATCAAAAATTATAGATACGTTGGAGACGTATCAAGCATCCCCATGCTTAATTCCTGCTCGTCCTCGAGTAGGTAAATGATAAAAACAGAATTTTTGATGTGGAATGCTAACCAACATAGTTTTTCAATGTGATTCTCTTAATTGTGGCATGAATGTTCAGATCTGAAAGATTCAAGACAAAAGTCTATATTGACATAAGAAATAATAATACTTCAAGCATACTAACAAAGCAATCATGTCTTCTCAAAAATACTATGGCTAAAGAAAGTTATCCCTACAAAATCATATAGTCTGGCTATGCTCCCTCTTCATCACACAAAATATTCGTATCATGCACAACCCCGATTTCATCCAAGCACTTGTTTTCATACTCTATTTATTCAAACCTTTCAACTTTCATGCAATACATAAGCGTGAGCCATGGACATAGCACTATGTGGAATAGAGGGGTGGTTGTGGAGAAGACAAAAAGGAGGGAGATAGTCTCACATCAACTAGGCGTATCAACGAGCTATGGAGATGCCCATCAATAGATATTAATGTGAGTGAGTAGGGATTGCCATGCAACGGATGCACTAGAGCTAAATATGTATGAAAGCTCAACAATAGAAACTAGTGGGTGTGCATCCAACTTGCTTGCTCACGAAGACCTAGGGCATTTGAGGAAGCCCACCGTTGGAATACACAAGCCAAGTTCTATAACGAAAATTCCCACTAGTATACGAAAGTGACTAAACATGAGACTCTCTATCATGAAGAACATGGTGCTACTTTGAAGCACAAGTGTGGAAAAAGATAGTAGCAATTGTCCCTTTTTTGGGGCCTTTCTTTTTTTCTTTTCCCTTTTTTTGGAGGGGCTTTCTTGATTTAGCCTTTCCTCACATGGGACAATGCTCTAATAATGATGATCATCACACTTTCATTGGATTACAACTCGATATTACAACTCGATACTAGAACAAGTATGACTCTATATGAATGCCTCCGGCGGTGTACCGGGATGTGCAATGAATCAAGAGTGACATGTATGAAAAATTATGCATGGTGGCTTTGCCACAAATACGATGTCAACTACATGATCATGCATGGAAATATGACAATATGAAGCGTGTCATATGAACGGAACGGTGGAAAGTTGCATGGCAATATATCTCGGAATGGCTATGGAAATGCCATGATAGGTAGGTATGGTGGTTGTTTTGAGGAAAATATATGGTGGCTGTTTTGAGGAAGGATATATGGTGGGTGTATGGTACCGGCGAAAGTTGTGCGGTATAAGAGAGGCTAGCAATGGTGGAAGGGTGAGAGTGCGTATAATCCATGGACTCAACATTAGTCATAAGAAATCATATACTTATTGCAAAAATCTATGAGTCATCAAAACAAAGCAATCAACGCATGCTCCTAGGGGAGAGGTTGGTAGGAGTTAACCATCGCGCGCCCCCGACCTCCACACAAAGGTTGACACTTTACAAATACCTCATGCTCTAACTTCGTCACATAGCGGTTCACCATACGTGCATGCTACGGGAATCACTAACATTAACACAATTATTCTCAATTTCATAAGAACTCCACTAGCATGACTCTAATATCACTATCCTCATATCTCAAAACAATTATCAAGCATCCAATTTATCACATTCAATGCACTTAGTGTGAAAGTTTTTACTACATTGATATTGGATGTCTATCATGTGAAGGCTAGTTTTATAGCCAAAGCACATTACCATGCTATTTTAATAGACTCTCAAAAGGATATAAGTGAAGCATGAGAGATCAACAATTTCTACCAAATATAATCACCACCATGCTCTAAAAGATATAAGTGAAGCACTAGAGCAAAAACTATTCAACTCAAAAGATATAAGTGAAGCACATAGAGCGTTCTATCAATTCCTAGGCCATATTTAACTCTCTCAAATAGGTGTGTCCAGCAAGGATAATTGTGGCAAACTAACAAGCGAAGACTCAAATGATACAAGACGCTCCAAGTAAAACACATATCATGTGGTGAATAAAAATATAGCTCCGAGTATAGTTACCGATGGATGAAGATGAAAGAGGGGATGCCTTCCCGGGGCATCCCCAAGCTTAGGCTTTTGGTTGTCCTTGAATTTTACCTTGGGGTGCCTTGGGCATCCCCAAGCTTAGGATCTTGCCACTCTTTGTCCCATAGTCCATCAAAGCAATACTCAAAACTTGAAAACTTCACAACACAAAATTAGACAAAAATATCGTGAGCTCCGTTAGTATAAGAAAACGAACCACTACTCAAAGGTACTGCAATGAATTCATTCTTTGTTTATATTTGTGTTAAACCTACTGTATTCCAACTTCTCTATGGTTCATACTTCCCAATAATACTCATAGATGCATTGAAATAAGCAATCAACACACGAAAAACAGAATCTGTCAAAAACAGAACAGTCTGTAGTAATCTGCAGTTTTCGCATACTTCTGTAACTCAAACAAATTGAAATAAATTGGTAAACGTGAGGAATTTGTCTATTAATCATTTGCAAAAAGAATCAACTAAATAGCACACTCCAGTAAAATCTGGTGACCATTCTAGCGAGCGCTAACGATTCTGTTTTTCACAGCACGATCATATAAACTTCACACAAGTCTTCCCAAAGGTTCTACTTGGCACAAACACTAATTAAAACACAAAACCACATATAAACAGAAGCTAGATGCAATATTTATTCCTGAACAGAAGAAAAAACAAAAAATATAAAATTGGGTTGCCTCCCAACAAGCGCTATCGTTTTACACCCCTAGCTAGGCACGATACATGGATAGATCTAGGTATTGCCATCTTTGGAAGGCAATCCATAAGTGGCTCTCATAATAGATTCATATGGTAATTTGATTTTCTTTCTAGGAAAGTGTTCCATGCCTTTCCTTAACGGAAATTGGGATCTAATATTTCCTTCCTTCATATCAATAATTGCACCAATCGTTCTAAGGAAAGGTCTACCAAGAATAATAGGACATGAAGGATAGCAATCTATATCAAGAACAATGAAATCTACGGGCACATAATTCCTATTGGCAACAATAAGAACATCATTAATCCTTCCCATAGGTTTCTTAATAGTGGAATCCGCAAGATGCAAATTTAAAGAACAATCATCAAACTCATGGAACCCTAGCAAATCACACGAAGTTTTTGGGATAGTGGAGACACTTGCACCCAAATCACACAAAGCAAAGAATTCATGATCTTTCATTTTTATTTTAATAGTAGGTTCCCACTCATCATAAAGCTTTCTAGGGATAGAAACTTCTAACTCAAGTTTTTCTTCATAAGATTGCATCAAAGCATCAACTATGTGTTTGGTAAAAGCTTTATTTTGACTATAAGCATGCGGAGAGTTTAGTACGGATTGCAACAAGGAAATACAATCAATCAAAGAGCAATTATCATAATTGAATCCCTTGAAATCCAAAGTAGTGGGTGATACGTCCAAAACGTATCTATAATTTCTGCTTGCCCCATGCCTCTTTTGGGTGATATTGCTATGATATTTATACACTTCCATACACTTTTGATCATATTTGGACTAACCTATTAACTCAGTGCACCCCAGTGCCAGTTTCTGTTTTCTGCTGTTTTTGTATTTCAGGTTTTCCCATTATGAGAAATGCCCGAAAAATCCCGGAAAAATTATATAAAAAATCAGCGTTCCGTAAGCTTCCTTGCGGCCAAAGTAGGGCCACAGGGGGGCCACAGGGGCTCCAGGCGGCCTGCCCACGCGCCCCCCTCCTGGCCGCGCCGGGGGGGGGGGG
>LR738715.1:138109891-138146141 GCA_902687465.1 Secale cereale
TCTCCAAGAAGAAGATCAAGAGATGAGTCACCTCGGAAAGAGAGAAGGAGTAGAGATGATCGTTATGAACGAAGACCTTCTCGGAGAAGCAAGGATTCGGAGAGGAAAGACAAGTCATCAAGGAGCTACACAAGAAGAAGACATCAAGCTCATGTAGGTGAATGGGTCTCCGGCTCCGACTCCGACAATCAATCCGATGGAAGCTATCACTCCGACTCCGACTACAGTCAAGATGAAGGTGTTGCCGGTCTTGCTCTCGTATCCTCCAACTCCAACTCCTACGACTTATTTGATTCACCAAATGAGGGAATTGGAAGATGCTTCATGGCTAAAGGCCCCAAGGTATCACACCCTGAATTCATTGACTTCAATAGTGATGAGGATGACTTGCTTGGTGAAGATGAGCTCTTGCATGATAAATCTAGTGAGCTTAGTAACGATGAAAATTCTAGTAGTCTTTATAGTCGAGAAGAGTCGAATGACAATGCTATGAAGGAGATTGAGCGTCTAACTAAAGAACTAAACACTCTTAAGTTAGCTCATGAAACAACTCAAGAAGATCATAGAGAGCTCTTAAGATCTCATGAGAAGCTACTCTTCGAGAAGCTCACTCTAGAGCAAGAACATGAGTTTCTAAAAGCGATCAATGACGATCTTCGAAAGAAGAGTTCTTCATATCTTGCCAAACGACTTCTCTTGTCTAATTTCTTGCCAACCATTAAGACTAAGCATGACAAGCATAAGAAAAATTCTTCCTCTAGCAGTAACAATAACCATGTTAAATCTAATATTGTTGCTTCTAGTAGTTCTCTTGATTCCACTAACAATGTTTCAAGCCAAGTTACACTTGAGCAAGAGAATAGTTTATTGAAAGGGATCATAGAGAAAGGTGTCTACAAGAGTCTTGCCGGAAGCAAGAACTTTGAGGAAATTGTTCGCAAGCAAGGAAGGCACCGGAAGAATCAAGGGATTGGTTTTGAGCGAAAGTTCAATGCCGAAGGTGTTGAGTGGGAAGAAGATGACCTTCCACCACAAGACCACAAGCTAAAAGCCAAGGACAAGCTTCAAGAGGAGATTGATGCATTCATTGAAGCACCTCAAGCCATGGTCAAGTGGGTTCCCAAGGACACGTCAAGTTCTACTTCGTCAAGCTCAACTACAACCCCAAGGATTCCCATCAAGATGATGTGGATCCCGAAGAAGAAGAACTAGAAGGTTCTTGAGGGTGACTCCGCCAACATATCTCACTCACATTCATTTTGGCAAGAACTTGTGCAATCAACTTCCACATCATGCACTAGTTCATGGAGTCACAAACCCTCTTGTTGGTAAGTCAAGGGACAAGGTAATCATTGCTTTCATGGACATCATCTATTGTGAACTTCAATCTATGTCTATGGATATCCTTGTTTGTTCCTTGTGGGACTAACCCATGTAGGTATTGAAAGTGCCCTAATCCAAAGGATAGCTCCCAACTCTTGATGATCTACATCAACATTGAGCATCCACATCTTCAACATCTACATGAAGTCTTCTACGACAACCCAAGGTTAGTTTGACCCTTTAAAAGGGGTTCTCACATCTAGGGGGAGCTTTGCTCTAAAAATTGAGCTAAAGCATCTCCAAATGATGTGAACACATCAATGCTTTATGTAAAAGTGGTAACCCCACTTGTGCTTAAACGATGAGTATGACCTATGATCAAATGTTCTCATTTGGCTCCTAAGTCAAAATACTCATATAAAGATGACCTAGTCATCGACAAATTGTGTGCTAGTAGCTAGAGTGTTGGTTGTGCATGTTTGACACATATTTCATTTGCTATCTTATTGTGTGAGCATGTTGAATGCATGATCTTATTCATTCAAGGACATCCATTTGTTGTTTTGGTTGTTTTGATTTTTCTGGCCAAATGGATGGACAAGAATGCCTAAGTACCTCCCCTAGCTATCTATGCTTTCTTGTCTCAAATTCTATTCATGCTCATATCACAAACTTTGAACAAGTCACTTTCGGACCCTCCGAGTGAGGAGCACTCGGAGCCACCGATCCGTCAAGGGCTAACTTCCAAAACATTCTAAGTGATTTTTGGTCAAACCAACTTTCTCCCACTCGGTCAAACCGAAAGCATTTAGACTGATCTAGGTTTCATCTCGGTGAAACCGAGTTGTAATTTTCGGCGTGACGGAAATGCATAACTGCCTGGCAGTTATCCATCTCGGTGCCACCGAGTTTTTCAACTCGGTCCCACCGACAGCAAAGGGATATATATACTGAGGGCAGCGCGCGTTGATTATTCCTTCAAACGTTTTCGCTCCCACGTCCCTTGCTGCCGTCGCCCTGATCTCCGGATCGTCGCCGTCGTCGCCTGTGCGCCCTCGCCGCAGGTCTCCATCGCCGTCAACGGACTTCTCCTACGCGCCGTTGCCGCCGTAGAGGGACTCCACCAAGTTAGGGTGAGTCTCGATCCCACTCATGCTCCCATCTCCGATTCAATGCACGTTTGGTTTGCCCTATATCTGGCCACGATTGAAATCTTCTTTTACACCAGATCGGTTCGTTTGAACTAGTTTCGAGTAAAAATTCTTAGGGTTAGGTTTCCACGGAACACATCTCGGTGAAACCGATTTTAAAATCTCGGAATGACCGATTCGGCCTCTGGCCATTGCACTGCACCTTTCGGTCCAACCGAGTCGGGCAAATCGGTGTGACCGAAATACAGTTTTAGTGAAACCCTAGTGCTTCGGCAGGACCGAAACCCACTTCGGTCAAACCGAAAGTGGTGTGTAAAGTTTCTGTTATACACTTCGGATTCACCGAAACTGAAAATTGGTCTGACCGAAATGCATTCTGTGAAAACTTAAAACTAAAATTTGAACTCATTTTTTTTGCAAAAACCTCTGCAATTTGTGATAACTCTTCTTCTCTGCCTATACCTTATCTATTCACAGGTTGTCAGCCATGTCAGATGCCAGTGACAGTCAGAACAGGTCAGAGTCACCTTTTGCAGACATTCCTGAGGCAGACACTAGTCCTGAGGCTAGTAGTCCAGTTGATGATGGTGAGAGGAGTACACCTAGTGGCTTGCCTCCTGCAGCCACCAGAGCCAGAAAGGAGAGGAATTCTGATGATGAGGATTCTGATTTCATTGCTGAGGAAGAGGTGTCCTCCAAGCCTAAGAGAAAGGTTGTTGTCAAAGAGCAACAAGGTCAGCAGTCAAAGAAGGGCACCAACAAAGTCAAGCAATCAGCTGTTGCCAAGAAGCTGAACTTGGGAGAGCCATCCCCAAGCAAAGTGAAGAAAACCTCCAAGAGAAAGAGGGTTGTGTATACTGATCCTCATGCAGATGCAGCAGTCAAGGAAGAAGAAGAAGAAGAAGCACCCCAGCCTGCTCCTCAGAAGCAGAAGCTCATGGGTGATGCCATTAGAGCTGGAGCCACTTCAAAGCCCAAGAAGTCTGCTCAAGCTAAGGCAGCTCCAGCAAAGTCTACTGCCAAGCCCAAGAGGACTACCAGGAACATTCCAGCATCTGAGAAGAACAAGGGTGATGTGCCACCATCTGAGTCTGATGAGGAAGGACAAGTGTTGCTGAAACTCCGTCCAAAACTGCCACTCCACAATGATGCTCATCCTCAAGCCGAGGATATGAAGGCAAGGAAAGATAGAGGTCTCAGGCTATGGAGACAAGCTGACCCATATGCCGTGAGGAGAAGGACTGCTGTGGATCCCAGATTTCACACCAGAGGGCAGCAGGACTTCTATGAGACTGTGCTGATGGACAAGAAGCCAATAGTTGCAGATACCAGATATGTTGACTGGGAATACATTGACAGCGAAGAGCACAGAGACTTCTTTCCCCATGTGCATGAAAGCTTCACTGCATGTGGAGTTGCTGAGTTTGTGGGTCAGAAACTGACAGACTGGAACGACGAGATGATTATGCAATTCTATGCCACAGCTCATTTCTATCCTGATGGGAAGATCACCTGGATGACTGAAGGTCAAAGGTTTTCTTCTTCTGTTGAAGAATGGGCAGAACTTCTGAATGCTCCAGTGCAACGAGAGGATGATATTGATGTCTATGGGATTCCAAAGAAGAACCATGATTCCATGAAGAACATGTACAAGGAGATCCCCGCAGCAGATTTGGAAGTGTGGAAGCTCGGCTCAGTCTACTATCTCCAGGCAGGTTTACCTACCACTAACACTATTTTGAGGCATACCTTGATGCCCAAGTCTGGAGATCATCGCATGATCAGAGGGTATTCTATCAACATGCTGCATATACTTGATGAGAAGGCACCTTTCAAGGTGATGGACTTAATGGTAGAGACCATTAAGAGGACTGCAGCTGACCAGAAAAGGTCATGTGGATTTGCCCCACAGATTCAGATGCTTATCAATGCCAAGTTTGGCCCGGGCAAATTCCTGTTGGATAGGAAACACTTACCCCTGCAGCCAGAGCATGAAGACAATGTTGTTGTGATGGATGAGGAGGATCCAACATCAGTTGAAGGTCAAGCCAAGATTGAAGCTGCTAGGAAAGCCAAAGCTGATAAAGAGGCAGCAGCAGCAGCAGCTAAACCAAAGAGCTTCGGAGAGCAGATTCTTGAAGCTACCCAAAGGATTGAACAACGCCTGGCCAGCATTGAACAATCTCAGGAGAGCCTAGAGAGGATTGTTGACGAGAAGATCCACGCTCTGGACGTGAAGCTGACTGAAATTCAGGTGACCGTCAACAAGCTTGAGGCAGACATGGAGGAAGCAAAGCAGGACAAGGCAGAGCTTGTGCAGGATGACTTAGTCCAGGACTCTCATCGCCAGACTGCTCCGGTTCCCAGAGGATCCCGATCAGCTGCTATTCCAGTGACTGACACCAGGACTACAACTTCAGCACCTCCTACAGCTCCAGCAGTTACTCCAGCTACAGCTCCAGTATCCACTCCTCCAGCGCAGACATCAGCTGAAGTCTTCGCCGATGCCGTCATATCTACTCCGACATCTACCCAGACGGGAGCCGCTAGCAGAGCCCACAGTGACGTTTAGCTCTATGCTTTTTCAAACTTTTTGGTAACTTGTTGCCAAAGGGGGAGAAATTGTATAGATCATAGGGCTTCGAGAGAGAGAGTGCTCTTTCGTTCTTTTGCGGTTTCTTTGAGATACTTTTGGTTTTCGAAACTTTCAGTGTGCTTGATACTACGTTTGATGCTACCTTAATGAGTGCTTGGTCATACTATGCTTTAATGTGTGCTTAATGCTTATCATATGCTATTCCTATCTTGTATGATCATTTACTCATGTCTTGGTGATTGAGTGCATGTTATTCATTCTTATCATTTTGTGCGCTCCACCAAGATGTATGTGACATGGAAGAGTGACCCATGATCCTAATCGATTGTGCATTTGCATTCAAACGCAAATTTTAAATAATGCACAAATTTAGGGGGAGCTCTTGCTTATCACATACTTCTCAAAGCGACGATATTATTCATTGATTATATCTTTTGTCGAAGCTTTGATCTATATGTTGTCATCAATTACCAAAAAGGGGGAGATTGAAAGTGCAACTAATCCCCGGGTGGTTTTGGCAATTAATAACAACATATATATCATTGAACTAATAGCTACTTGAGAATTATTTCAGAAAAGTTCAGTGATATGGGTATGGCAATGACTGAAGAAGTGGACCCCTCAAAATGCTAAGGCAAGCATTGGCAAAAGCTCAAGACTCCATCTTTGGTTTAGTGATCCATGATCACATTGAGTCCATAGGAAAAGCCAATACTATTAAAAGGGGATGAGGTTGTGTTGATGATCTGGTTGCTCAAGTGCTTAGTGATATATCTCCTTCAACTATCAGCAACCTTCACTACAAAACACACTCATAAGTAATCTCGGACCAACCGATTTTCCAACTCAGTCACACCGAGATGAACCACCTCAGCCATAAGCCAAACCCTAGAAAAATCGGACATTCCGAGTTTGAGATCGGTTTCACCGAAACATGGGCTGCCAAGCTTCTGTAACCTTCTGTCATCAAATCGGAATAACCGAGATGATATTTTCGGTCCCACCGAAACTGGCAAGCTCCTGTCTCTGCTCAAATCGGAATAACCGAGATGGTATTTTCGGTCCCACCGAAAACCTCAACGTTCACATTATTTGAACTTTCGGTCTGATCGAGTTGTCCACTTCGGTCTCACCGAGATTGCTCAATTATGTGTGTAACGGTTGGATTTTGTGTGGAGGCTATATATACCCCTCCACCCCCTCTTCATTCGTGGAGAGAGCCATCAGAAAGAACTACCACTCCTACCTTACACTTTCTGAGAAGAGAACTACCTACCCTTGTGTTGAGATCAAGTTGCTCCACTCCTACCATATGAAACTTGATCTCTAACCTTCCCAAGTTGCTTTCCACTCAATCCTTTCTTCCACCATAGCCAAATCAATGAGGAGAGTTGAGTGTTGGGGAGATTATCATTTGAAGCACAAGAGCAAGGAGTTCATCATCATCTACAACATCTATTACCTTTTGGAGGGTGGTGCCTCCTAGATTGGTTAGGTGTCGCTTGGGAGCCTCCGTCATCGAGATGTGGAGTTGAACCAAGAAGTTTGTAAGGGCAAGGAGATCGCCTACTTCGTGAAGATCTACCCCGAGTAAGGCTAGCCCTCCATGGGCGTAGGCCATGATGGAATAGACAAGGTTGCTTCTTCGTGGACCCTTCGTGGGTGGAGCCCTCCGTGGACTCGCGCAGCCGTTACCCTCCGTGGGTTGAAGTCTCCATCAACGTGGATGTACGATAGCACCACCTATCGGAACCACGGGAAAAATCACCGCATCTCCAAATTGCGTTTGCTCTTCTCCACCTCTCTTTACTACATGTGCAATTTACTTTCCGCTGCCTATACTCTAGTATTGCATGTGTAGGGTGATTCTTGACTTGATCATAATTGTGAAACTACCAAAAACTGCTCTTTGTCAAAAGGCAGGATTTTTATATTTACAAGTAGTCTAATCACCCCCTTTAGACATACTTTCGATCCTACAAGTGGTATCAGAGCTTTGGTCTCCATTGTCTTGGTTTCCATTGCATTGGACTCCATAAGCTTGGTTTCACAACCTAGGAGAGTATGGCGTCTAGTGAGGGTAATTATCGTAGAGGTCCTTACTTTGATGGTACAAATTTTGCTAGTTGGAAGCATAAAATGAAAATGCATATTCTTGGTCATAACCCAGCCGCATGGGGCATTATTTGTGTTGGTATGCAAGGTGAATTCTTCGAGGAAGGAAAAGTTCCGGATCGCGAAGCCACACCTGAAGAATTGCGGATGTTGCAAAACAATGCTCAAGCTTGTGACATTCTCTTCAATGCCTTGTGTCCTGAGGAGTTCAACAAAATCAGCCGTCTTGAAAATGCAAAAGAGATTTGGGATACTTTGGTTGAAATGCACGAAGGTACCGAGTCTGTGAAGGAATCAAAGCTAGATATTCTTCAAGGTCAACTTGACAAGTTCAAGATGAAGGATGGTGAAGGAGTCGCTGAAATGTACTCTAGGCTTGCTCTCATCACAAATGAGATTGCCGGCTTAGGAAGCGAAGAAATGACCGACCGATTCATCATCAAGAAGATTCTCAGAGCTTTGGATGGAAAGTACGACACCGTGTGCACTTTGATCCAAATGATGCCAAACTACAAGACTCTCAAGCCAACTGAAGTCATTGGAAGAATTGTTGCTCATGAGATGACCCTTAAGGATAAGGAAGAGCTTCACAACAAGTCAAGCGGTGCTTACAAAGCTACAAGTGATGCTCCCACAACCTCAAGTGACAAGTTAGTTTCCAAATAAAAGATAAGCCTAATGGTTAAGAACTTCAACAAATTCTACAAGAATAGAGGCAAAGAGAGAAGCTCAAAGTCTAGATCATATGATGAAAAGAGATCTTCTAGTCGTGATCGAAACTGCTACAATTGTGGAAGACCCGGACACTACTCAAATGAGTGTACGGCTCCCCACAAGAGAAGAGAGGAATCTCCAAGAAGAAGATCAAGAGATGAGTCACCTCGGAAAGAGAGAAGGAGTAGAGATGATCGTTATGAACGAAGACCTTCTCGGAGAAGCAAGGATTCGGAGAGGAAAGACAAGTCATCAAGGAGCTACACAAGAAGAAGACATCAAGCTCATGTAGGTGAATGGGTCTCCGGCTCCGACTCCGACAATCAATCCGATGGAAGCTATCACTCCGACTCCGACTACAGTCAAGATGAAGGTGTTGCCGGTCTTGCTCTCGTATCCTCCAACTCCAACTCCTACGACTTATTTGATTCACCAAATGAGGGAATTGGAAGATGCTTCATGGCTAAAGGCCCCAAGGTATCACACCCTGAATTCATTGACTTCAATAGTGATGAGGATGACTTGCTTGGTGAAGATGAGCTCTTGCATGATAAATCTAGTGAGCTTAGTAACGATGAAAATGCTAGTAGTCTTTATAGCCGAGAAGAGTCGAATGACAATGCTATGAAGGAGATTGAGCGTCTAACTAAAGAACTAAACACTCTTATGTTAGCTCATGAAACAACTCAAGAAGATCATAGAGAGCTCTTAAGATCTCATGAGAAGCTACGCTTCGAGAAGCTCACTCTAGAGCAAGAACATGAGTTTCTAAAAGCGATCAATGACGATCTTCGAAAGAAGAGTTCTTCATATCTTGCCAAACGACTTCTCTTGTCTAATTTCTTGCCAACCATTAAGACTAAGCATGACAAGCATAAGAAAAATTCTTCCTCTAGCAGTAACAATAACCATGTTAAATCTAATATTGTTGCTTCTAGTAGTTCTCTTGATTCCACTAACAATGTTTCAAGCCAAGTTACACTTGAGCAAGAGAATAGTTTATTGAAAGGGATCATAGAGAAAGGTGTCTACAAGAGTCTTGCCGGAAGCAAGAACTTTGAGGAAATTGTTCGCAAGCAAGGAAGGCACCGGAAGAATCAAGGGATTGGTTTTGAGCGAAAGTTCAACGCCGAAGGTGTTGAGTGGGAAGAAGATGACCTTCCACCACAAGACAACAAGCTAAAAGCCAAGGACAAGCTTCAAGAGGAGATTGATGCATTCATTGAAGCACCTCAAGCCATGGTCAAGTGGGTTCCCAAGGACACGTCAAGTTCTACTTCGTCAAGCTCAACTACAACCCCAAGGATTCCCATCAAGATGATGTGGATCCCGAAGAAGAAGAACTAGAAGGTTCTTGAGGGTGACTCCGCCAACATATCTCACTCACATTAATTTTGGCAAGAACTTGTGCAATCAACTTCCACATCATGCACTAGTTCATGGAGTCACAAACCCTCTTGTTGGTAAGTCAAGGGACAAGGTAATCATTGCTTTCATGGACATCATCTATTGTGAACTTCAATCTATGTCTATGGATATCCTTGTTTGTTCCTTGTGGGACTAACCCATGTAGGTATTGAAAGTGCCCTAATCCAAAGGATAGCTCCCAACTCTTGATGATCTACATCAACATTGAGCATCCACATCTTCAACATCTACATGAAGTCTTCTACGACAACCCAAGGTTAGTTTGACCCTTTAAAAGGGGTTCTCACATCTAGGGGGAGCTTTGCTCTAAAAATTGAGCTAAAGCATCTCCAAATGATGTGAACACATCAATGCTTTATGTAAAAGTGGTAACCCCACTTGTGCTTAAACGATGAGTATGACCTATGATCAAATGTTCTCATTTGGCTCCTAAGTCAAAATACTCATATAAAGATGACCTAGTCATCGACAAATTGTGTGCTAGTAGCTAGAGTGTTGGTTGTGCATGTTTGACACATATTTCATTTGCTATCTTATTGTGTGAGCATGTTGAATGCATGATCTTATTCATTCAAGGACATCCATTTGTTGTTTTGGTTGTTTTGATTTTTCTGGCCAAATGGATGGACAAGAATGCCTAAGTACCTCCCCTAGCTATCTATGCTTTCTTGTCTCAAATTCTATTCATGCTCATATCACAAACTTTGAACAAGTCACTTTCGGACCCTCCGAGTGAGGAGCACTCGGAGCCACCGATCTGTCAAGGGCTAACTTCCAAAACATTCTAAGTGATTTTTGGTCAAACCAACTTTCTCCCACTCGGTCAAACCGAAAGCATTTAGACTGATCTAGGTTTCATCTCGGTGAAACCGAGTTGTAATTTTCGGCGTGACCGAAATGCATAACTGCCTGGCAGTTATCCATCTCGGTGCCACCGAGTTTTTCAACTCGGTCCCACCGACAGCAAAGGGATATATATACTGAGGGCAGCGCGCGTTGATTATTCCTTCAAACGTTTTCGCTCCCACGTCCCTTGCTGCCGTCGCCCTGATCTCCGGATCGTCGCCGTCGTCGCCTGTGCGCCCTCGCCGCAGGTCTCCATCGCCGTCAACGGACTTCTCCTACGCGCCGTTGCCGCCGTAGAGGGACTCCACCAAGTTAGGGTGAGTCTCGATCCCACTCATGCTCCCATCTTCGATTCAATGCACGTTTGGTTTGCCCTATATCTGGCCACGATTGAAATCTTCTTTTACACCAGATCGGTTCGTTTGAACTAGTTTCGAGTAAAAATTCTTAGGGTTAGGTTTCCACGGAACACATCTCGGTGAAACCGATTTTAAAATCTCGGAATGACCGATTCGGCCTCTGGCCATTGCACTGCACCTTTCGGTCCAACCGAGTCGTGCAAATCGGTGTGACCGAAATACAGTTTTAGTGAAACCCTAGTGCTTCGGCAGGACCGAAACCCACTTCGGTCAAACCGAAAGTGGTGTGTAAAGTTTCTGTTATACACTTCGGATTCACCGAAACTGAAAATTGGTCTGACCGAAATGCATTCTGTGAAAACTTAAAACTAAAATTTGAACTCATTTTTTTTGCAAAAACCTCTGCAATTTGTGATAACTCTTCTTCTCTGCCTATACCTTATCTATTCACAGGTTGTCAGCCATGTCAGATGCGAGTGACAGTCAGAACAGGTCAGAGTCACCTTTTGCAGACATTCCTGAGGCAGACACTAGTCCTGAGGCTAGTAGTCCAGTTGATGATGGTGAGAGGAGTACACCTAGTGGCTTGCCTCCTGCAGCCACCAGAGCCAGAAAGGAGAGGAATTCTGATGATGAGGATTCTGATTTCATTGCTGAGGAAGAGGTGTCCTCCAAGCCTAAGAGAAAGGTTGTTGTCAAAGAGCAACAAGGTCAGCAGTCAAAGAAGGGCACCAACAAAGTCAAGCAATTAGCTGTTGCCAAGAAGCTGAACTTGGGAGAGCCATCCCCAAGCAAAGTGAAGAAAACCTCCAAGAGAAAGAGGGTTGTGTATACTGATCCTCATGCAGATGCAGCAGTCAAGGAAGAAGAAGAAGAAGAAGCACCCCAGCCTGCTCCTCAGAAGCAGAAGCTCATGGGTGATGCCATTAGAGCTGGAGCCACTTCAAAGCCCAAGAAGTCTGCTCAAGCTAAGGCAGCTCCAACAAAGTCTACTGCCAAGCCCAAGAGGACTACCAGGAACATTCCAGCATCTGAGAAGAACAAGGGTGATGTGCCACCATCTGAGTCTGATGAGGAAGGACAAGTGTTGCTGAAACTCCGTCCAAAACTGCCACTCCACAATGATGCTCATCCTCAAGCCGAGGATATGAAGGCAAGGAAAGATAGAGGTCTCAGGCTATGGAGACAAGCTGACCCATATGCCGTGAGGAGAAGGACTGCTGTGGATCCCAGATTTGACACCAGAGGGCAGCAGGACTTCTATGAGACTGTGCTGATGGACAAGAAGCCAATAGTTGCAGATACCAGATATGTTGACTGGGAATACATTGACAGCGAAGAGCACAGAGACTTCTTTCCCCATGTGCATGAAAGCTTCACTGCATGTGGAGTTGCTGAGTTTGTGGGTCAGAAACTGACAGACTGGAACGACGAGATGATTATGCAATTCTATGCCACAGCTCATTTCTATCCTGATGGGAAGATCACCTGGATGACTGAAGGTCAAAGGTTTTCTTCTTCTGTTGAAGAATGGGCATAACTTCTGAATGCTCCAGTGCAACGAGAGGATGATATTGATGTCTATGGGATTCCAAAGAAGAACCATGATTCCATGAAGAACATGTACAAGGAGATCCCCGCAGCAGATTTGGAAGTGTGGAAGCTCGGCTCAGTCTACTATCTCCAGGCAGGTTTACCTACCACTAACACTATTTTGAGGCATACCTTGATGCCCAAGTCTGGAGATCATCGCATGATCAAAGGGTATTCTATCAACATGCTGCATATACTTGATGAGAAGGCACCTTTCAAGGTGATGGACTTAATGGTAGAGACCATTAAGAGGACTGCAGCTGACCAGAAAAGGTCATGTGGATTTGCCCCACAGATTCAGATGCTTATCAATGCCAAGTTTGGCACGGGCAAATTCCTGTTGGATAGGAAACACTTACCCCTGCAGCCAGAGCATGAAGACAATGTTGTTGTGATGGATGAGGAGGATCCAACATCAGTTGAAGGTCAAGCCAAGATTGAAGCTGCTAGGAAAGCCAAAGCTGATAAAGAGGCAGCAGCAGCAGCAGCTAAACCAAAGAGCTTCGGAGAGCAGATTCTTGAAGCTACCCAAAGGATTGAACAACGCCTGGCCAGCATTGAACAATCTCAGGAGAGCCTAGAGAGGATTGTTGACGAGAAGATCCATGCTCTGGACGTGAAGCTGACTGAAATTCAGGTGACCGTCAACAAGCTTGAGGCAGACATGGAGGAAGCAAAGCAGGACAAGGCAGAGCTTGTGCAGGATGACTTAGTCCAGGACTCTCATCGCCAGACTGCTCCGGTTCCCAGAGGATCCCGATCAGCTGCTATTCCAGTGACTGACACCAGGACTACAACTTCAGCACCTCCTACAGCTCCAGCAGTTACTCCAGCTACAGCTCCAGTATCCACTCCTCCAGCGCAGACATCAGCTGAAGTCTTCGCCGATGCCGTCATATCTACTCCGACATCTACCCAGACGGGAGCCGCTAGCAGAGCCCACAGTGACGTTTAGCTCTATGCTTTTTCAAACTTTTTGGTAACTTGTTGCCAAAGGGGGAGAAATTGTATAGATCATAGGGCTTCGAGAGAGAGAGTGCTCTTTCGTTCTTTTGCGGTTTCTTTGAGATACTTTTGGTTTTCGAAACTTTCAGTGTGCTTGATACTACGTTTGATGCTACCTTAATGAGTGCTTGGTCATACTATGCTTTAATGTGTGCTTAATGCTTATCATATGCTATTCCTATCTTGTATGATCATTTACTCATGTCTTGGTGATTGAGTGCATGTTATTCATTCTTATCATTTTGTGCGCTCCACCAAGATGTATGTGACATGGAAGAGTGACCCATGATCCTAATCGATTGTGCATTTGCATTCAAACGCAAATTTTAAATAATGCACAAATTTAGGGGGAGCTCTTGCTTATCACATACTTCTCAAAGCGACGATATTATTCATTGATTATATCTTTTGTCGAAGCTTTGATCTATATGTTGTCATCAATTACCAAAAAGGGGGAGATTGAAAGTGCAACTAATCCCCGGGTGGTTTTGGCAATTAATAACAACATATATATCATTGAACTAATAGGTACTTGAGAATTATTTCAGAAAAGTTCAGTGATATGGGTATGGCAATGACTGAAGAAGTGGACCCCTCAAAATGCTAAGGCAAGCATTGGCAAAAGCTCAAGACTCCATCTTTGGTTTAGTGATCCATGATCACATTGAGTCCATAGGAAAAGCCAATACTATTAAAAGGGGATGAGGTTGTGTTGATGATCTGGTTGCTCAAGTGCTTAGTGATATATCTCCTTCAACTATCAGCAACCTTCACTACAAAACACACTCATAAGTAATCTCGGACCAACCGATTTTCCAACTCAGTCACACCGAGATGAACCACCTCAGCCATAAGCCAAACCCTAGAAAAATCGGACATTCCGAGTTTGAGATCGGTTTCACCGAAACATGGGCTGCCAAGCTTCTGTAACCTTCTGTCATCAAATCGGAATAACCGAGATGATATTTTCGGTCCCACCGAAACTGGCAAGCTCCTGTCTCTGCTCAAATCGGAATAACCGAGATGGTATTTTCGGTCCCACCGAAAACCCCAACGTTCACATTATTTGAACTTTCGGTCTGACCGAGTTGTCCACTTCGGTCTCACCGAGATTGCTCAATTATGTGTGTAATGGTTGGATTTTGTGTGGAGGCTATATATACCCCTCCACCCCCTCTTCATTCGTGGAGAGAGCCATCAGAAAGAACTACCACTCCTACCTTACACTTTCTGAGAAGAGAACTACCTACCCTTGTGTTGAGATCAAGTTGCTCCACTCCTACCATATGAAACTTGATCTCTAACCTTCCCAAGTTGCTTTCCACTCTATCCTTTCTTCCACCATAGCCAAATCAGTGAGGAGAGTTGAGTGTTGGGGAGATTATCATTTGAAGCACAAGAGCAAGGAGTTCATCATCATCTACAACATCTATTACCTTTTGGAGGGTGGTGCCTCCTAGATTGGTTAGGTGTCGCTTGGGAGCCTCCGTCATCGAGATGTGGAGTTGAACCAAGAAGTTTGTAAGGGCAAGGAGATTGCCTACTTCGTGAAGATCTACCCCGAGTAAGGCTAGCCCTCCGTGGGCGTAGGCCATGATGGAATAGACAAGGTTGCTTCTTCGTGGACCCTTCGTGGGTGGAGCCCTCCGTGGACTCGCGCAGCCGTTACCCTCCGTGGGTTGAAGTCTCCATCAACGTGGATGTACGATAGCACCACCTATCGGAACCACGGGAAAAATCACCGCGTCTCCAAATTGCGTTTGCTCTTCTCCACCTCTCTTTACTACATGTGCAATTTACTTTCCGCTGCCTATACTCTAGTATTGCATGTGTAGGGTGATTCTTGACTTGATCATAATTGTGAAACTACCAAAAACTGCTCTTTGTCAAAAGGCAGAATTTTTATATTTACAAGTAGTCTAATCACCCCCCCTCTAGACATACTTTCGATCCTACAGGAGTTGCCACTAGTGAAAGTATGAAGCCTAGGCCTTGTTTCCACCATTGCAATACCATTTGTGCTCACGTTTACCACTTGTTTGCTTGCTGCACTTTTTATTACAGATTTATATTACTTTGCTTTGCCACTCCTATCATCCATATTTTACCATCTCTTCACCGAACTAGTGCACCTATACAACTCCTAGTTGTATTAGGTGTGTTGGGGACACAAGAGACTTCTTGTATCTTAGTTGCAGGGTTGCTTGAGAGAGACCATCTTCAACCTCTACTTCCCTGAGTTCGATAAACCTTAGGTCATCCACTTGAGGGAAATTGCTGCTGTCCTACAAACCTCTGCGCTTGGAGGCCCAACATAGTTTACAAGAGTAGAAGTGTGTGTAGACATCAAGCTATTTCTGGCGCCGTTGCCGGGGAGGTGAGTGCTTGAAGGTATATCTTTAGATCTTGCAATTAAATCTTTTTGTTTCTTGTTTTTATTTTCACTAGTTTTGCTTAATGGAAAACAACAAAAATATGAGAGAGCTTTATAAGCTCTACCTTGAACTTGGACATGATGTGTTCGAAGAGAAAATTAAAAAACCTTTGGAACTTTATTATTTGCATAACAATCATGATGGTGGTGATGTTATTAGTATGTTTTTATTTAATATCAATATTGCTAATGACATGGAAAGCTCTAAGCTTGGGGATGACACGTTTGATGAACATGATATTTTTAGTCCCCCAACTTTTGAGGAGAAAATTTACTTTGATGATACTATGCCTCCTATATATGATGATTACAATGATGAATATGATATTTTCAGTCCACCTACTATTGAGGTTAAAATTTATTATGATTATGATATGCCTCCTAAATACGATGATTATCATGATGGTTATGATAGTCTTACTCTCACTATTCCTAATAAGAAAGATTTTGCTTATATGAAGAGTAATGACACTTTTATGCTTTTGGATCATGGAAATAATGCCTTATGTGATAGTTATATTGTTGAGTTCATCCATGATGCCACTGAAATTTATAATGAGAGAGGGAGACATGGTTCTAAATATCTTAATAATAAGAAGTTTCCTCTTTTTATGGTGAATATTTTGAAGTTATGCTTGTTTTGTCTTCCTATGCTTATTGCTTTGTGCTTCAATGAATTATTCTATTGCAATATTCCTATGCATAGGAAGCATGTTAGGCTTAAATGTGTTTGGTATTTGCTTCTTGATGCTCTCTTTTGTTCTTCAACTCTTATTCCTACGAGAGCATCATTAAAGTCTTATGCCTAGCTTAAAGGCATAAAAGAAAGCGCTTTTGGGAGGCAGCCCACAATGAATAAAATTTTATTTTGCTTTTGTTGTGTCTTGATGTTGTTACTACAGTAGAATCATCATTGTATCTTTACTTTTCAGCTTTGTGCCAAGTGTAGCCTCTGATTGCAAGAAAGTTCAAAAGTTGTGACGTGCTGTCCAGGAAACAGATTCTGTCCTTGGACAGAAAAATTCGTATAAAATCACCAGATCATCTTTTTGGTCTGAATTTTTTTGATAGCATGCTCTATACAATTGGCTTTCGGGCGTATGTTCTGAGTCTTTTGATTTGAGTTGCAGAAGTGCCCCGAAAAAATCATTTACTACTTGCTGTTCTGTTTTTCACAGATTCTGTCCTGTTTTGCCTTTCCTTCATTTTGCAAACCTTGAGCTTGCTTTTTCTTTGCAAAAACCTTTTGGCAATCTTGAGAAATAGTAGACCTTCAAGAATATTATTATTTCCATCAAGGAACAATTATTTTATTAAGGGTACTAACCTCGCTAATCAGATTATGATGAGTTATGTATGAAGGGAGTTTTCAAGTGTGCGAGGGAAGATGATAAAAAGATTCAGGAGTGTCAAACGCTCAAGCTTGGGGATGCCCCCATGCACCCCCAAGAAATATTCAAGGAGACTCAAGCGTCTAAGCTTGGGGATGCCCCCGTGCATCCCCTTCTCCATCAACATTATCAGTTCGTCTTTCGTTCCACTATATTTTTATCACTTCATGTGTTATGTGCTATGCTTGGAGCGTCTTGCTTTTAGTTTCCTTTTTAGTTTTCTTTAGCTTTTCTTAACGAGTCGGAACTCAGCATTTCTTTGTGTGGGAGAGAAACACGCTCCACTTCTACCTAGAACATAACATAGAATTTTCATGTCTATCTTTGCTGTGTGTGTTCTTTGTCTTTCAATAGCTACTATCATGTTTCGCTCTTATTTTTCATGCTTATCTTTTTAAAGAGCTTTTGTTTAGTTGGTTGCTTGAACTCTCTTTAGTTATCATGCTTATCTTATTAAGAGAGTTTACTTCTGTTGCATTGGTCGTTATGTCTATGATAAAAATGCTACGTGCATAATGGTGCTTAGTAGTTCATGTTTTCTTATGGTTAGTCTCAAATAGCTGGGGGGTTTCCAATGTGTTATTGAGTACCAACATGATTTGTTTGCCTATGATGTGGTATGGTTTAGTAATATCTTCCTTCAAGAATTTATTTTGGTTGACTTGGCGTATGCTCACGCATATTTAAGACTGTAAAGAAAGTCTGTCAAGCCTTGATGATCTTTTATTTCTGAGTAGCGATATAACTTCCATGCCTGATTCAATGTTGCTTTGTCGCTCTGCATGATTATGACCGTCATTTCTCTCTTAGTTGGTCGCTCCCAGTCTTTTGCTAACCTTCGCCTGTACTAAGCGGACTGACTGCTTGTGCATCCAAAATCCTTTAAACCAGTTATGCCATATGAGTCCACCATACCTTCCTATACATGGTATTTACCTGCCATTCCTAACGAAGACTTTCATGTGCCATCTCGAAATTATTCAAAAAAATGCATTTCTGTTTTGTGCCCCTGTTTTAGCTCATGAGGAAGTAGTAGTTAATTCATGATCTTTTTAAGTTGGACAAGCTTCACCCCGGGATTGCATGTATAATGTGCAAACCCATAATACGAGAAGGAACTGGCAATGAGTGCGCCCGGCTCAAAATTAATATAACAAACAAACCCTCCTTCACGCTTTGTTCATGAGAAATCAGAAAACTTTGGCAGTGATAAACAAAGGAGATTAAGAGGATGTGATCGTCCTCATTCGGGAGCCGTTCCTCAAAACTTGTCCATCTCAAAAAGTAATTGAGTTATCTGCTAGCATTCGTTGACGAAACATGCATATTCAAAAAATAAAAATAATTATTACCTCTGTTTTTAAAACCAAGAGCTCTGGTACATGTTTTGTCTTTGTTTCCGACCACGGGTTTTCAACCTTGCCAACAAAAGCCACGGTTCGAGAGTCTCCACCTTCTTTTAAAGCACCAACTACTGAGAGCATGATTGTCATTCTGAGTGTAATGTGCATTGTCCCAAAGTAGCATTGTCTTTTGCATGATTATGATAACGTTTATTTAGAAATCATTGTATCTAGTCATCACTTAAACCTTGGAGGTGCCCCTGCATTTATGTTTTGCTTCACTAAAGGGGGCAAGCGAGATATTACTTTATCATATTTGCACACCATGCTCATAACAAATCTATTTGATGTTTCAGTATCATATTGTAAAACTTTCAGTTCTTTGTGATTTTCTCATGAGGCAACTTAATTACTACAGATTCATTGTCGCAGTAAGCTTTTGTCATATGACTATGAAAAAAGTCCTATATGGTTAATAGCATGTCACCACAGAAATTATTCTTGTTATCATTTACCTACTCGAGGACGAGCAGGAATTAAGCTTGGGGATGTTGATACGTCCAAAACGTATCTATAATTTATGCTTGCTCCATGCCTCTTTTGGGTGATATTGCTATGATATTTATACACTTCCATACACTTTTGATCATATTTGGACTAACCTATTAACTCAGTGCACCCCAGTGCCAGTTTCTGTTTTCTGTTGTTTTTGTATTTCAGGTTTTCCCATTACGAGAACTGCCCAAAAAATCCCGGAAAAATTATATAAAAAATCAGCGTTCCGGAAGCTTCCTTGCGGCCAAAGTAGGGCCAGAGGGGGGCCACAGGGGCTCCAGGCGGCCTGCCCACGCGGCCCCCCTCCTGGCCGCGCCGGGGGGCGCCTGGGCCCCCCTTAGCTCCCCTGGCGACCCCCTTTGGCATATATTTACACCGCGTCGCAGAAACCCTGATTCCAGACCCCTTTTCTCCAGACGCAATCCCGATCTCCGCCGCCATCGCCATCAAGCTTCGGGGGACCAGAATTCCTGTGCCGGCACCCTGCCGGGACTGGGAAGTGCCCCCGGATTCATTTCCATTGACGTTGCTTCCTCCCTCCATGATGCGGGAGTAGTTCCTCCTCGGGGCTGAGGTTTCTACCAATAGCTATGTGGTCAATTCTCTCTCCCATGATGTGATCTTCGTTGTGATCATAGGCTATGTTAATCTAGGGTGATCCCATGATATTTCCCCTTCCTCTATGTATTGGATTGATGTACTCACTTGTCTTTATCTAGTATAATCCCCGAGACCAAGGTGACAGCGGTCTATTGGACATGGATTAGAAAAATATTTTCATGAGTGATTTCCTCTCTTGTGTGTTGATTGAAGATTGAGAGTCTCTTGGTGCTTGTCTTTGACTATCCTTTAGATATGTTGTGGTTATTGTGGGACTCTCTTTGGATGGCCGCGGTGACATTGGGAAATCCTTAGATTGAGAACTACGAACTTTGAGGTGTGCTTTTGTAGCCCTACATAATTCTCGTCCTCTCTTGACCACGAAGGAATGACCTCCGGGTGCGTCTCCATTGCATGTTTTATGGGAAATATCATGTGATTCGATTATGTTAATGTTGTTGGGAGTTTCCACTAGTGAAAGTATGATCCCTAGGCCTTGTTTCCACCATTGCAATACCATTTGTGCTCACGTTTACCACTTGTTTGCTTGCTGCACTTTTTATTACAGATTTATATTACTTTGTTTTGCCATCCATATCACTTGCCATTTAACATCTCTTCGCCGAACTAGTGCACCTATACATCTAACAAGTGTATTAGGTGTGTTGGGGACACAAGAGACTTCTTGTATCTTAGTTGCAGGGTTGCTTGAGAGAGACCATCTTCAACCTCTACTTCCCTGAGTTCGATAAACCTTAGGTCATCCACTTGAGGGAAATTGCTGCTGTCCTACAAACCTCTGCGCTTGGAGGCCCAACATAGTCTACAAGTGTAGAAGCGTGTGTAGACATCAGCCGGCACCCTGCCGGGATGGGGAAGTGCCCCCGGATTCATCTCCATCGACGTTGCTTCCTCCCTCCATGATGCGGGAGTAGTTCCTCCTCGGGGCTGAGGTTTCTACCAGTAGCTATGTGGTTATCTCTCTCTCCCATGATGTGATCTTCGTTGTGATCATAGGCTATGTTAATCTAGGGTGATCCCATGATGTTTCCCCTTCCTCTATGTATTGGATTGATGTACTCACTTGTCTTTATCTAGTATAATCCCCGAGACCAAGGTGACAGCGGTCTATTGGACATGGATTAGAAAAATATTTTCATGAGTGATTTCCTCTCTTGTGTGTTGATTGAAGATTGAGAGTCTCTTGGTGCTTGTCTTTGACTATCCTTTAGATATGTTGTGGTGATTGTGGGACTCTCTTTGGATGGCCGCGGTGACATTGGGAAATCCTTAGATTGAGAACTACGAACTTTGAGGTGTGCTTTTGTAGCCCTACATAATTCTCGTCCTCTCTTGACCACGAAGGAATGATCTCCGGGTGCGTCTCCATTGCATGTTTTATGGGAAATATCATGTGATTCGATTATGTTAATGTTGTTGGGAGTTGCCACTAGTGAAAGTATGAAGCCTAGGCCTTGTTTCCACCATTGCAATACCATTTGTGCTCACGTTTACCACTTGTTTGCTTGCTGCACTTTTTATTACAGATTTATATTACTTTGCTTTGCCACTCCTATCATCCATATTTTACCATCTCTTCGCCGAACTAGTGCACCTATACAACTCCTAGTTGTATTAGGTGTGTTGGGGACACAAGAGACTTCTTGTATCTTAGTTGCAGGGTTGCTTGAGAGAGACCATCTTCAACCTCTACTTCCCTGAGTTCGATAAACCTTAGGTCATCCACTTGAGGGAAATTGCTGCTGTCCTACAAACCTCTGCGCTTGGAGGCCCAACATAGTCTACAAGAGTAGAAGCGTGTGTAGACATCAGTGGGTTCATCACTATGCAAAGTTTTAATCTCTTCACTCCCACCTTTAATTTTTTTTTGCATCAAGATCTAAAAACGCTGAATCATTGGGACACCTTAAAGTAGAATCATCTCCAATCCTATCTTCATCAAGATTTATACTAGAAAACAAGGATCTAATTGGAGACACATCTATAACTTTCAGATCTTCATCTTTATTTTCATGATAACTAAAAGAACACGTTTTTATATAATTCTCTCTTTTAGCACGCATCCTAGCGGTTCTTTCTTTGCATTCATCAATGGAAATTCTCATGGCCTTGAGAGACTCATTGATATCATGCTTAGGTGGGACAGATCTAAGTTTCAAAGAATCAACATCAAGAGTAATTCTATCCACACTTCTAGCCAATTCATCAATTTTAAGCAATTTTTCTTCAAGCAAGGCATTGAAATTATTTTGCGAAATCATAAACTCCTTAACACTAGTTTCAAATTCAGAAGACATCTTTCCATAAGAGTTGTTGTAGGAATTACCATAATTATTAGAGGAATTAATAGGAAAAGGCCTAGGATTAAAGTTCCCTCTATAAGCATTGTTACCAAAATTATTCATACCAACAAAATTCACATCCAAAGATTCATTGTTATTTTCAATCAAGCTGGACAAAGGCATATCATTAGGATCATAAGAAGCACTCTTAGCAGCAAATAATTTCATAAGTTCATCCATCTTTCCACTCAAAACACTAATCTCTTCAATAGCATGCACCTTTTTACTAGTAGATCTTTCGGTGTGCCATTGAGAATAATTAACCATAATATTATCTAGGAGTTTGGTAGCTTCTCCTAAGGTATTTTCCATGAAAGTGCCTCCCGCGGCCGAATCTAAAAGATTTCTAGAAGCAAAATTCAAGCCAGCATAAAAGTTTTGAATAATCATCCATAAGTTCAAACCATGTGTAGGGCAATTACGTATCATTAATTTCATTCTCTCCCAAGCTTGTGCAACATGCTCATGATCTAGTTGCTTAAAATTCATAATATCGTTTCTAAGAGTGATGATCTTAGCAGGAGGGAAATACTTAGAGATAAAAGCATCTTTCCACTTATTCCATGAATCAATACTATTTCTAGGCAAAGAGAAAAGCCAAGTTTTAGCACGATCTCTAAGCGAAAACGGAAATAACTTCAATTTAACAATATCGTTATCTATATCCCTTTTCTTTTGCATATCACACAAATCAACAAAGTTGTTTAGATGAGTAGCGGCCTCTTCACTAGGAAGGCCGAAAAATTGATCTTTCATAACAAGATTCAACAGAGCAACATTGATCTCACAAGATTCAACATCGGTAATAGGAGAAATCGGAGTGCTAATAAAATCATTATTGTTGGTATTGGAGAAGTCACACAATTTGGTATTGTTCTGAGCCATAGTGACAAGCAAGCAATCCAAAACTCAAGCAAACATGAAGCAAGCGAACGATAAACACACGGCAGAAGAAGGGCAAATAAAACGGCAAGGGTGAAGTGGGGGAGAGGAAAACGAGAGGCAAATAATGTAATGCGAAGGATAAGGTTTGTGATAGGTACTTGGTATATGACTTTTGCATAAGCCTCCCTGGCAACGGCGCCAGAAATTCTTCTTGCTAATTCTCGAGCTTGCGTTGTATTCCCTCGAAGAGGAAAGGGTGATGCAACACAGTAGCGTAAGTATTTCCCTCAGTTTTTGAGAACCAAGGTATCAATCCAGTAGGAGACCACGCGCGAGTCCCTCGCACACGCACAAATAAATAAGAACTTCGCAGCCAATGCGATAAGGGGTTGTCAATCCCTTTACGGTCACTTACGAAAGTGAGATCTGATGGAGATGATAGTTTGATATTTTTGGTTATAAGAACAGAAACTAAAAGTGGAAAAGTAAAGTAGATTGTAGATTGATATGTTGAGAATAGACCCGGGGGCCATAGTGTTCTCTAGTGGCTTCTCTCATGATATCGGTATTCTACGACGGGTAAACAAATTACTGTCGAGCAATTCATAGAAAAGCGAATAATTATGAGACTATCTAGGCATGATCATTATATATAGGCATCACGTCCGAGACAAGTAGACCGAAACGATTCTGCATCTACTACTATTACTCCACACATCGACTGCTATCCAACATGCATCTAGAGTATTAAGTTCATAAGAACGGAGTAATGCCTTAAGCAAGATGACATGATGTAGAGGGATAAGCTCAAACATAGTGATATAAACCCCATCTTTTTATCCTCGATGGCAACAATACAATACGTGCCTTGCTGCCCCTACTGTCACTGGGAAAGGACACCGCAAGATTGAACCGAAAGCCAAGCACTTCTCCCATTGCAAGAACTATAGATCTAGTAGGCCAAACCAAACCAATAATTCGAAGAGACTTGCAAGGATATTATAATCACACATAAAGAGTTCAGAGAAGAACCAAATATTTCTCAAAGATAATCTTGATCATAAACCCACATCGGATCTCGACAAACACACCGCAAAAAGAGATTACATCGAATAGATCTCCTCGAAGACCGAGGAGAACTTGGTATTGAGATCCAAAGAGAGAGAAGAAGCCATCTAGATACTAGCTATGAACCCGAAGGTCTGTGATAAACTACTCACAACTCATGGTGAGACGATGATGATGATGTAGAAGCACTCCGTGGTAGATCCCCCCTCCAGCAAAGCTCCGGAACAGGCCCCAAGATGAGATCTCACGGGAACAGAAGGTTGCGGCGGTGGGCTAGGATTTTTTTTGTTGTTCTTATAGTTTCGGGGTACGTAGGTATATATAGGAGTAAGGAGGGCACCGGGGGCCGGACGGGGTGCCTGATACGTCTCCAACGTATCTACTTTTCCAAACCCTTTTGCCCTTGTTTTGGACTCTAACTTGAATGATTTGAACGGAACTAACCCGCACAGACGATGTTTTCAGCAGAATTGCCATGGTGTTGTTTTTGTGCAGAAATAAAAAGTTCTCGTAATGACCTGAAAATCCATGGAGAATTATTTCGGAAAATATAAAAAATACCTGCAAGAAGATCCAGACCAGGGGTCCCACACCCTGTCCACGAGGGTGGGGGCGCCCCCCCTAGGGCGCCCCCTGCCTCGTGGGCCCCCCGGTACTCCACCGACGTATCCCCAGATCCTATATATTCACTTTCGGGGAGAAAAAAATCAAGGAGAAAGAATTATGGCGTTTTACGATACGGAGCCGCCGCCAAGCCCTAATCTCTCTCGGGAGGGGTGATCTGGAGTCCGTTCGGGGCTCCGGAGAGTGGAGATCGTTGCCATCGTCATCATCAACCTTCCTCCATCACCAATTCCATGATGCTCACCGCCGTGCGTGAGTAATTCCATCGTAGGCTTGCTGGACGGTGATGGGTTGGATGGGATCTATCATGTAATCGAGTTAGTTTTGTTAGGGTTTGATCCCTAGTATCCACTATATTCTGAGATTGATGTTGCTATGACTTTGCTATGCTTAATGCTTGTCACTAGGGCCCGAGTGCCATGATTTCAGATGTGAACCTATTATGTTTTCATGAATATATGTGTGTTCTTGATCCTATCTTGCAAGTCTATAGTCACCTACTATGTGTTATGATCCGGCAACCCCGAAGTGACAATAATCGGGACCTCTCCCGTTGATGACCTTAGTTTGAGGAGTTCATGTGTTCACTATGTGTTAATGCTTTGGTCCGGTACTCTATTAAAAGGAGGCCTTAATATCCCTTAGTTTCCAATAGGACCCAGCTGCCACGGGAGGGTAGGACAAAAGATGTCATGCAAGTTCTTTTCCATAAGCACGTATGACTATATTCGGAATACATGCCTACATTGCATTGATGAACTGTAGCTAGTTCTGTGTCACCCTAGGTTATAACTTCTACATGATGATTTGCATCCGACATAATTTCCCATCACTGATCCAATGCCTACGAGCTTTTCACATATTGCTTGTTGCTTATTTACTTTTCCGTTGCTACTATTACAAAAACTACAAAAACACTACCGTTAATTTTGTTACCGCTACCGCCACTATCATATTACTTTGCTACTAAACTATCTTGCTATAGATACTAAGTTTCCAGGTGTGGTTGAATTGACAACTCAGCTGCTAATACTTAAGAGTATTCTTTGGCTCCCCTTGTGTCCAATCAATAAATTTCGGTTGAATACTTTACCCTCGAAAACTGTTGTGATCCCCTACACTTGTGGGTTATCAAGAAAACTTCAATGCTTATGTTGGTAGACAATTGCAACACAATGCTTATATGATTGAACGCTTGAGTGATTATCTGTCTAGAGCTAAAGGTGAACTGAAACTTATTAGTAAACATGCTTCCATGGTCACCACTCAAGTAGAACAAGTACTTAAGGCTCAGAATGATTTGCTCAATGAATTAAATAGTAATAATAATGACTATGCTGTTAGATTTGCTACTAGATGGGGTAAAATGACTGAGGAACCTCTATATCCTGAAGGCCACCCTAAGAGGATTGAGCAAGATTCTCAGAGAGCTAATTTAGATGCACCTAGTTCTTCTAAGAAGAAGAAAAATAAAAATGATAGGACTTTGCATGCTTCTAGTGAACCTGTAGCTGACACGCCTGAGAATCCCAATAATATATCTGTTTCTGATGCTGAGACACAATCTGGTAATGAACATGAACCTAGTGATAATATAAATGATGATGTTCATAATGATGCTCAACCTAGCAATGATAATGATGTAGAGATTGAACCTAATGTTGGTCTTGATAACCCACAATCAAAGAATCAATGTTATGATAAGAGAGACTTTGTTGCTAGGAAGCACGGTAGGGAAAGAGAACCATGGGTTCAGAAACCCATGCCTTTTCCTCCGAAACCATCCAAGAAAAGGGATGATGAGGATTTTGAGCGCTTTGCTGAAATGATTAGACCTATCTTTTTGCGTATGCGTTTGACTGATGTGCTTAAAACAAACCCTTATGGTAAGTATATGAAGGATATTATTACTATCGTGGTTCTAAGTCCGATAGTACGAGTAGGGGGTACGTAAGAGAAGGCAAGGCCCTAGCTATGGTGAGATTGTACGCAAGATGTATACGAGTTCAGGCCCTTCTCGGAAGAAGTAAAAGCCCTACATCTCGGTGCCCGGAGGCAGTCGACTGGAATGTATATGGGGTGTTAGAGTTACAGGGGGTGAGAACCCTTGTACTGGAGGACGGGGTGGCTTCTATAGTGCGCCAGGACCCCAGCCATGCTCCACGTTACAAAGGGTTCAATGTACATAAAGGCAGGCGTTACTGATAACGCCCGCAGTAAAGAGCGATAAAGGCATTCACTGTTGCGGAGTGAATGCCGGACCATTGCTGTCCTAAGGGACCTTTGACCTTCATGGGTCGAGTGTCTTGGAAGGGTCAAGTGAAGTTGAGTCGTCTGAACGGGGGTGTACAGTCGAGTGGAATGTCCTCTTGGGCCGTGCCAGTCGACTATTCTTGTTGCCTTCAATTTGTCTTTTGAGCTTCTGGGGTAGTGACCTTGGGTGGGGTATCTGGGTCAGGCCTGTGACCCTACCCTAGGTCTATAACATCATCAGTAGCCCCCGAATGGATTGAGGCTTGGACAGAGGAGAGTGTTGAAGTTGGCTTCAGCTCGGGTTCGATGTCTCTGAGGTGATCTTCTTTGTGCTTGCGAACCAGGCCGACTCTTCAACCTCGACTTGGTCGCCTTAATCGATTCAGGAACCGTCGAGTGTACCTGTTCGTGTTGACCGTCGACTGAACCTCGCGCGCGGCACCGAGCGCCGTTGGGGCGCGCAGTTTTTGGCGGGATCGGCTGCTCTCTGGTCTCCGGATTTTGCGGGATTTCAAAATTTGGGGAAGCACACGGGACGGGTCGTGCCGCGGCAATCGGATCGGATATGCCCAGGGCACCTCGATCTCTGCGCCACCTTTTTCGCCATGTATCGCGTGTGCACCTGTTGCGGGATTTGACGGGATAGCTCGGGGCCACCAGTCACCACTCGACCAATGTGCTATAAATGCGCGCTGCGGCCGAGGCGAGGGCACTGTGCGCCCATTCTCTGTTTCTTCCGTCTCCGTTCCTCCGTCGCGCCTCTGCCTCTGTCTCCCTCTCCTCGGCTAACGCCGGCTTGCTCGCCATGGGCAAGGACAAGACCGCGGCGCTGCAGCACTCAAAGAAGGCGGCGGCGACGGGGAAAGCGAAGCGGTCCAACCGCGGAGGGTCGTCGTCGAGGTCCGGGCTCCCACCTGGCTGGATCCAGGGGGACTAGATCAGGTCCACGATGACGCCGGAAAACATGGAGGAGCTGGAGGAAGAGGGCCTGGTCGCCCGCGACTCCTGGCGGTTTCTGGGGGCGAGCTCGAGACTCAGCCGCTGGAGGGCGAGTGTGTTCTCCTCACGACCCACGTCGACCGAGGTTTCTCCTTGCCTCCGCACCCTTTCTTCCATGCTTTCCTAGCTTTTTACGACGCCCAGCTGTACCACTTCACACCCAACTCCATCACCTTCTTGGCTGCATTCATTTCGATGTGTGAGAACTTCCTCGGCTGCCGACCGCACTGGGGTTTTTTCAAGCACATCTTCACTTGTCGTTCTCAAACCATCAAGAAAGCGAACCCTAGCGACGAAAAGACGCATGTCATCCAGATGTGCAGCGGACTGGGTATCCAGCTTAGAAATAGGAGTGCTTTTCCTGCCATGATCCTTACAGAGTCGGTTCGGGGCTGGCAGTCGACTTGGTTCTACTATAGGGACATTCCAACTCCTGGCCAGTCGACTGGGCTTCCTCCCTTTTCTTTTGGTCGAGTCAACCAGCCACCGTCGTTGCTTGTGAGTCGGACTGAGAGGATAGAGGTAGACATACTAGTGTAGCGGGTGGTCCAGTTGGTCCGCGACGGTTTTACGGGGTTGGATCTGCTTGAGGTGTTCCTCATGAGGAGGATCCAGCCTTTCCAAGCTCGAGACCATCCGATGTGGTTGTACTCCAGCGTCGACGACTCATCTCGGGTCCACCCATATGAGGCTGCTGCAAACACGGTGGCGCAGTGTCTGAAGTGCATCACGGGGAACAAGGACAACCCCAGGGGGCTCGGAAGAGTTCCCCCATTCGACGCAGACCACCAACCTGACAAGGTCTGGCCTTGACTTCCGAGTGATTTTTGTGTTTTCTATTTGTGGTTGTCTGATGAATCCGACTGATGTTTGATCAATCTTCCTTTCTGCAAATCTATACCGAAATGTTTTTAGTGCCCAATGGGGATCAGGTCCAGGAGGGTGAAGAAGGCGCGGGTGAAGCTTCCGACTGGAAGTCCGGCGAGGAGACTGGAGAGGAGAGCGAAGATTCCAGCAGCGACGAGGAGGTCGAGTCACCTCCCCGCGGCAAAAAGCGCTCCAAGGAGAAGCACGACCCAGAGGCCGTGCGTTCCAGGGCGGGCCCTTCCAGCTCCCAAGTGCAGTAGCGGGCTCGCACGACCACTCCGGATCTGACCGAAAAGGCACCAAAGCAGCCCAAGGTCGCCGCCATCAAGCCTCGAAAGGCCCCGTCCAAGATCAAGGTGGACGTCCCAATCGCCTCCACGTAAGTGATGCTCTGCTTCGTTTCCTCCCGCTCTTCGGAGATCGACTTTCTCTTCGTCTACTCACTTTCAATGAAATCTTCAGTGCTGCTGCTTCTGCGACCTCGATGGATATTGACAAGGGTCGAGACGGCGAGGAGACTGCTGACGCTGCCATGTCTCGTGCAGGTGTGGGTTGTAGATTGCTCTTTGCTTTTTGTCTGTTTGAACTCACGGTCGACTGAACTTCGTGGTTATCTTCTGAAGTGCCACGCCATGTCATAGAGCTCCCAGATGATGACGATGACGACGATGAGGAGCGCACGGGAGTGACTCGACGAGGCGCAGGAAGGAGGGGTCGGAAGACACCCTCTGGCTCTGAGGCCCAGCAACAGGGGGACGTGGCCCGGACCACGGTCTCCTTCGCTGTCCCTGTGTCGACTGTCCGCCCCTCTTCGTCGACTGATCCGGCCGTCGACCCAGCGACTGCTCCGCCGTCTGTTCTCTTCTCCACCCATCACGTCCCGGAGGACCCTGTGAGTGCGGCCCAAGAAGTCGTTCGTCAGGCGGGATTGATGATGGAGAGGACAAAGGTGACGTATGAGGCTAGCATGGTTGCTTACAACGCTAGCTCAGCTCTTCGGACCAATGTCCAGGTTTGTCTCTTCCGACTGGTTTGCTGTGTTGGTGTAGTCTTTATTTTGAAAAATTGTTGCCTTGTTCGTGAGATGATGTCACACCCACTGGGTGTCTTCTCTTGTAGCTTTAGGTCCTGTAGCCCAACCGATTGTACCAGTGGGGGCACGCTCAGTGTGCCTAGTGGGTGTAGTCCCCGAGGCCATGGTCGACTGAAGTCAGTCGACTATGGTCTTTAGAATGTGTCTTGTCCATTTGTTTCGAACCTTTCTTGCTCGCGCAGGACGGATCCGGCCGAGGAAGAACCAGTGGGGGCATGCTCAGTGCACCCACTGGGTGTAGTCCCCGAGACCGTGGTCGATTGCTGGTAGTTGGCCATGGTCTGAGAACAGAGCCTCTCCCCCTTTTTTGGCTCTAGTCAGACTGATATGGCCGAGTAAGAACCAGTGAGGGCACGCTTAGTGCGCCCACTGGGTGTAGTCCCCGAGACTGCGGTTGTGTGTTTGACTCGACTGTAGTCTTAGAATTCTGATTTGTTGTGTCGATGCAGAGATCTTTTGAGTTTGGAGCCAACTTTGCGGATCTTCAGAAGAAGCAGGTCCAGCTCAATCTTGACTTGCAACTGGCTCGGGACCATTTGAAGAAGACCCAGGACGAAGCGGCTGGTAATTAAAGCGAACAACTTGTCGATTGATCTTCGATAAATATGTCATGTGTATCCTTATGTTCATCTGTCTAGTAACGTCTCTTGTAGATCAAATGAAGGCAGCCCTGGAGCAGAAGGATCTTGACCTGGCGGCGGCGCAATAGAGGGCGCAGGAGAAGACCGAACTGGCGGAGCAGAAGCTGGCTTCGGTCGGCACGCTCGAAGTAGAGATCACCAGGCTGAAGGGCTCTCTCGACGCAGCCAACCAGGAAGTGACTCGACTGAAGGGGGCTAAGAACGCCCTGAATGAGAAGTACGAGGGCCTCTTCCAGAAGAAGAACGAGCTAGAGGCTTATCTGGGTGAACTCACCAAGAAGTGGTATCTTGTGCTTGAAGGTATGCCTCTTTCGCTTGGACTGAGTCAAGGTGGTCGACTCATAACTTGCTTGCTAACTTGTCGTGTCCTCTCATGCGCAGAGTTCTGTCGCGACTTCGAGGAGGAGACTGGGAGGGTCGAGACTGGTCTCGAGTCCGCCGGTTCTATTGTCAAGGATGAAGCTGCTATGAACATCTTGAGGTTGGAGTCACGCCTTACCAGCGCCACAGGCTATCTTGGTCGACTGAAAGCAGTGATGTCCCGGATCGACACTGCGCTCTGGAGGGGAGCCGTGCAAGAGAACGACCTCGAGTCCCTGATGACTCGACTCAATGAGATCCCCGGTCGAGTGCAGGAGTGGAAGAAGTCAGCTGCCCGATGTGGAGCCGACGTTGCATTTTCTCTGGTTCAGGTGCACTGCAAGGAGGTGAAGGAGAAGAGGCTGGCCGCGCTCAAGGTTGCCAACACGAAGGAACTCCAGTTTCAGTCGTTCATGGAGACTTTCTTGGAAACTGCTACCCACATCGCTGATGGGATCGACCTGGTGTGACGCCCGAAGACCGACGTCCCAGAAGATTCCAGAAGATTCCAGAGATTCCAGATGTTCCGGGTTGCCCGTGTGTTTCTTTTGTGCTTGTGTTTTTATTTTTGCATTGCATCATGTCATCATGCCATCATGTCATTAATTTTGCATCTCAACTTAAATAAATTGTGTGGACCTTGGGTCCATTTAAATCGAGGGAAGAATGACTTCTCTTTATAACATATAAAAGCCTCTCAATATTATTAGGGAGCTATATTTATAATTATTCCATTTGTTGGAATTCACCATAACACACTTGCAAATATTCCCCATGCCTTTTCACTCCAAGTTTCTACTTCTAAACCTTGCCTATAATTATTTTCCGTTGTTTCGAGATTCCTCCAAAAATTCGAACATTTTTGGACACTTCACAAATCAAGTCTTAGTTCAAACCCATTTGATTAAATTCAAATATGTTTGAATTATATTTTTCGATCATGCCTTTCATATTTTTCTCGGACCGTGCTCATTTTATGATGCCCAAGAAATAGTCCCATGTGCTATTTTTTCCCCTAAGCCTCTCTTTTCTTTTCCCTCTTTCTTCTTTTTCTGTTAAAGATTTTAAAAGAAGAAAGACAGCCAGCCTCCAGCCGCAGTGGGCTTCTCCTCCTCCCCGCAGGCCTCCTGGCCCATCTCCTAGGCCCATCCCTCAAGGCTAGCAGCCCATTCCCCTCAACCCTAGCGAGCCCGTAGCTCTCTCCCTCCGCTCGCTCTCTTCTCCCGCACCCCCGCCGCCAGGCATCGCTCCCTCCTCCCATCGATCCTCTCATCTCTCACGCTCGAGCGACCCCAACTCCCCAGCCCCGATTCCCCAGGTCCCTCGCCCGCCTCTTCTTCCCTCGACCCGAGCCTCACCTCTCTCGCTCGCACCCCTTCCCTCCTCGCCTCGCGGAGCCGGCCGCCCCTCCTCTCGCCGCTCATCAGCCTTCCCCTCAGGCCTTCTCCTCTGCGCGCGCCATGGACCGCCTCTCCAGCCTCGCCCGAGAGCAGCCAGGAGGTCGCTCCTTCCCGCGCCAGTCCCGCGCGCCTGAGGTGCTCGCCCCGCGAGCCGGCCCGGACCACACAGCAGCGCCGCTCTCGAGGGCCTCTGCCTCGGGCCCTCCTCCCTCCGTCGATCTCCAGCAAGACCGCCACCCTGCGCATCCTCGAAGCCACCCCGCCGGCCACCACTTCAGCTCCACCGCGGCCTCGTCCGTCCAGGGCGTCGCCCCCTGCTGCCTCCAAGCCGCATCGCCAAGGCCTCGTCCTCGGTTGCCTCATCGCCCCTCTGTTTCCCTCGCTGCACGAGCAGCTTCACATCACCTGCATCAGTCCAGATCGCGACCCCGACAGCGCCGACGACCTTCTTGCTGCTGTTGTGCTTCTTCTGTTTTGGCTCGGTGTTTTGTTTTGGGCCAGCAGGTATCCCCGGATCGCCAAGCACCAGCACGACGAGGACCGTCAAGTTCCTCTTCAAGAAGTTCGACTACCGGAGGTGCAAGTACCACGACGCTCGGAACCCTCGGTTCCATCAAGTCCGACTACTACATGAACGAGTACCGCGACATCGACGAGGACCGTCAAGCCCGTCAAGTTCCACTACATGTGCCTTGTTCAACTACGTCGCCAAGACCGGACCGACAAGTACCACGATGACAAGTACCCCTTCGGAGAAGTGAACATCTACGAACGAGAACGACTTCTTGAACAAGTACCACTACCGTCGCCTCGGAAAACGATGGATGCGCCAAGTACATCTACGAACGGAACGAGTACCTCTACGAACGGGAACAACTACACGGCGATACGTCAAGTACCACGACACGATAACGGAACGCCTACTTCCCTCTTCGGAACGACTTCTTCCTCTACGCTCTCGAACCGCCCCGTGAACGTTAGTTCCGAAGGTATAACCCCGAGACGTGACCCGTGGATGCTTGCATGTGTTGTATGAAATGCTCCACTTGTGTGCTTCGTGGCCGTTTCGTCCGTTGGTCATGTTCCTCGGTTGCCTCGTCGCCGACTCATGGGAACCCGGCAACGGGATCACCCCATCTTCTTGCATGACACGCTTCGCCACCTTGCTTTTGCACCCGGCTTCTCGACGAGTTGTCGGATCATCGGAACGTTGCCGTGGCACCGTTTCCATTCTCGTCGCCAGGACACTCCTTTCCTTCCGTCGTGGTGACCAAATGCTTCATATCTTCTTCATGTCAACTTTAATATACTTGCATAAAACTTGATCATGTCATCCGCATCATATTAACAACATTAATATGTGTGAATTGTTGTTGCTTTAATAATTACTAAACATGCTCATGGGGATTTTCCGAAATTGTTGTTGTTCTTCCGGCCTCATTTAAAATGTCTAGATAGTGTAGTTTTATTATGCTTCACCTCTTGCCATGTTAAAACATTTAATCTTGTCTTGTAAATAATGAGAGTCAATTAAATAATTAAATGTGGTGTTTCGTCAATATGCAACTCGTTGCATATTGACCTCCACTTAACTTGTAGATTTGTTTGTGCACTTTGCCATGCCATGCATAATTAAACCGGACATGCATCATACTTGGATGTGCATCGTATGCCATGTTTATACTTGTGTGTTTACCGTGTTGTTTGCTTCTTTCCGGTTGCTTCTCTTGTTAGCTTCGGTTTCGTTCCGGAGTTGTGAGGATTCGCTCAACTATGTTGCTCCGTCTACTTCATGGATCCGTTCTTCTCCCTTGTGGAATCCCAGGCAAGATGATCATACCCTTGGATACCTTTACTACCATTGCCATGCTTAGTTGTCTCGATGCTATCGTTACATGTCGCGCTACCCATCTTTTATGTCAGCCTCTCCTTGTTGCCATGAAACCTCTAACCTTTGACACCTTCCTAGCAAAACCACTGTTTGGCTATGTTACCCGCTTGCTCAGCCCCTCTTATAGCGTTGTTAGTTGCAGGTGAAGATGAAGATCGTTCCAGGTGGGAACTTGTTGTTGGATATATCACAATATCTATAATTATTATTAACACACCTATATACTGGGCATCGGTGGAAGGCTTGGCCTTTTGCTCGGTGTTTTGTTCCACTCATGCCACCTTAGGCGCCGATAAACCGGCATTATGTTCCTTGATTTTGCGTTCCTTACACGATGGGTGGATGGGGACCCCTTGTCAGTTCGACTTTGAATAAAACTCCTCCAGCAAGGCCCAACATTGGTTTTAATTTGCCTCATAATAACAACTTAATTAATTAATTAAAATTGCATAGGGGGTCGCGTCCTCGAGGATTCTTTTCTACATAGCAGGGGGGCCAGTGCTGATGGTGTTGGTCCCAAACGGGCAGACTGCGGGAACCACCATGGGGAAGCTCGAGGTTTGGGTCCTGTAGGATGTCCCATCCGGTTGTGGCCTGAGACGAGATACGCGCGGCTACTATCAGGGTGTCGGCACGCCGGGAGGTATTTCTGGACTTGTTTTACCATTGTCGAAATGTCTTGTGCTACCGGGATGCCGAGCCTGATCGGATTTTCCCTAAGATAAGGGGTGATGATATTATATTTATCACTTCAGCTAATCGTGAGAGCTTGTGATGGGCTAAGTTGGGACACCCCTGCAGGGTTATGATCTTTCGAAAGCCGTGCCCACGGTTATGTGGCAGATTGGAATTTGTTAATGTCCGGTTGTAGAAAACTTGACAGAGGATCCGAAGTAAAACACACAACTGTGTGAGTAACCGTGACTGTCTCTTTTCACTTGAGAAGAGAACACGGTGGGGTTATGTTTGATTCGTATGTAGTTCAGGATCTTTAGCGATCACTACTAGTTTGCGACCGTTTGCGTAGATGCTCATCTTATTCTGGTACTCGTAAGTTAGCCACCATATTATGCTTAGCCGCTGCTGCAACCTTCACCACTTTACATCTTCCTACCCATAAGCTTTGCTAGTCTTGATACCCATGGTTATGGGATTGCTGAGTCCTCGTGGCTCACAGATACTACAACACCAGATGCAGGTTCAGCCGAGTTTGAAGCAGGAGCTGGTTCAGTACTTCACTGGGAGCTCGATGAAGAGAGTGGCCGTATGCTTGTGACGTTTTCGACGATCAGTAGTGGTTTCTACTAGGGGCGATTCAGACCTGTGGCTTTATGTTGTTTTGGTATCTTTCTTTTGATCTTCGCCCGTAGTCGGGTTGTGATGTTTTGAATGATGTTTTGCTCATGTAATGTATTGTGTGAAGTGGCGAGTGTAAGCCAACTATTCTTTGGCAATTTAATCCCTCTTTTACATGAGTCGTGCAAAGATACCAAACTTGAGATCATTCTAGGATGGGCTTATACCTTTAAGTCGTGCCTCGACACGTAGGAGGTATAGTCCCATCCTGGGCATTACACCTGGATGAGTTTGTTGCGCCTGCGAGCCCACCTCCTCCTGGGGAGTGAATAAACTTTGATACTTCAATTTAATTTGCCACGGAATGTCGAGTGATCTTGTAACTGTTAAACTCTCATGGGCTTGGTGCCCAAGTACTCCTGCCCGAATCTTGCGGGGCTTTATCTAGATTTGATTCCTTTTGCATTTGCTTGTTTTGCTTCCAAATCTTTCTGATCTTTTGGATTTTGAGTCGACGTCATCTCTGGGGCATGGCTCTGATGGTCGAACCACTTGATGGTGACGTTCTGCCTGTGGCGTAGCTCGGAGGACCGCAGCTAGCCCCTGAGTGAGAGGGTTGCTCTTCACTCAGAGTGGTTTTTGTAACTTAGGCGATTACGGGGTCGCAGCTAAGCCTTCGAGTGAGAGGGTTGCTCTTCACTCAGAGCAGTTTTTGTAACTTAGGCGATCACAGGGTCGCAGCTAAGCCTCCGAGTGAGAGGGTTGCTCTTCACTCGGAGTAGTTTTTGTAACTTAGGCGATTACGAGCTACATTGTACTTGTGGCGAAGCTCGGAGGACAAAGCCACGTTGTACTTGTGGCGTAGCTCGGAGGACCGCAGCTAAGCCCCCGAGTGAGAGGGTTGCTCTTCACTCGGAGTAGGTTTTGTAACTTAGGCGATTACGAGCTACGTTGTACTTGTGGCGAAGCTCGGAGGACAGAGCCATGTTGTACTTGTGGCGTAGCTCGGAGGACCGCAGCTAAGCCCCCAAGTGAGAGTTTTGCTCTTCACTCGGAG
>LR738715.1:138146426-138186079 GCA_902687465.1 Secale cereale
TCACTCGGAGTAGTTTTTGTAACTTAGGCGATTACGAGCAACGCTGTACTTGTGGCGGAGCTCGGAGGACAGGGCCACGTTGTACTTGTGGCGTAGCTCGGAGGACCGCAGCTAAGCCCCCGAGTGAGAGGGTTGCTCTTCACTCGAAGTGGTTTTTGTAACTTAGGCGATTACGGGGTCGCAGCTAAGCCCCCGAGTGAGAGGGTTGCTCTTCACTCGGAGTAGTTTTTGTAACTTAGGCGAATCGGGTTCGCGGCTAAGCCCCCAAGTGAGAGGGTTGCTCTTCACTCGGAGTAGTTTTTGTAACTTAGGCGAATCGGGTTCGCGGCTAAGCACCCACCGAAGGATTTTGAGGACCAGCATCTTAGAAACCAACAATCATTAAGGAATTGTTGCGAACTTGTCTTTGAAACAAACTGGAAAATCTTTATTACAACTCGACTGTTCGAGTGCTTTAAGTATAGAAGCGGCGGAGCAGGTCCGCGTTCCACGAACGAGGTTCATCTCTCTTCTTGGCGACGTTGTAGAGGTGATACGCTCCATTGTGCAGTACCTTGGTAACAATGAAGGGGCCTTCCCAAGCCGGGGCGAGCTTGTGCCGTCGTTTCTGATGCACTCGAAGGACCAGGTATCCTTCCTGGAATGCTCGGCTTCGGACGTTGCGAGCATGGAATCGGTGCAGGTCCTGTTGATAGATGGTCGATTGGATCAAAGCCATCTCACGTTCTTCCTCCAAGAGGCCGACTGCATCTTGACGGGCTTGCTCTGCTTCGGCTTCAGAGAAGAGTTCCACTCGGGGGGCATTGTGTAACAAATCACTCGACAGCATGGCTTCAGCTCCATAGACCATGAAGTAGGGGGTACGGTCAGTCGACCGGTTCGGAGTCGTCCTCATCCCCCATAAGACAAATGGTAGTTTGGTCACCCAAGCTCCGGCGGCATGCTTAAGGTCACGCATAAACCGCGGCGTCAGACCTTGGAGGATCAATCTAATGCCCAGGATGGGACTATACCTCCTACGTGTCGAGGCACGACTTAAAGGTATAAGCCCATTCTGGAATGATCTCAAGTTTGGTATCTTTGCACGACTCATGTAAAAGAGGGATTAAATTGCAAAAGGAGATAGTTGGCTTACACTCGCCACTTCACACAATACATTACATAAGCAAGACATCATTCAAAACATCACAACCCGACTACGGGCGAAGATCTAATAGAAAGATACCAAAAACATAAAGCCACAGGTCTGAATCGCCCCTAGTAGAAACCACTACTGATCGTCGAAAACGTCACAAGCATACGGCCACTCTCTTTATCGAGCTCCCAGTGAAGTAGTTGAACCAGCTCCTGCATCATACTCGGCTGAACCTGCATCTGGTGTTGTAGTATCTGTGAGCCACGAGGACTCAGCAATCCCATAACCATGGGTATCAAGACTAGCAAATCTTATGGGTAGGAAGAGGTAAAGTGGTGAGGTTGCAGCAGCGGCTAAGCATAATATGGTGGCTAGCTAACGAGTACAAGAATAAGATGAGCATCTACGCAAATGGTCGCAACTAGAAGTGATTGCTAAAGATCCTGAACTACTTACGAGTCAAACATAACCCCACCGTGTTCTCTTCTCAAAGTGAAAAGAGACAGTCACGGTTACTCACACAGTTGTGTGTTTTACTTCGGATCCTCTGTCAAGTTTTCTACAACCGGACATTAACAAATTCCAATCTGCCACATAACCGCGGGCACGGCTTTCGAAAGATCATAACCCTGCAGGGGTGTCCCAACTTAGCCCATCACAAGCTCTCACGATTAGCTGAAGTGATAAATATAATATCATCACCCCTTATCTTAGGGAAATCCGATCAGGCTCGGCATCCCGGTGCACAAGACATTTCGACAATGGTAAAACAAGTCCAGCAAGACCTCCCGGCGTGCCGACACCCTGATAGTAGCCGCGCGTATCACGTCTCAGGCCACGACCGGATGGGACATCCTACAGGACCCAAACCTCGAGTTTCCCCGTGGTGGTTCCCGCAGTCTGCCCGTTTGGGACCAACACCATCAGCACTGGCCCCCCCTGATATGTAGAATTAAGAACCCGGGGACATGACCCCCTATGCAATTAATTAATTAATTAAGTTGTTATTATGAGAAAATTAAAACCAATGTTGGGCCTTGCTGGAGGAGTTTTATTCAAAGTCGAACTGTCAAGGGGTCCCCATCCACCCATCGTGTAAGGAACGCAAAATCAAGGAACATAATGCCGGTTTATCGGCGCCTAAGGTGGCATGAGTGGAACAAAACACCGAGCAAAAGGCCAAGCCTTCCACCCATGCCCAGTATATAGGTGTGTTAATAATAATTATAGCTATTGTGATATACCAACAACAAGTTCCCTCCTGGAACAAACTTCATCTTCACCTGCAACTATCAACGCTATAAGAGGGGCTGAGCAAGCGGGTAACATAGCCAAACAGTGGTTTGCTAGGAAGGTGTCAGAGGTTAGAGGTTTCATGGCAACAAGGAGAGGCTGACATAAAAGATGGGTAGCACGACATGTAACGATAGCATCAAGACAACTAAGCATGGCAATGGTAGTAAAGGTATCCAAGGGTATGATCATCTTGCCTGGGATTCCGCAAGGGAGAAGAACAAGTCCATGAAGTAGACGGAGCAACATAGACGAGAGAATCCTCACAACTCCGGAATGAAACCGAAGCTAACAAGAGAAACAACCGGAAAGAAGCAAACAACACGGTAAACACACAAGCATAAACATTGCATACGATGCACATCCAAGTATGATGCATGTCCGGTTTAAATATGCATGGCATGGCAAAGTGCACAAACAAGTACTACAAGTTAAGTGGAGCTCAATATGCAACGAGTTGCATATTGACGAAACATCACATGTTATTTATTTAGTTGACTCTCATATATTTACACGGCAAGGTTAAATGTTTGATAACATGGCAAGAGGTGAAACAAAAGTAAACTACCTATCTAGGCAATTTAAATGAGACCGGAAAAACAACAACAATTCCGGAAAATCCCCATGTGCATATTATGAATTTGGTACTGTTCTGCCTATTACCACATTTTAAAGTTGTTAAACAGCAAAACAAAGTGCATCATGCTATTCTACACATTTTTCCACCCCATTTACATATAAAGTTTATTAAAAACCGAGCTACGATTATTTAGTTATGAATTAAACCATTTTAACAAGTTATTTGAGCAAATTTAAACAAACATCATTTTAAACATTTTAAACAGGGGTGAAAGTGGCATATTATTAATCTACATAAAATTCTGAGCATTTTTCATATATAACTTGTTTAATTCTGATGCACGGATGTGAAGTTATCAAATGCATGAATTAAGGGGGGTTTCTGCAAAGCTGTAAACTCTGGGTAAAATAGCTAAAATCGCAGATCTGGAAAAAACATGATCGGGCCAAATCCACAGGCTGGGCCAACAGGAGCAAGGGTGCTGGAGGCTCACCATGGGCTTCGGCCCGTTAGTGAGGAGGCCGGCTTGGGCTGGCAGATCTCGCGCGGTTGCTGGGCCTCGGCAGATCTGGCGCTGGGCTGCAGAGGTAGTTGCAGCAGGGCCTGGCGAAGAGGGGAGGCGCTGGCCTCGAGTGAATCAGCCCAAGAAGCAGGGCATCATCCTCCGCTGCCTGAACTGAAACTGCTCGATGCATCGAAGGGCTTGGCGCGACGGGATTTGAAGGGGAGCAGCGGTGGGCTGTAGGGAAGGTCGGCGAGGTTGAGACGGGGCGGATCCAGCTGGCTGGCGCCGGATCTGTGCAACGATGAGGACGGGCGGAGCTCACGGGGTGGCGTTGGAGCTTCTGCAAGAAGAACACAGGAAGAGGGAGGAAGAGATTAACGACGGGAGAAAAGGGACGGCGAGGGGGAGGCAAGGGACGACGAGGCTTGGCCTGGTGGTCGCGGTCTCCGACGAGGCCGGCCGACGACGAGGCGAGTAGGAGCGAAACGGGAGCCCGGGCGCTAAGGAGGCGGCGGGGATCCGCTGAGGAGGCGATTGCCTCTGCGGGAGGCGAGCCTGGGCGACGGGTCACGGGGTAGAGGAGCGCTCAAGCGCTGCTGCTTCTTAGGGTGGAGCGCCGCACTCTCATGCGGGTGCTTGGGCGGAGGAGGCACATCCCCAAGCTTAATTCCTGCTCGTCCTCGAGTAGGTAAATGATAACAAGAATAATTTCTGTGGTGACATGCTATTAACCATATAGGACTTTTTCATAGTCATATGACAAAAGCTTACTGAGACAATGAATCTGTAGTAATTAAGTTGCCTCATGAGAAAATCACAAAGAACTAAAAGTTTTACATTATGATACTGAAACATCAAATAGATTTGTAATGAGCATGGTGTGCAAATATGATAAAGTAATATCTCGCTTGCCCCCTTTAGTGAAGCAAAACATAAATGCAGGGGCACCTCCAAGGTTTAAGTGATGACTAGATACAATGATTTCAAAATAAACGATATCATAATCATGCAAAAGACAATGCTACTTTGGGACAATGCACATTACACTCAGAATGACAATCATGCTCTCAGTAGTTGGTGCTTTTTAAAAGAAGGTGGAGACTCTCAAACCATGGCTTTTGTTGGCAAGGTTGAAAACCCGTGGTCGGAAGCAAAGACAAAACATGTACCAGAGCTCTTGGTTTTAAAAACAGAGGTAATAATTATTTTTTTGAATATGTATGTTTCATCAACGAATGCTAGCAGATAACTCAATTACTTTTTGAGATGGACAAGTTTCGAGGAACGGCTCCCGAATGAGGACGATCACATCCTCTTAATCTCCTTTGTTTATCACTGCCAAAGTTTTCTGATTTCTCATGAACAAAGCGTGAAGGAGGGTTTGTTTGTTATATTAATTTTGAGCCGGGCGCACTCATTGCCAGTTCCTTCTCGTATTATGGGTTTGCACATTATACATGCAATCCTGGGGTGAAGCTTGTCCAACTTAAAAAGATCATGAATTAACGACTACTTCCTCATGAGCTAAAACAGAGGCACAAAATAGAAATGCATTTTTTTGAATAATTTCGAGATGGCACATGAAAGTCTTCGTTAGGAATGGCAGGTAAATACCATGTATAGGAAGGTATGGTGGACTCATATGGCATAACTGGTTTAAAGGATTTTGGATGCACAAGCAGTCAGTCCGCTTAGTACAGGCGAAGGTTAGCAAAAGACTGGGAGCGACCAACTAAGAGAGCAATGACGGTCATAATCATGCAGAGCGACAAAGCAACATTGAATCAGGCATGGAAGTTATATCGCTGCTCAGAAATAAAAGATCATCAAGGCTTGACAGACTTTCTTTACAGTCTTAAATATGCGTGAGCATACGCCAAGTCAATCAAAATAAATTCTTGAAGGAAGATATTACTAAACCATACCACATCATAGGCAAACAAATCATGTTGGTACTCCAATAACACATTGGGAACCCCCCAGCTATTTGAGACTAACCATAAGAAAACATGAACTACTAAGCGCCATTATGCACGTAGCATTCTTATCATGGACATATCGACCAATGCAACAGAAGCAAACTCTCTTAATAAGATAAGCATGATAACTAAGAGAGTTCAAGCAACCAACTAAACATAAGCTCTTTAAAAATATAAGCATGAAAACTAAGAGCGAAGCATGATAGTAGCTATTGAAAGACAAAGAACACACACAGCAAAGATAGACATGAAAATTCTATGTTATGTTCTAGGTAGAAGTGGAGCGTGTTTCTCTCCCACACAAAGAAATGCTGAGTTCCGACTCGTTATGAAAAGCTAAATAAAACTAAAAATGAAACTAAAAGCAAGACGCTCCAAGCATAGCACACAACACATGAAGTGATAAAAATATAGTGGAACGAAAGGCGAACTGATAATGTTGATGGAGAAGGGGATGCACGGGGGCATCCCCAAGCTTAGACGCTTGAGTCTCCTTGAATATCTCTTGGGGGTGCATGGGGGCATCCCCAAGCTTGAGCGTTTGACACTCCTGAATCTTTTTATCATCTTCCCTCGCACACTTGAAAACTCCCTTCATACATAACTCATCATAAACTGATTAGTGAGGTTAGTACCCATAATAAAATAATTGTTCCTTGCTGGAAATAAGGATATTCTTGAAGGTCTACTGTTTCTCAAGATTGCCAAAAGGTTTTTGCAAAGAAAAAGCAAGCTCAAGGTTTGCAAAATGAAGGAAAGGCAAAACAGGACAGAATCTGTGAAAAACAGAACATCAGGTAGTAAATGATTTTTTCGGGGTACTTCTGCAACTCTAATTAAAAAACTCAGAACAGATGCTCGAAAGACAATTGTATAGAGCACGCTGTCGAAAAAATTCAGACCAAAAAGATGATTTGGTGATTTTATACGAATTTTTCTATCCAAGGACAGAATCTGTTTCCTGGACAGCACGTCACAACTTTTGAACTTTCTTGCAATCAAAGGCTACACTTGGCACAAAATTGGAAAGTAAAGATACAATGATGATGCTACTGTAGTAACAACATCAAGACACAACAAAAGCAAAATAAAATTTTATTCATGTGGGCTGCCTCCCAAAAGCGCTTTCTTTTATGCCTTTAAGCTAGGCATAATGCAAAGAGATCAAGTTTTGTCAAGAGTAAAAGAATAGCTAGCCCGTATAACGGACTCAAAAGGTAACTTAATCTTCTTTCTAGGGAAGTGTTCCATCCCTTTCTTGAGAGGAAATTGGAATTTTATATTCCCCTCTTTCATGTCAATGATGGCACCAACAGTGTGTAGAAAAGGACGTCCCAAAATAATTGGACAAGAAGGTTCACACTCAATGTCCATAATAGTAAAATCAACGGGAACATAATTGTCATTGACAATGATAAGAACATCGTCGATCCTCCCCAAAGGTTTCTTTATGGAAGAATCAACGAGACGAACACCAAAAGACAAGAATCAAAAGGTTTCAATTTAAGCATATCATATATTCTTTTGGGCATAACAGAGGTACTAGCTCCAACATCACATAAAGCATAACAAGAGAAGTTATTCAACTTAATTTTAATCATAGGATCCCAACCATCTTCTAGCTTTCTAGGTATGGAGGCTTCTACTCTAAGTTTCTCCTCCCTAGCTTTGATGAGAGCATTAGTGATATGCTCCGTGAAGGCAAGGTTAAGCGTGCTAGTGCGGGGATCTCTAGACATCTTGTGAAGGAAATCAATAACTTCGGTAAGAGTGCAATTATCAAAATCAAGGTCACTACTATAAAGTAAGGTGGTAGTGGTGTCCTTTAGGTTCACTTGTTTGGTAGTTTCTATAGTCATAGCATCACCATTAATAGGTCCATTGGGACCAGGAGCGCATTGGGTGCTAAGAGTTTGGATATCCTCAACAACTTGGATAGTAGCAACAGTGTGGTGGGTAGGAAGGTTCTTAATTCTATCTTCTTCCTCCCTTTCTCTAGCCCATCTCTCTTTAAGTTTAGCCAACATCCTAATGTTTTCATTAATTTGCACTTGAATAGCATTCATAGGAGTGACCTTCCTCTCCTCAAGAGGAGAAGTTCTAATTTTAAGCAATTCTATCTCATGGGCTAAATTGTCTACCTTCGAAGAGAGATCATCTAGTTTGTTTAGTTTTTCTTCTACACTCTTATTAAAGGCTTTTTGGGTAGTGATGAAATCTTTAAGCATAATCTCTAGTTCAGTAGTGGAGTTCTTGGTGCTAGGATAAGCATTGTTTTTCCCATAAGAATTAGAGGGGAACGGTCTAGGATTGCTACCAAAGTTACTCCTATAAGCATTGTTGTTAAAATTGTTTCTAGAGATAAAGTTCACATCTACTTGTTCTTGAGCAATCAAAGAATTTAAAGGAACATCACGAGGATCAATAGAAGATTGCTTCGAAAGTAGAGACATGATCAAGTCAACTTTTTCATTTAGGGAGGAAATCTCCTCGACAGAGTTTACCTTCCTACCTGTTGGAGCGCGTTCGGTGTGCCATTGGGAATAGTTGGTCATCATCTCATCGAGAAGCTTCGTGGCAGCACCAAGTGTAGTTAACATAAAGGTTCCTCCCGCGGCCGAATCTAACAAGTTCCACGAGGTAAAGTTCAAGCCTGCATAAAAAGTTTGGATAACCATCCAAGTAGTCAAACCATGAGTAGGGCAGTTCTTGACAAGAGATTTCATGCGTTCCCAAGCTTGGGCAACGTGTTCATTATCCAATTGTTTAAAATTCATTATGTTACTTCTTAGTTGGATAATTTTAGCAGGTGGATAGTACTTTCCAATAAAAGCATATTTGCACTTGTCCCATGAATCTATGCTATTTCTAGGCAAAGACTGAAACCAAATTTTAGCTCCTCCTCTCAAGGAGAAAGGAAAAAGCTTAAGCTTAACAATATTACCATCTATTTCTTGGTACTTTTGCATATCACAAAGTTCAACAAAATTGTTCAAGTGTAAAGCAGCATCATCTCCAGCACCGGAGAATTGATCTTTCATAAGTAGGTTCAGTAAAGCAGGTTTAATTTCATAAGAAGGTGCTGAAGTGGCAGGTGTAGTGATAGGCGTGCAGATAAAGTCATCGTTGTTATGACTAGTGAAGTCACACAACTTGGTGTTCTCGGTGGAACCCATAGTAGCAAGCAAGCAAGATAACTATTTTTGTGATTTTCGATAAAAGATACTAAAGCAAAAACTGAAAGGTAAACTAACAAGACTAAAAAGCAAAGGTAAAAGATAGCGTGCAACTCCCCTATCCTGAAGAGTGGAGTCCCCGGCAACGGCGCCAGAAAACTTTGCTTGTTGGCTTCTCGCCCCTCGTTGGTTACCCCAAGTGGAAGGTTTGAGATGCAGTGTAGCGGAAGTTTTCCCTTGGAAAAGATACCAAGGATCGATTTTCCCTGAGACTCCCAGTTTCAACAAGAAGGTGTCAACTGCTAACGGCGCCAGATATTAGCAATCAACGTAGACCTGCACACAGATACAAATAACTTTGCTCCCAACGAGTACAGAGAGGTTGTCAATCCCTCCGGCCTTGTAGTTTACAAAGGATCAAACGCAAGTGATAATAGTGATAGGTATTGCTGCAATAGTAAGTAAAACAGAAAGTAAATAGCGGATGTGATCAGTGATGGTAATATGGACCGGGGTCCCATGATGTTCACTAGTGATGTCTCTCTCCCAAAAGACGATAAAACAACTATGTGAGGTAAACGAATTACACCTGGGCAATTGACAGAATTATGTGCGCAAACCAATGCTAATTATATTGCAAGAAAGGTAGAGGTTCAAAGCATGGGCGGTACGCCAAGGTAAGTAGACCGAAATCCATCTGCATCTACTACTAATCATCCACCTTGAGATATCTATCCAGAACATCTCGCTGGTATTAAGTTGCGAGTCCCACCCATAGTGTAAACTCAAAGCAACAGACAACTGCATTAAAAGAACTTTGCGTAAAGTAAACAATCATTGCACCCCGCGGGCACAAGCACCGTTGTTTTCCCCCTTGTGGCAACAGCACATCCCCTAGACTCATGTTTCCGTCACTCAAGCTAGTCATCGAGGGGCATGAACCCACAATCAAGCATAACGTTCCCTTTTGGAGTCACTACCTACTACTTGGCCAAAGCAATAAATAACAACGGAGAACGTGCAAGACTTACTTACGAACATAAATATAAAAGAGGTAGATCAAATATATTACTCAAACACAATCTGAACATAATCTCACAATCCATCAGATCCCAACAAACTCAACATAGCAACAGCATAAGGATTACATATGTGCCTCGATCTTGTAGGGCAGCTCACGAGGTCTAATTAGTGAAGCACAAGAAGGGGAGGAGAACATCACATAGCTACTGGTCATGGACCCATGGTCCAAGGGAGACTACTCACAACTCATCCGGGAGGCGTCCATGGTGGTGGAGAGGCTCCCGGTGGTGATCCTCCCCTCCGGCAGGGTGCCGGGAAGAGTTCTCCTCGTGCTCCCGATCTTGGAAGCGCGGCGGCGGCGGAACAGAGATGAGATCGCGAAAAAGGGTTCCCGTCTCAAGGGTTTCGAGACGCGTCTTGAATATATGCCAAGGGGGGGCATCAGTGGAGGCCCGGGGGCCCAGGCGCCCCCCCGGCGCGGCCAGGGGGGCCGCGCCACCAGGGCGCCTGGAGCCCTGGTGCCCCCCCCCCCCCGGCTCTACTTTGGCTTCGGGAAGCTTCTGGAACGCTGATTTTTTATATAATTTTTCCGGGATTTTTCGGGCAGTTCTCGTAATGGGAAAACCTGAAATACAAAAACAGCAGAAAACAGAAACTGGCACTGGGGTGCACTGAGTTAATAGGTTAGCCCAAATATGATCAAAAGTGTATGGAAGTGTATAAATATCATAGCAATATCACCCAAAAGAGGCATGGAGCAAGCAGAAATTATAGATACGTTTTGGACGTATCAGAGGCAAAGGCGTGGACGAAGATGGCTACGAGCGACCAGACTCATCCAACAGACAGGGGAGGATGCGGGATGGATCCCGAGGTGGAAGAAGACACGAGGAGTGGCGGCGGCGGATGAGATGGATGGGACAAGGCTCCTAAAATTTAGGGTTAGGGGTCTATTTATAGGAAGAGGATATCGGGCTATCTCGTCCCTCCGATCGCAATCGAACAGTCGAGAAAATTACGTTAGGGAGTCCAAATAAAGAATCGATGATATTTTAGGGATGTTTGGGGATGATCCGAACCCATCGGTCATGACTGCCCGGGTCGGGTCCGGGAGAAGTTTTCGGACTAGGTTGCAAGGTGGTCGGTGACTGTGCAGAGAGGCTCATATGGTCGGACAACAAAACAACGGGTGTTCTTGAAACGGACAACAAAGGCAATGAGGAGAAGCGGGAACTATGAACTACTACGGGTTTTATAAAATCATGTGGATGCAATGCGGATGATGCGATGATGAAATGCAACAAACAAAATAAATAAACCACACGGTGACAACAAAATAAATCGAAGTCTTCTGGAGCGTCGGTCTTGGGGCATCACAACTTTCCCACACTAACAGAGGATCTCGACCCGAGATCCTAGAGATGGCACTGGGTAGAAACGGAAAAGAAGAGGTAAACAAAGTTGCTTCTTTGACAGACGAGTGAAACCAAAGAACCTTGAGAGGTAGAACAATCATGAAAGAAAGAATAGAATGGAGATGAACGAAGTTGAAACACTCCGTTAGAAAAGAGGAACAAGGAGCAATATGAGAACCTTGTAGGTTGAAATACATGAAACAAGAGCTTACGAACCAAAAGAATAAGAAACCGCAATGGTATAGCCAAGGAATACGAATGACATAATTCGGACAGCACTCCGACTGAAAATGGAAGGAATTAACAAGAACTTGAGGAGAAGGGGTGATACTTGATGAAATCAACAACACACTGCCTCTGAAACAATTGAAAGAATGGCACAAGTGGTAAGAAGGATTCAGACAACACTCCGGTTGAAAAGTGAGGCAAAACTAGATAAGATGACGTAACTTGAATGAAGAATACAACACTCCGGTTAAATAGACAAGCAAGGGAGAATATGATCTTGATAAAAACGATATTTTGGTCAAAGAGAGCAATATCACAAAGCCTCCGGAACGAAAGAATAGATGCAAGATCGTTGGGAAGAAAGAACGGAGAAGAAAATGACAACTTCTCTCAAAATTGAATTTGAAAGAGCATCCTTACAAAGAAGGGTTGAACGGAGTTGATTTTTAAAAAAATCAACAACGAAAACGAATAAGCTTGATGTGGGCTTATGGAAAACATCTCAAAATTAAGAGGTGATAACCAGCCATTTACAAAAAACATATGATTGGATTGAGATCAACAAGGAGATGATAAACTTATTTCACCGGGATGATAAATGAAGAACTTGGGTATTATAAGCACCATAATAACAACAATCCTTAGGGAAAGCTTATAGGTGAAATACAACCCAAGATTACTCCAACAAATAATTAAAGGGTTGAAAAGATCTCCTGAAGAAGGAAAATGATGGTTTTATATATCTCATTCTTGAAACTCGTGAATCATAAAACATGAAGGAATTGTCAAGAATGACATAACACCATCTCAAACAATAAAGGTAGAAAGAATTGCACTTGGAATGCGTGAAGAAGAATGCTTGAGCTCCAACAAGAAACTTGATGAAGACCTCAAGGATGAATTAAAACATGAAGAACCACCAAGATGGACTCCGGTAACAAAAGGATGAGAAGTGAAAGATGAAAAGAATAAGATTCAAGGCCTGCGATGAATTAGATTGAGGTTTGAAATGATATAATTGAAATAACTTGGAACTCCAAAAACAAGATGAAGAATTTAGAACCAAGGATATGATATGATGAACAAGCTCCGGAAAAAGAGATAAACACTTCGAGGAAATAAGAATAAGATTTACAGTATGCTTATCCTTCATCAAATTAAATTGATGACAAGCAACGGATTTGGCATACTACTTATTCTCGTTGGGAAGAATTAAAGGGAGATCTCGCACAAGCTTGGGTAAATCTTCAACAAAGCACCGGTAGAATTATGAAAAGGACAAATGAATTAAAACGATAACAACGGAAGGTAAACTTGAAAGAACCACCGGTAAGAATGTTGAGACGAACGAAGAAGCATCAATGAAGAATATTTGGAGAACGAAGTTGAAAACTGAGAACGAGGAAATCTTCTGAAATGATGGCCTTCGGAGGATCACAAAGAAAAGAATTCATGAAATGCTTCGGATGGCATAAAAGAATTCCTCACAATCGGAACAATAATGAGGATGGCATGAAGCTAGAACCACGAATCTTCAAGAGAACGGGCCAAGATTTACGAGAAACACTTCTCCGGTCTTCAAATGTTGAGAATGAAGACGAGAAATGCCATGAAGAATTTCGAGATACTCCGGACGAATGACAAGAGGAAGGTGGAGCTAAAGATGGAAATAATTGAAAACAAGCTTGGAGAAGGCATGTGACTGATGGAAAACATTTTACGTCACACTTTGAAAAGAATTCTCCAAAAAAATAGAAGAGTCAGGTAAGATCCTGGGAAAAGACATGTGGGTTAGGGCCCACTAAAGAAATCACCATTGGAAAAGATTGCTTAAGAGATATAGCACCGGTTGAATTAAATGGCTTGAATAAGATAACAATCCTCAAAATAGCTTGAAAGGATTAAGAATGGAAACATGAATATTCAGCACTCCGGATATGAATAACAAGAGGAGAATGATTAATTGGTGCACCGGAATAAGAAAGCATTGTGAAAAGAGGAAAAGGATAAGATCAACACCGAAATCTTAAATTACATCCACCGGCAGAATTTGAGAACAAAAGAATGATGGGCTTAAAGCTCTTGAGCAACTTCACGATAAATCACCGGATAAGAACATTGAAGGAAAAGAATGAAGAAATATCACATGAATAAAATGGATACTTCATTAAGAATTCTGGCTCCGAGAAGAAGAAGGGTGGGAGGGTGGGGAAAACAAAGACAACTTGAGACGAACAAAATGGACACCGGTTGAAAATAATTTAACATGACCATCTCGATGGTCAAGAAGAATTAGCACTCCCATGGAAATATGAGAACACCGCTTAGGAAGGTATGGAATCAACATTTGACATCGAAGCAACTCGAATACCAGAATCAAAACAAAAACAACGGATAGATAGGTTGCAGCATAATCTTCACGATATCATTCGGACAGAGGATTGAACGAATGAATTCCGTCGGTACATCAACTTGTCGAGAAGCTACTAGGGAGAACAAAAGATAAATAAAAAACAACAAGGATCAGATAGAACAAATACAAGATAGGAGCTTCGTTCGACATCTTTGTGCTGAAAGCTTATGGAACGTGTTACGAAAGGGTTTTGCAATCCCCGGATCAGCATAGCCAAGGACCCTTTAAGGATCAACTCCCGATCGGAACAAGCCCATAAAACCACTTCACTGAATGTAGAACCCCGAACTTCATATCATGCACTCGTTGGAAGAATGCCTAGAACTACTAGATGAACCCACCTATTAATTTCCAAAAGTTTCCAGTTATGCAATCAGGTGTTGGGGATACAGGGAAAGCACCGCGCACTCAACTCTAATCCTACATCCAGCTATATCCATCCTTCAACACATAACCAGTTATCTCCGGAAACCGTTTACCTCGGACCTTCGAAACGCATCCACTATACAAGCTATGGCAATACTCCCGAACTACCTCCCCAGTACTGGGTGATGTCGGGGTTATCTTGCCATTAACCACATAGGAGAGTTTTTGATGTCAGCCGTCTTAAGTATTCTAGAACTGATGCGATATATTTTTGATGACAACACCTCGGAGCTCAACTCCCCGGGACACTGCCACAACCCCTAATGACACGAGGCATCGAGAACAATGTTCTCGTCACAAAGACATCGGAACAATCCAAACAATACTCGCGTGATCCTAAAAAAAAATTTGGTGAATTTTTGAGAGTAGAAGAGACAAGTGTAATCGTCAGGAGTCCTCACCAGAGTGAAAAGAGATGAGGAGCAAAAGAAATCCTACTCTCCGATATATATATATAGGACTCAAAATATTTTAAGTGTGTGCCTAGACTCAACCATCAACGATTCGATCAATCAGTGGGGGCTTCTAGGTCGGAGAAGGCTCTAAATACCAACTTGTAATGCCCAGGATGGGACTATACCTCCTACGTGTCGAGGCACGACTTAAAGGTATAAGCCCATTCTGGAATGATCTCAAGTTTGGTATCTTTGCACGACTCATGTAAAAGAGGGATTAAATTGCAAAAGGAGATAGTTGGCTTACACTCGCCACTTCACACAATACATTACATAAGCAAGACATCATTCAAAGCATAACAACCCGACTACGGGCGAAGATCTAAAAGAAAGATACCAAAAACATAAAGCCACAGGTCTGAATCACCCCTAGTAGAAACCACTACTGATCGTCGAAAACGTCACAAGCATACGCTCTTTATCGAGCTCCCAGTGAAGTAGTTGAACCAGCTCCTGCATCATACTCGGCTGAACCTGCATCTGGTGTTGTAGTATCTGTGAGCCACGAGGACTCAGCAATCCCATAACCATGGGTATCAAGACTAGCAAAGCTTATGGGTAGGAAGAGGTAAAGTGGTGAGGTTGCAGCAACGGCTAAGTATAATATGGTGGCTAGCTAACGAGTACAAGAATAAGATGAGCATCTATGCAAACGGTCGCAACTAGAAGTGATCGCTAAAGATCCTGAACTACTTACGAGTCAAACATAACCCCACCGTGTTCTCTTCTCAAAGTGAAAAGAGACACTCACGGTTACTCACACAGTTGTGTGTTTTACTTCGGATCCTCTGTCAAGTTTTCTACAACCGGACATTAACAAATTCCAATCTGCCACATAACCGCGGGCATGGCTTTCGAAAGATCATAACCCTGCAGGGTTGTCCCAACTTAGCCCATCACAAGCTCTCACGATTAGCTGAAGTGATAAATATAATATCATCACCCCTTATCTTAGGGAAATTCGATCAGGCTCGGCATCCCGGTGCACAAGACATTTCGACAATGGTAAAACAAGTCCAGCAAGACCTCCCGGCGTGCCGACACCCTGATAGTAGCCGCACGTATCTCGTCTCAGGCCATGACCGGATGGGACATCCTACAGGACCCAAACCTAGAGTTTCCCCGTGGTGGTTCCCGCAGTCTGCCCGTTTGGGACCAACACCATCAGCACTGGCCCCCCCTGATATGTAGAATTAAGAACCCGGGGACATGACCCCCTATGCAATTAATTAATTAATTAAGTTGTTATTATGAGCAAATTAAAACCAATGTTGGGCCTTGCTGGAGGAGTTTTATTCAAAGTCGAACTGTCAAGGGGTCCCCATCCACCCATCGTGTAAGGAACGCAAAATCAAGGAACATAATGCCGGTTTATCGGCGCCTAAGGTGGCATGAGTGGAACAAAACACCGAGCAAAAGGTCAAGCCTTCCACCCATGCCCAGTATATAGGTGTGTTAATAATAATTATAGCTATTGTGATATACCAACAACAAGTTCCCTCCTGGAACGAACTTCATCTTCACCTGCAACTATCAACGCTATAAGAGGGGCTGAGCAAGCGGGTAACATAGCCAAACAGTGGTTTGCTAGGAAGGTGTCAGAGGTTAGAGGTTTCATGGCAACAAGGAGAGGCTGACATAAAAGATGGGTAGCGCGACATGTAATGATAGCATCGAGACAACTAAGCATGGCAATGGTACTAAAGGTATCCAAGGGTATGATCATCTTGCCTGGGATTCCGCAAGGGAGAAGAACAAGTCCATGAAGTAGACGGAGCAACATAGACGAGAGAATCCTCACAACTCCGGAACGAAACCGAAGCTAACAAGAGAATCAACCGGAAAGAAGCAAACAACACGGTAAACACACAAGCATAAACATTGCATACGATGCACATCCAAGTATGATGCATGTCCGGTTTAAATATGCATGGCATGGCAAAGTGCACAAACAAGTACTACAAGTTAAGTGGAGCTCAATATGCAACGAGTTGCATATTGACGAAACACCACATGTTATTTATTTAGTTGACTCTCGTTTATTTACACGGCAAGGTTAAATGTTTGATAACATGGCAAGAGGTGAAACAAAAGTAAACTACCTATCTAGGCAATTTAAATGAGGCCGGAAAAACAACAACAATTCCGGAAAATCCCCATGTGCATATTATGAATTTGGTACTGTTCTTCCTATTACCACATTTTAAAGTTATTAAACAGCAAAACAAAGTGCATCATGCTATTCTACATATTTTTCCACCCCATTTACATATAAAGTTTATTAAAAACCAAGCTACGGTTATTTAGTTATGAATTAAACCATTTTAACAAGTTATTTGAGCAAATTTAAACAAATATCATTTTAAACATTTTAAGCAGGGGTGAAAGTGGCATATTATTAATCTACACAAAATTCTGAGCATTTTTCATATATAACTTGTTTAATTCTGATGCACGGATGTGAAGTTATCAAATGCATGAATTAAGGGGGGTTTCTGCAAAGCTATAAACTCTGGGTAAAATAGCTAAAATCGCAGATCTGGAAAAAACATGATCGGGCCGAATCCACACGCTGGGCCAACAGGAGCAAGGGTGCTGGAGGCTCACCATGGGCTTCGGCCCGTTGGTGAGGAGGCCGGCTTGGGCTGGCAGATCTCGCGCGGTTGCTGGGCCTCGGCAGATCTGGCGCTGGGCTGCAGAGGCAGTTGCAGCAGGGCCTGGCGAAGAGGGGAGGCGCTGGCCTCGAGTGAATCAGCCCAAGAAGTAGGGCATCATCCTCCGCTGCCTGAACTGAAACTGCTCGATGCAGCGAAGGGCTTGGCGCGACGGGATTTGAAGGGGAGCAGCGGTGGGCTGTAGGGAAGGCCGGTGAGGTTGAGACGGGGCGGATCCAGCTGGCTGGCGCCGGATCTGGGCAACGACGAGGACGGGCGGAGCTCACGGGGTGGTGTTGGAGCTTCTGCAAGAAGAACACAGGAAGAGGGAGGAAGAGATTAACGACGGGAGAAAAGGGACGGCGAGGGGGAGGCAAGGGACGACGAGGCTTGGCCTGGTGGTCGCGGTCTACGACGAGGCCGGCCGACGACGAGGCGAGGAGGAGCGAAACGGGAGCCCGGGCGCTAAGGAGGCGGTGGGGATCCGCCGAGGAGGCGATTGCCTCTGCGGGAGGCGAGCCTGGGCGGCGGGTCACGGGGTAGAGGAGCGCTCAAGCGCTGCTGCTTCTTAGGGTGGAGCGCCGCGCTCTCATGCGGGTGCTTGGGCGGAGGAGGCAGAGGCGTGGACGAAGACGGCTACGAGCGACCAGACTCATCCAACAGACAAGGGAGGATGCGGGATGGATCCCGAGGTGGAAGGAGACACGAGGAGTGGCGGCGGCGGATGAGATGGATGGGACAAGGCTCCTAAAATTTAGGGTTAGGGGTCTATTTATAGGAAGAGGATATCAGGCTATCTCGTCCCTCCGATCGCAATCGAACAGTCGAGAAAATTACGTTAGGGAGTCCAAATAAAGAATCGATGATATTTTAGGGATGTTTGGGGATGATCCGAACCCATCGGTCACGACTGCCCGGGTCGGGTCCGGGAGAAGTTTTCGGACTAGGTTGCAAGGTGGTCGGTGACTGTGCAGAGAGGCTCATATGGTCGGACAACAAAGCAACGGTTGTTCTTGAAACGGACAACAAAGGCAATGAGGAGAAGCGGGAACTATGAACTACTACGGGTTTTATAAAAACATGTGGATGCAATGCGGATGATGCGATGATGAAATGCAACAAACAAAATAAATAAATCACACGGTGACAACAAAATAAATCGAAGTCTTCTGGAGCGTCGGTCTTGGGTCATCACAATCAAACCGGTTGCTCTTTCTTCTTGTCCATTCGACTGCGGATGTGCTACGGAGGCGTAGTCGACTCGCGCACCTTGGGAGGAACAGAAAGCTCTAGATTCATCCGAGTCAAAGTTGGAGCCATTATCCATGATGATGTTGTGGGGGACTCCATATCTGAATATTAGTCCCCTAAGAAAGCTGATGGCGGTGCTCGAACCGAGGTTCTTGATGGGCTTGGCTTCGATCCACTTGGTGAACTTGTCGACCGCTACGAGAAGGTGAGTGAATCCGCTTCTGCCAGTTTTGAAGGGGACGACCATGTCCAACCCCCAAACGGCAAAGGGCCAAACTAACGGAATGGTCTTCAAGGCAGACGCCGGCTTATGAGACATGTTGGAGTAGAACTGGCAGCCTTCGCACTTGTCCACGATATCTTTAGCCATCTCGTTAGCTCGGGGCCAATAAAATCCAGCTCAGTACGCCTTGGCCACTACAGTCTGAGAGGAAGCGTGGTGGCCACAAGTCCCCGAATGAATTTCATTCAGAATCAGTCGACCCTCCTCTGGGGTGATGCAGCACTGAGCGACTCCTGTGACACTCTCCCCATAGAGCTGACCCTGAATGACGGTAAAAGCCTTGGACCGACGGACAATCTAGCGCGCTTCTTCTTCATCCTCTGGGAGATCTTGCCTGAGCAGATACGCTATGTATGGCATAGTCCAGTCGGGCGTGATCACCGAAATCTCCATGATCAGGTCGACCACTGCAGGTACTTCGACTTCAGTCGGATCAGACGCACTGACTGGCTGTGGGGGTTCCTCCATGAAGGGGTCTTCTTTGACTGAGGGGGTGTGCAGATGCTCCAAAAATACATTCTTGGGTATAGGCTTCCGAGTGGACCCTATCTTCGCGAGATCGTCAGCAAGCTGATTCTTGGCTCTGGGCACGTGATGGAGCTCTAAACCTTCAAACTTCTTTTCAAGCTTTTGCACTGCACTGCAATAACTGGTCATTGCCGGGCTTCTGACGTCCCACTCCTTCATCACTTGGTTTACCACTAAGTCTGAATCGCCGTAGACCATCAGGCGACGGACGCCGAGTGAGATGGCCATACAAAATCCGTACAAAAGTGCTTCGTATTCAGCTTTATTGTTCGATGAGTCAAAGTGGATTTGAAGTACGTAACTGAGCTTGTCCCCCCTGGGAGATACCTGGACCACGCCTGCACCGGATCCGTTCAACATCTTGGATCCATCAAAGAACGTAGTCCAGTGATCCGACTGGATCTGAGTCGGCACCTCTTGTTCGATCCACTCGGCCACAAAATCTGCTAGTGCCTGAGACTTGATAGCTTTCTTCGCTTCAAACTTGATATCTAGCGGAAGGAGTTCAATCGCCCATTTTTCCACTCGACCGGTTGCGTGTCGGTTTTTCAGGATTTCTGATAGTGGGGCGTTGCTGACGACTAAGATTGTATGATCCGAGAAGTAATGGGCAACTTTCTTTGCTGTCAAGTAGATCCCATACACAAGCTTCTGGTAATGCGGGTATCTTTGCTTGGAGGGGGTCAATACTTCGGAAATTTAATAGATTGGGCGTTGGACTTTGTAGGCCTTGCCTTCTTCTTCCCGCTCGACCGTGAGTACAGTGCTGACAACTTGTCCGGTGGCTGTGATGTACAGTAAGAGAGGCTCTTTGCTGACTGGGGCAGCAAGCACCGGCTGAGTGCACAGCAGGGCATTGAGCTCTTCAAACACTACTTCAGCTTCAGAATTCCACTCGAACTTTTCGGATTTCTTCATCAGTCGGTAGAGAGGTAATGCCTTCTAACCGAGACAAGAAATGAATCGACTCAATGCGGCCAAGCAACCAGTTAGCTTCTGGACGTCGTGTACACGCTCGGGGCATTTCATTCGGAGGATTGCACCGACCTTTTCTGGGTTGGCGTCGATTCCCCGTTCGGAAACAAGGAAACTGAGTAACTTGCCACCCGGAACTCCAAATATACACTTCGACGGATTGAGCTTCATATCATAGCTTCTCAAATTTGAGAATGTCTCAGTGAAGTCAGTCAACAGGTCGGAACCTTTGCGCGACTTGACCATGATGTCATCCATGTATGCTTCGATGTTCCGACTGATTTGTTTTAGCAGGCACTTTTGAATCATGCGCATGAAGGTAGCGCCGGCATTCTTGAGACTGAAAGGCATGGTGACATAACAGAAACACCCGAATGGGGTGATGAAAGATGTCTTGATTTCATCAGGTCCAAACAGTCGGATCTGATGATACCCGGAATACGCGTCCAGAAAGGACAAATGCTCGCATCCCGCTGTTGAGTCGACTATCTGATCGATGCGGGGGAGAGGAGAATGATCCTTGGGGTAGGCCCGATTGATATGCTTGAAATCGATGCACATGCGGAGAGACTTGTCCTTCTTGGGGACCATGACCACATTGGCGAGCCACTCGGAGTGGTGGATCTCGCGGATGAACTCAGCTGCCAGAAGCCGAGACACCTCTTCGCCAATTGCATTTCTCTTCTCCGCAGCGGACCGACGGAGATGTTCCTTTACGGGCTTCACTTTTGGGTCGACTCGCAAACGGTGCTCAGCCAGTCCCCTGGGTACACCTGGCATGTCAGATGGTTTCCATGCAAAGATGTCCCAGTTCTCATAGAGGAACTGGATGAGCGCTTCTTCCTATTTGCTGTCGAGTGTAGTTGAGATGTGGGTAGGTGCTGCATTGGGGTCGGTGGGGTGAATGTGTATGGGCTCCGTCTCCCCAGCCGACTGAAAAGCTGATTCGGAAGCCGGCTTCTTGGCCCGCAGCAAATCACTCGGATCCACGTTATTCTGGTACTCCTCCATCTCTACTGCTGCCATCTACTCGTCAGCGATCTTCGAGCCTTTCTGGAAGCATTCTTCCGCTTTCTGACGGTTCCCCGTGACGGTTATAACGTCGTTGGGTCCCGGAATCTTCATCTTGAGGTATACATAACACGGTCGAGCCATGAATTTGGCGTAGGCGGGCCTACCCAGAATGGCATGATAAGCGCTATTGAAGTCCACTACTTCAAATGCCAGCTTCTCTTTGCGATAATTCTTTGAGTCGCCAAATACTACGTCGAATGAGATTTGGCCAAGTGAGTCGGCCTTCTTCCCGGGGATGACCCCGTGAAACCTCATGTTGCTTTCGCTCAGCTTGGACATCGGAATGCCCATCCCACGGAGGGTTTCAGCATACATAATATTCAAGCCACTTCAACCATCCATCAGGACCCTGATCAAACGCATGCCTTTGACCACTGGGTCGACCACCAGCGCCTGCCGCCCAGGGGTAGCGATGTGCGCAGGGTGATCGGACTGGTCGAATGTGCTGGGGGTCTTGGACCACTTCAGATACGTGGTTGTTGCCGGGGCAACCATGTTGACTTCTCTGTTGATTACTTTCAGTCGACTCTTGCTTTCAACGTCGGCGAAAATCATCAGGGTAGAGTTAATCTGGGGGTAACCTCTATCCCCTTCCTTTTCCTCGGTCTCCTCTGATTCCTTTTACTTCTCAATCGACTGCTCTTTCTGGAAGCTCTGGATCAGGAGCCGGCACTGTCGAGTGGTGTGCTTGGGATAAACCAAGTTCCCCTTTTTGTCTTTCTTCGTGTGGATAGGACACGACTGGTCGAGTACATCATTCCCAGCTTGATCTTTCACTTTCTTGGGGACCCAAGGTCCCTTGGGCTTTCCTTTGCCCTTCCCTTGGTTAACAATCGCGGCTTCGCCCTGAGCGGCTGGCTCGGCCTTGCGCTTGGGTTTCTGATTGGAGTTCTGATCATCTTGTCCGACTGGTTTCTTGCCACTGCGGAGTCGATCGGCTTCTTCGCCGTTAGCATACCGACTGGCTATCTCCATCATCCGGGACAGGGACATATCTCCCGTTCGACCGAACTTCAGATTCAGCTCTCCGTATCGTACGCCCTCCTTGAAGGCGCAGACTGCTTGGTGTTCGGACACATTCTCCATCGTGTGGTGTAAGGTGGTCCATCTTTGTATGTAATCCCTCAAGGTTTCATTCGACTTCTATACGCAATGTTGCAACTCCGCGAGCCCTGCGGGCCGTTTGCAGGTACCTTCGAAGGTCCGAATATACACTCGGGCCAGCTCTTCTCAATTGTATATGCTCCCAGGGGCCAACTGATTCAGCCACGCCCGAGCCGAGCTGCCCAGCATCAGAGGAAGGTGTTTCATGCCTACGTCATCGTTGCCACCTCCGATCTGCACAGCCACTCGGTAATCCTCGAGCCAGGTGTCTGGTTTTGACTCGCCGGTGAACTAATTTACTCCCGCCGCCAACCTGAAGTTTGGGGGGATCTCAGCGGCCCTGATGGCACTGCTAAAGCACTCGGGTCCAAAGACGGACGCTCGGCTTCCACTCGGACGATCTCTGCCTTGCTCTTCTCTGAACGCTCTGTTCCTGTCGACCAGCCCCTACACAAGAATAGACCTTGCATCGAAGCCGCGCCTCCGGGGATCTGGGGGAATTCTCCGCTCGTCGTCGCATAAGCGCCTGCCCTCGTGTCGCTTGGGCGAGAACGGCCCGCTTCCCGGAGGAGGCGTAGGCACTCGTTGGCGGTCGTGGTGACCGGGTTGACGGTCATACTGCTCATCATTCCAACCCAAATGCCGGTCTTGACGGGGGCCACGATTCTCACGCCTCGGGGGCGATCTTGGACTGTGAGCTGACCAAACTGTGTCTGCAGCCACCGATCTGCTGTGAATCCTGTTGCGCGACTGAGAAACAGGTGCGTTCTGCTCTCCGGCTGTTCGGAGCAGCGCCCGGATCTATTGTAGGCCTCTCCCAGCCTCCGACTGAGATGGTTGAAACGACTCCGCAATATGAGCCGCGGCTTCGAGGTTCTGGACGGGCGTACGGAACACCTGAGTCTCGCGTGGGAACGACTGTTGATACGTCCAAAACTTATCTATAATTTCTGCTTGCTCCATGACACTTTTGGGTGATATTGCTATGATATTCATACACTTCCATACACTTTTGATCATATTTGGACTAACTTACTAATCCAGTGCACCCCAGTGCCAATTTCTGTTTTCGGCTGTTTTTGTATTTCAGGTTTTCACGTTTCGAGAGCTACCCAGAAAAATCCAGAAAAATTATATAAAAAATCAGCGAACCGGAAACAACACTGCGTCCGAAGGGCAGCCTGGGGGGCCACAGGGGCTCCAGGCGCCCTGTGGGCGCCCCCCCCCCTGGGCCGCGCCGGGGGGGCGCCTGGGCCCCCCGAGGCCCCCCCGGTGCCCTACTTTGGCATATATTTAAAGGGTCCTCCGTAACCCTCAGAACAGGACTTCTTTTCGCGATCCCATCTCTGTTCCGCCGCTGCCGCCGCCGCTTCCAAGATCGGGAGCACCAGGAGAACTCTTCCCGGCACCCTGCCGGAGGGGAGGATCACCACCGGGAGCTTCTCCACCACCATGGACGCCTCCCGGATGACTCGTGAGTAGTCTCCCTTGGACCATGAGTCCATGACCAGTAGCTATGTGATGTTCTCCTCCCGTTCTTGTGCTTCACTAATTAGTCCTCGTGAGCTGCCCTACATGATCGAGGCACCTATGTAATCCTTATGTTGTTGCTATGTTGAGTTTGCTGGGATCCGATGGATTATGAGATTATGTTCAGATTGATCTTGAGTAATATATTTGATTCACCTCTTTTATATTTTAGTTCATAAGTAATTCTTGCATGTTCTCCGTTGTTATTTATTGCTTTGGCCAAGTAATAGGTAGTGACTCCAAGAGGGAACGTTATGCTCGATTGTGGGTTCATGCCCCTCGATGACTAGCTTGAGTGACCGAAACATGAGTCTAGTGGATGTGCTGTTGCCACAAGGGGGAAAACAACGGTGCTTGTGCCCGCGGGTGCAAGGATTGTTTACTTTACGCAAGTTCTTTTAATGCAGTTGTCTGTTGCATTGAGTTTACACTATGGGTGGGACTCGCAACTTAATACCAGCGAGATGTTCTGGATAGATATCTCAAGGTGGATGATTAGTAGTAGATATTGATGGATTTCGGTCTACTTATTCTGGCGTACCGCCCATGCTTTGAACCTCAACCTTTCTTGCAATGTAATCAGCATTGGTTTGCGTTCGTGGTCCTGTCAATTGCCCAGCTGTAATTTGTTACCTCACATAGATGTTTTATCGTCTTTTGGGAGAGAGACATCACTAGTGAACATCATGAGACTCCGGTCCATATTACCATCATTGATCACATCCACTATTTACTTTTCGCTATTTACTTACTATTGCAAAACACTATCTATCACTACTATCATATTGCTTTTAACCCTTTGTGAACTACAAGGCCGGAGAGATTGACAACCTCTCTGTACTTGTTGGGAGCAAAGTTATTTGTATCTGTGTGCAGGTCCACGTTGATTGCTAATTGCGCCGTTAGCAATTGACACCTACTTGTTGAACCTAGGAGTCTCTGGGGATTCGATCCTTGGCATCTTTGCTAAGGGAAAACACTTCTACATACTGCATCTTACACCGTCCACTTGGGGTAACCAACGAGGGGTTCAAGGCCCATCAAGGAGTATTTTCTGGCGCCATTGCCGGGGACTCCACTCTTCAGGATAGGGGAGTTGCATGCTATCTTTTACCTTTGCTTTTTAGTCTTGTTAGTTTACTTTTCATTTTTGCTTTAGTTCCTTTTTATCGAAAATCACAAAAATAGTTATCTTGCTTGCTTGCTACTATGGGTTCCACCAAAAACACCAAGTTGTGTGACTTCACTAGTCACAACAACGATGACTATCAGCACACCTATCACTACACCTGCCACTTCAGCACCTTCATATGAAATTAAACCTGCTTTACTGAACTTAGTTATGAAAGAACAATTCTCCGGTGCTGGAGATGATGCTGCTTTACACTTGAACAACTTTGTTGAACTTTGTGATATGCAAAAGTACCAAGAAATAGATGGTAATATTGTTAAGCTTAAGCTTTTTCCTTTCTCCTTGAGAGGAGGAGCAAAAATTTGGTTTCAGTCTTGCCTAGAAATAGCATAGATTCATGGGACAAGTGCAAAGATGCTTTTATCGGAAGATACTATCCACCTGCTAAAATTATCCAACTTAGAAGTAACATCATGAATTTTAAACAATTGGATAATGAACACGTTGCCCAAGCTTTGGAACGTATGAAGTCTCTTATCAAGAACTGCCCTACTCACGGTTTGACTACTTGGATGGTTATCCAAACTTTTTATGCAGGCTTGAACTTTACCTCGCGGAACTTGTTAGATTCGGCCGCGGGAGGAACTTTTATGTCAACTACACTTGGTGCTGCCACAAAGCTTCACGATGAGATGATGACCAACTATTCCCAATGGCACACCGAACGCGCTCCAACAGGTAGGAAGGTAAACTCTGTCGAGGAGATTTCCTCCCTCAATGAAAAAGCTGACTTGATCATGTCTCTACTTTCGAAGCAATCTTCTGTTGATCCTCGTTATGATCCTTTGGATTCTGTGATTGCCGATGCTTATAGGAGTAACTTTGGTAGTAATTCTAGAACGTTCCCCTCCAATTCCTATGGGAACAACAATGCTTATCCTAACATCAAGAACTCCTTCCAAAAAGATAGAGACTTGTCTGGCTATGAGAAACTGGTAGAAATAGAGGAGGCCACTAAGAACTACATGCACACCCAATATGAACAAAACAAAACCTTCTCGAGGCTATTAAATGAGCATACTGCTATCTTGCAAGACATTAGTAGACGATTAGAGAACATAAATATTGAGATTTCTAACCTCCAGACTAGACTCACTATCACTCAGACCCAAGTTTCCAATATGCCCCACACACAGGCCACTTTGATAAACCAAATGGCAGCTAAACCCGAAGTGGTTGCATCCCTAAGGGAGGAAGAAGAGAGAATTAAGAGCCTTCCTACCCACCACACTGTTGCTACTATCCAAGTTATTGAGGATGTTCACACTCTTAGCACCCAATGTACTCCTGGTCCCAATGGACCTATTAATGGTGATGCTATAGAAACTACCAAACAAGTGAACCTTAAGGACACCACTACTACTTTACTTGATGATCGTGACCTTGATTTTGATAATTGCACTCTTACAGAAGTTATTGATTTCCTTCACAAGATGTCTAGAGATCCCCACACTAGCACGCTTAACCTTGCCTTCACAGAGCATATCACTAATGCTCTCATCAAAGCTAGGGAGGAGAAACTTAGAGTAGAAGCCTCCATACCTAGAAAGCTAGAAGATGGTTGGGATCCTATGATAAAAATTTATTTGAATGACTTCTCTTGTTATGCATTATGTGATGTTGGTGCTAGTACCTCTGTTATGCCCAGAAGGATATATGATATGCTTAAATTGAAACCTTATGATTCTTGTTCTTTTGGTGTTCGTCTCGTTGATTCTTCCATAAAGAAACCTTTGGGGAGGATCGACGATGTTCTTATTGTTGTCAATGATAAATATGTTCCCGTTAATTTTACTATCATGGATATTGAATGTGATCCTTCATGTCCAATTATTTTGGGACGTCCCTTTTTGCGCACCGTTGGTGATGTCATTGACATGAAAGAGGGTAATATAAAATTTCAGTTTCCTCTCAAGAAAGGGATGGAACACTTCCCTCGTAAGAAGGTCAAGTTACCTTTTGAGTCCGTTGTACGGGCTAGCTATTCTTTTACTCTTGATAAAACTTGATCTATGCATTATAACTAGCTTAAAGGCATAAAAGAAAGCGCTTTTGGGAGGCAGCCCACATGAATAAATTTTTTGCTTTTGTTGTGTCTTGATGTTGTTTACTGCTGTATCATCATCATTGTATCTTTACTTTTCATATTTGTGCCAAGTACAGCCTCTGATCGCTAGAAAGTTCAAAAGTTGTGAGGTGCTGTCCAGGAAACAGATTCTGTCCTTGGATAGAAAAATTCGTATAAAATCACCAGATCATCTTTTTGGTCTGAATTTTTTCGACAGCGTTCTCTATATAATTGTCTTTCGTGCGTCAGTTCTGAGTTTTTTGATTTGAGTTGCAGAAGTATCCCGAACAGGTCAATTACTGCCTGCTGTTCTGTTTTTCACAGATTCTGTCCTGTTTTGCCTTACCTTCACTTTGCAAATTAAGAACTTGTTTTTTCTTTGCAAAAACCTTTTGGCAATCATGAGAAACAGTAGAACTTCAAGAATATCCTTATTTCCAGCAAGGTATAATTATTTTATTAAGGGTACTAACCTCGCTAATCAGATTATGATGAGTTGTGTATGAAGGGAGTTTTCAAGTGTGCGAGGGAAGATGATAAAAAGATTCAGGAGTGTCAAGCGCTCAAGCTTAAGGATGCCCCCGTGCACCCCCAAGAAATATTCAAGGAGACTCAAGCGTCTAAGCTTGGGGATGCCCCCGTGCATCCCCTTCTCCATCAACATTATCAGTTCGTCTTTCGTTTCGCTATATTTTTATCACTTCATGTGTTATGTGCTATGCTTGGAGCGTCTTGCTTTTAGTTTTCTTTTTAGTTTTTCATAACGAGTCGGAACCCAGCATTCCTTTATGTGGGAGAGAAACACGCTCCACCTCTACCTAGAACATTACATAGAATTTTCATGTCTATCTATGTTGTGTGTGTTCTTTGTCTTTTAATAGCTACTATCATACTCTGCTCTTAGTATTCATGCTTATCTTTTCAAGAGCTTTTATTTAGTTGGTTGCTTGAACTCTCTGTAATTACCATGCTCACCTTATTAAGAGAGTTTGCTTCCATTGCATGGGTTAATGTGTCTATGATAAAGATGCTACTTTCATGATGGTTCTTAGTAGTTCAGGTTTTCTTATGGTTCATCTCAAATAGCTGGGGGGTTCCCAATGTGTTATTGGAATACCAACTTGGTTTGTTTGCCTATGATGTGGTATGGTTTAGTAATATTTTCCTTCGAGAATTTATTTTGATTGACTTGGCGTATGCTCACGCATATTCAAGACTGTAAAGAAAGTCTGTCAAGCCTTGATGATCTTTTGTTTCTAAGTAGCGATATAACTACCATGCCTGATTCAATATTGCTTTGTCGCTCTGCATGATTATGACCGTCATTGCTCTCTTAGTTGGTCGCTCCCAGTCTTTTGCTAACCTCCACCTGCACTAAGCAAACTAACCATGCAATACATAGCTCATGGGAAAGTAGCCTAAAAACTATTGTGGTAAAGAATATGTTGCCTATGTATCTTATTTCTTATAAGTTGCTTGCTGAGCGGTAACCATGTTTCTGGGGATGCCATCAACTGTCACACTTTTGTTGAATATCATGTGAGTTGCTATGCATGTTCGTCTTGTCTGAAGTAAGGGTGATTTACCGTGGGTTGAATTAATATGCATATTGTTAGAGAAGAACATTGGGCCGCCAACCAAAGCCATGCATCATGGTGGAAGTTTTAGCTTGGACCTTAATCCTCAATCTCTTATGAGAATATGCTTATGCATTAAAGATGAGTCCATCATCTATTTTCTATGTTGTCCCGGTATGGATGTCCTCAAGTTGAGATCTATCAAAAACGAGAAATCAAATGTAATTTATCTCCTTGGACCTTTGTACAGGTGGCATAGAGGTACCCCTTTGTAGGATCGAAAGTATGTCTAGAGGGGGGGTGATTAGACTACTTGTAAATATAAAAATTCTACCTTTTGATCATGAACAGTTTTTGGCAGTTTCACAATTAAGATCAAGTCAAGTATCACCCTACACATGCAATTCTAGAGTATAAGCAGCGGAAAGTAAATTGCACATGTAGTAAAGAGAGGTGGAGAAGATCAAACGCAATTTGGAGACGCGGTGTTTTTTCCCGTGGTTCCGATAGGTAGTGCTATCGTACATCCACGTTGATGGAGACTTCAACCCACGGAGGGTAACGGCTGCGCGAGTCCACGGAGGGCTCCACCCACGAAGGGTCCACGAAGAAGCAACCTTGTCTATTCCATCATGGCCTACGCCCACGGAGGGCTAGCCTTACTCGGGGTAGATCTTCACGAAGTAGGCGATCTCCTTGCCCTTACAAACTTCTTGGTTCAACTCCACATCTCGATGATGGAGGCTCCCAAGCGACACCTAACGATTCTAGGAGGCACCACCCTCCAAAAGGTAATAGATGTTGTAGATGATGATGAACTCCTTGCTCTTGTGCTTCAAATGATAATCTCCCCAACGCTCAACTCTCCTCACTGATATGGCTTTGGTGGAAGAAAGGATTGAGTGGAAAGCAACTTGGGAAGGTTAGAAATCAAGTTTCATATGGTAGGAATGGAGCAACTTGATTTCAACACAAGGGTAGGTAGTTCTCTTCTCAGAAAGTGTAAGGTAGGAGTGGTAGTTCTTTCTGATGGCTCTCTCCACGAATGAAGAGGGGGTGGAGGGGTATATATAGCCTCCACACAAAATCCAACCGTTACACACATAATTGAGCATCTCGGTGAGACCGAAGTGGAAACTCGGTCAGACCGAAAGTTCAAATATAGTGAACGTTGGGGTTTTCGGTGGGACCGAAAATACCATCTCGGTTTGTCCGATATGAGTCAAAGATAGGAACTTGCCAGTTTCGGTGGGACCAAAATTATCAACTCGGATATTCCGATATGATGTCAAATGGTTACAGAAGGTTGGCAGCCCATGTTTCGGTGAGACCGATCTCAAACTCGGATTGACCGATTTTTCTAGGGTTTGGCTTATGGCTGAGGTGGTTCATCTCGGTGGGACTGAGTTGGAAGAATCGGTTTGTCCGAGATTACTTATGAGTGTGTATAGTAGTGAAAGTTGCTGATAGTTAAAGGAGACATATCACTAAGCGCTTGAGCAACCAGATCATCAACACAACCTCATCCCCTTTTAATAGTATTGGCTTTTCCTATGGACTCAATGTGATCTTTGATCACTAAACCAAAAATGGAGTCTTGAGCTTTTGCCAATGCTTGCCTTAGCATTTTGAGGGGTCCACTTCTTCAGTCATTTCCATACCCATATCACTGAACTTCTCTGAAAAGATTCTCAAGTAATTATTAGTTCAATGATATATATGTTGTTATTAATTACCAAAACCACCCGGGGATTAGTTGCACTTTCAATCTCCCCCTTTTTGGTAATTGATGACAACATATAGATCAAAGCTTCGACAAAAGATATAATCAATGAATAATATCGTCGCTTTGAGAAGTATGTGATAAACAAGAGCTCCCCCTAAATTTGTGCATTATTTAAAATTTGCGTTTGAATGCAAATGCACAATCGATTAGGATTATGGGTCACTCTTCCATGTCACATACATCTTGGTGGAGCGCACAAAATGATAAGAATGAATAACATGCACCCAATCACCAAGACATGAGTAAATAGCCATACAAGAAGGAAATAGCATATGATAAGCATTAAGCACACATTAAAGCATAGTATGACTAAGCACTCATTAAGGTAGCATCAAATGTAGTATCAAGCACACTGAAAGTTTCAAGAACCAAAAGAACCAAATGTATCTCAAAGAAACCGCAAAAGAACGAAAGAGCACTCTCTCTCTCGAAGCCCTATGATCTATACAATTTCTCCCCCTTTGGCAACAAGTTACCAAAAAGTTCGAAAAAGCATAGAGCTAAGCGTCACTGTGGGCTCTGCTGGCGGCTCCCGTCTGGGTAGATGTCGGAGTAGATATGACGGCATCGGCGAAGACTTCAGCTGATGTCTGCGCTGGAGGAGTGGATGCTGGAGCTGTAGGAGGTGCTGAAGTGGTAGCCCTGGAGTCATTCACTGGAATAGCAGCTGATCGGGATCCTCTGGGAACCGGAGCAGTCTGGCGATGAGTGTCCTGGACTAGGTCATCCTGCATGAGCTCTGCCCTGTCCTGCCTAGCTTCCTCCATGTCTGCCTCAAGCTTGTTGACGGTCACCTGAAGTTCAGTCAGCTTCACGTCCAGAGCGTGGACCTTCTCGTCAATAATCCTTTCCAAGCTTTCCTGAGATTGTTCAATGCTGGCCAGGCGTTGTTCAATCCTCTTGGTAGCTTCAAGAATCTGCTCTCCGAAGCTCTTTGGTTTAGCTGCTGCTGCTGCTGCCTCTTTGTCAGCTTTGGCTTTCTTAGCAGCTTCAATCTTTGCTTGACCTTCAACAGAAGTTGGATCCTCCTCGTCCATCACAACAATGTTGTCTTCATGCTCTGGCTGCAGTGGCAAGTGCTTCCTATCCAACAGGAATTTGCCCGTGCCAAACTTGGCATTGATAAGCATCTGAATCTGCGGGGCAAATCCACACGACCTCTTCTGGTCAGCTGCAGTCCTCTTAATGGTCTCTACCATTAGGTCCATCACCTTGAAAGGTGCCTTCTCATCAAGTATGTGCAGCATGTTGATAGAATACCCTCTGATCATGCGGTGGTCTCCAGACTTGGGCATCAAGGTATGCCTCAGAATAGTGTTTGTGGTAGGTAGACCTGCCTGGAGATAGTACACTGAGCCAAGCTTCCACCCTTCCAAATCTGCTGCGGGGATCTCCTTGTACATGTTCTTCATGGAATCATGGTTCTTCTTAGGAATCCCATAGACATCAATGTCGTCCTCTCTCTGCACTGGAGCATTCAGAAGTTCTGCCCATTCTTCAACAGACGAAGAAAACCTTTGACCTTCAGTCATCCAGGTGATCTTCTCATCAGGATAGAAGTGGGCTGTGGCGTAGAACTGCATAATCATCTCGCCGTCCCAATCTGTCAGTTTCTGACCCACAAACTCATCAACTCCACATGCAGTGAAGCTCTCATGCACATGGGGAAAGAAGTCTCGGTGCTCTTCACTGTCAATGTACTTCCAGTCAACGTATCTGGTATCTGCAACAATAGGCTTCTTATCCATCAGCACGGTCTCATAGAAGTCCTGCTGCTCTCTGGTGTGGAATCTGGGGTCCACAGCAGTCCTTCTCCTCACGGCATATGGATCAGACTGTCTCCATAGCCTGAGACCTCTATCCTTCCTTGCCTTCATATCCTCGGCTTGAGGATGAGCATCGTTGTGAAGTGGCAATTTTGGACGGAGCTTCAGCAACACATGTTCTTCTTTAGACTCAGACGGTGGCATATCACTCTTGTTCTTCTCAGAGGCTGGGATGTTCCTGGTTGTCCTCTTGGGCTTGGCAGAAGGCTTTGCTGGAGCTGCCTTAGCTTGAGCAGGCTTCTTGGGCTTAGAAGTGGCTTGAGCCCTAATTGCATCACCCATGAGTTTTTGCTTCTGAGGAGCAGGCTGGGGTGCTTCTTCTTCTTCTTCTGCTGCTGCTGCTACATCTGCATGAGAGTCAGCATATACTACCCTCTTCCTCTTGGAAGTTTTCTTCACTTTGCTTGGGGCTGGCTCTCCCAAGTTCAGCTTCTTGGCAACAGCTGACTGCTTGACCTTGCTGGTGCCTTTCTTGAACTGCTGCCCTTGGTGCTCTTTGGCAACAACATTTCTCTTGGGCTTGGAGGTTACTTCCTCATCAACGAAGTCAGAGTCCTCATCATCAGAATTTCTCTGCTTTCTGGTTCTGGTGGCTGCAGGAGGCAAACCACTAGGGGTACTCCTCTCACCATCATCACTAGGACTACTAGCCTCAGGACTAGTATCTGCCTCAGGGATCTCTGCAAAAGGTGACTCAGACCTGTTCTGGCTGTCACTGGCATCTGACATGGCTGACAACCTGTGAAAAGATAAGGTATAGGCAGAGTAGAAGAGTTATCACAAACTGCAGAGTTTTTGCAAAAAAAATGAGTTCAAAACTTAGTTTTGAGTTTTCACAGAATGCATTTCGGTCAACCCGATTTTCAGTTTCGGTGAATCCGAAGTGTATAACAGAAACTTACACACCACTTTCGGTCAGACCGAAATGGGTTTCGGTCCTGCCGATAAACTAGGGTTTCACTAAAACTGAGTTTCGGTCACACCGATTTGCACGACTCGGTTAGACCGAAAGTGCAGTGCAATGGCCAGAGGCCAAATCGGTCACACCGAGAATTTAAAATCGGTTTCACCGAGATGTGTTCCGTGGAAACCTAAACCTAAGAATTTTGCTCGAAACAAGAACCGATCTAATGTTAAGGAATTTTTCAAACGTGGCTAGATGCAGGGCAAACCAATCGTGCAAGAATCAGATGGGGAGCACGAGAGGGATCGAGACTCACCCTAACTTGGTAGAGTCCCTCTACGGCGGCAACGGCACGGAGGAGAAAACCGTTGACGGCGGCGGAGACCTGCGGCGAGGGCGCACATGCGACGACAGCGACGATCCGGAGATCAGGGCGACGGCAGCAGGGGACTTGGGGGCGAAACGGTTTGAAGGAAAAATCGCGCGCTGCCCTCAGTATTTATATCCCCTTGCTATCGGTGGGACCGAGTTGAAAAACTCGGTGACACCAAAATGGATAACTGATGTGCAGTTACGCATATCGGTCAAGCCGAGATTTAGAACTCGGTTTCACCGAGATGATACCTAGATCAGTCTAAGCGTTTCGGTTGGACCGAGTGGGAGAAGTTGGTCTGACCGAAATTGACTTAGAAGGTTTTGGAAGTCAGCCTTAGACGGATAGGTGGCTCCGAGTGCTCCTCACTCGGAGGGTCCGAAAATGACTTGTTCAAAGTTTGTGATATGAGCATGAATAGAATTTGAGACAAGAAAGCATAGATAGCTAGGGAAGGTGCTTAGGCATTCTTGTCCATCCATTTGGCCAGAAAAATCAAAACAATCAAAACAACAAATGGATGTCCTCGAATGGATAAAATCATGCATTCAACATGCTCACACAATAAGATAGCAAATGAAATATGTGTCAAACATGCACAACCAAAACTCTAGCTACTAGCACACAATTTGTCGATGACTAGGTCATCTATATATGAGTATATTGACTTAGGAGCCAAATGAGAACATTTGATCATAGGTCATACTCATCGTTTAAGCACAAGTGGGGTTACCACTTTTACATAAAGCATTGATGTGTTCACATCATTTGGAGATGCTTTAGCTCAATTTTTAGAGCAAAGCTCCCCCTAGATGTGAGAACCCCTTTTAAAGGGTCAAACTAACCTTGGGTTGTCGTAGAAGACTTCATGTAGATGTTGAAGATGTGGATGCTCAATGTTGATGTAGATCATTAAGAGTTGGGAGCTTTCCTTTGGATTAGGGCACTTTCAATACCTACATGGGTTAGTCCCACAAGGAACAAACAAGGATATCCATGGACATAGATTGAAGTTCACAATAGATGATGTCCATGAAAGCAATGATTACCTTGTCCCTTGACTTACCAACAAGAGGGTTTGTGACTCCATGAACTAGTGCATGATGTGGAAGTTGATTGCACAAGTTGCCAAAATGAATGTGAGTGAAGTATGTTGGCGGAGTCACCCTCAAGAACCTTCTAGTTCTTCTTCTTTGGGATCCACATCATCTTGATGGGAATCCTTGGGGTTGTAGTTGAGCTTGACGAAGTAGAACTTGACGTGTCCTTGGGAACCCACTTGACCATGGCTTGAGGTGCTTCAATGAATGCATCAATCTCCTCTTGAAGCTTGTCCTTGGCTTTTAGCTTGTGGTCTCGTGGTGGAAGGTCATCTTGAGCTTGTTCCACATTGGAAGAAGTAGGATCATACTTCTCCTTTTGAGAAACAAACTGTGGAGTAGGGTATTGACCTTCTTCCCACTCAACACCTTCGGCGTTGAACTTTCGCTCAAAATCAATCTCTTGATTCTTCCGGTGCCTTCCTTGTTTGCGAACAATTTCCTCAAAGTTCTTGCTTCCGGCAAGACTCTTGTAGACACCTTTCTCTATGATTTCTTTCAATAAGCTATTTTCTTGCTCAAGTGTAACTTGGCTTGAAACATTGTTAGTGGAATCAAGAGAACTACTAGAAGCAACAATATTAGATTTAACATGGTTATTGTTACTACTAGAGGAAGAATTTTTCTTATGCTTGTCATGCTTAGTCTTAATAGGTGGCAAGAAATTAGACAAGAGAAGTCGTTTGGCAAGATATGAAGAACTCTTCTTTCGAAGATCGTCATTGATCGCTTTTAGAAACTCATGATCTTGCTCTAGAGTGAGCTTCTCGAAGCGTAGCTTCTCATGAGATCTTAGGAGCTCTCTATGATCTTCTTGAGTTGTTTCATGAGCTAACTTAAGAGTGTTTAGTTCTTTAGTTAGACGCTCAATCTCCTTCATAGCATTGTCATTCGACTCTTCTCGACTATAAAGACTACTAGCATTTTCATCGTTACTAAGCTCACTAGATTTATCATGCAAGAGCTCATCTTCACCAAGCAAGTCATCCTCATCACTATCAAAGTCAATGAACTCAGGGTGTGTTACCTTGGGGCCTTTAGCCATGAAGCATCTTCCAATTCCCTCATTTGGTGAATCAAATAAGTCGTAGGAGTTGGAGTTGGAGGATACGAGAGCAAGTCCGGCAACACCTTCATCTTGACTGTAGTCGGAGTCGGAGTGATAGCTTCCATCGGATTGATTGTCGGAGTCGGATCCGGAGACCCATTCACCTACATGAGCTTGATGTCTTCTTCTTGTGTAGCTCCTTGATGGCTTGTCTTTCCTCTCCGAATCCTTGCTTCTCCGAGAGGGTCTTCGTTCATAACGATCATCTCTACTCCTTCTCTCTCTCCGAGGTGACTCATCTCTTGATCTTCTTCTTGGAGACTCTTCTCTTCTTTTGTGGGGAGCCGTACACTCATTTGAGTAGTGTCCGGGTCTTCCACAATTGTAGCAGTTTCGATCACGACTAGAAGATCTCTTTTCATCATATGATCTAGACTTTGAGCTTCTTTCTTTGCCTCTATTCTTGTAGAACTTGTTGAAGTTCTTAACCATTAGGCTTATCTCTTCATTGGAAATTATCTTGTCACTTGAGGTTGTGGGAGCATCACTTGTAGCTTTGTAAGCACCACTTGACTTGTTGTGAAGCTCTTCCTTATCCTTAAGTGTCATCTCATGAGCAACAATTCTTCCAATGACTTCAGTTGGCTTGAGAGTCTTGTAGTTTGGCATCATTTGGATCAAAGTGCACACGGTGTCATATTTTCCATCCAAAGCTCTGAGAATCTTCTTAATGATGAATCGGTCGGTCATTTCTTCGCTTCCTAAGCCGGCAATCTCATTTGTGATGTGAGCAAGCCTAGAGTACATTTCAGCGACTCCTTCACCATCCTTCATCTTGAACTTGTCAAGTTGACCTTGAAGAATATCTAGCTTTGATTCCTTCACAGATTCAGTACCTTCGTGCATTTCAACCAAAGTATCCCAAATATCTTTGGCATTCTCAAGACGGCTGATTTTGTTGAACTCCTCGGGACACAAGGCATTGAAGAGAATGTCACAAGCTTGAGCATTGTTTTGCAACATCCGCAACTCTTCAGGTGTAGCTTCGCGATCCGGAACTTTTCCTTCCTCGAAGAATTCACCTTGCATACCAACACAAATAATGCCCCATGCGGCTGGGTTATGACCAAGAATATGCATTTTCATTTTATGCTTCCCACTAGCAAAATTTGTACCATCAAAGTAAGGACCTCTATGATAATTACCCTCACTAGACGCCATACTCTCCTAGGTTGTGAAACCAAGCTTATGGAGTCCAATGCAATGGAAACCAAAACAATGGAGACCAAAGCTCTGATACCACTTGTAGGATCGAAAGTATGTCTAGAGGGGGGTGATTAGACTACTTGTAAATATAAAAATTCTGCCTTTTGATCATGAACAGTTTTTGGCAGTTTCACAATTAAGATCAAGTCAAGTATCACCCTACACATGCAATTCTAGAGTATAAGCAGCGGAAAGTAAATTGCACATGTAGTAAAGAGAGGTGGAGAAGATCAAACGCAATTTGGAGACGCGGTGATTTTTCCCGTGGTTCCGATAGGTAGTGCTATCGTACATCCATGTTGATGGAGACTTCAACCCACGGAGGGTAACGGCTGCGCGAGTCCACGGAGGGCTCCACCCACGAAGGGTCCACGAAGAAGCAACCTTGTCTATTCCATCATGGCCTACACCCACGGAGGGCTAGCCTTACTCGGGGTAGATCTTCACGAAGTAGGCGATCTCCTTGCCCTTACAAACTTCTTGGTTCAACTCCACATCTCGATGACGGAGGCTCCCAAGCGACACCTAACCAATCTAGGAGGCACCACCCTCCAAAAGGTAATAGATGTTGTAGATGATGATGAACTCCTTGCTCTTGTGCTTCAAATGATAATCTCCCCAACACTCAACTCTCCTCACTGATATGGCTTTGGTGGAAGAAAGGATTGAGTGGAAAGCAACTTGGGAAGGTTAGAAATCAAGTTTTATATGGTAGGAATGGAGCAACTTGATTTCAACACAAGGGTAGGTAGTTCTCTTCTCAGAAAGTGTAAGGTAGGAGTGGTAGTTCTTTCTGATGGCTCTCTCCACGAATAAAGAGGGGGTGGAGGGGTATATATAGCCTCCACACAAAATCCAACCGTTACACACATAATTGAGCATCTCGGTGAGACCAAAGTGGAAACTCGGTCAGACCGAAAGTTCAAATATAGTGAACGTTGGGGTTTTCGGTGGGACCGAAAATACCATCTCGGTTTGTCCGATATGAGTCAAAGATAGGAACTTGCCAGTTTCGGTGGGACCGAAATTATCAACTCGGATATTCCGATATGATGTCAAATGGTTACAGAAGGTTGGCAGCCCATGTTTCGGTGAGACCGATCTCAAACTCGGATTGACCGATTTTTCTAGGGTTTGGCTTATGGCTGAGGTGGTTCATCTCGGCGGGACTGAGTTGGAAGAATCGGTTTGTCCGAGATTACTTATGAGTGTGTATAGTAGTGAAAGTTGCTGATAGTTAAAGGAGACATATCACTAAGCACTTGAGCAACCAGATCATCAACACAACCTCATCCCCTTTTAATAGTATTGGCTTTTCCTATGGACTCAATGTGATCTTTGATCACTAAACAAAAATGGAGTCTTGAGCTTTTGCCAATGCTTGCCTTAGCATTTTGAGGGGTCCACTTCTTCAGTCATTTCCATACCCATATCACTGAACTTCTCTGAAAAGATTCTCAAGTAATTATTAGTTCAATGATATATATGTTGTTATTAATTACGAAAACCACCCGGGGATTAGTTGCACTTTCACCCTTTGTGACACTTGGTTAAAACATATGCAATGCAATGATAACCCATGGGGATCCGAGCTAATTAGGACAAGGAGCGAGCACTATTGGTATTCGATGCATGAGGCTTGCAACTTATAGGATGTTTTATACATGACACATATGAAGTACTATTACCGTTGACACAATTGCTTCCATGTTTTCAAAATAAAAAGCTCTAGCACTTAACCTTTCTTTTACCTTTATGTTGAAGCACCAACTACTGAGAGCATGATTGTCATTCTGAGTGTAATGTGCATTGTCCCAAAGTAGCATTGTCTTTTGCATGATTGTGATATCGTTTATTCTGAAATGATTGTATCTAGTCATCACTTAAACCTTGAAGGTGCCCTTGCATTTATGTTTTGCATCACTAAAGGGGGCAAGCTAGATATCACTTTATCATATTTGCACATCATGTTCATTGCAAATCTTTTTGATGTTTCAGTTTCATGTTGTAAAACTTTCAGTCATTTGTGATTTTCTCTTGAGACAACTTAATTACTTTAGAATCATCGTCTCAGTAAGCTTTTGTCATATGACTATGAGAAATTCCTATATGGTTAATAGCATGTCACCACAGAAATTATTCTTTTTATCATTTACCTACTCGAGGACGAGCATGAATTAAGCTTGGGGATGTTGATACGTCCAAAACGTATCTATAATTTCTGCTTGCTCCATGCCACTTTTGGGTGATATTGCTATGATATTCATACACTTCCATACACTTTTGATCATATTTGGACTAACTTACTAATCCAGTGCACCCTAGTGCTAGTTTCTGTTTTCGGTTGTTTTTGTATTTCAGGTTTTCACGTTTCGAGAACTGCCCAGAAAAATCCAGAAAAATTATATAAAACATCAGCGAACCGAAAACAACACTGCGTCCGAAGGGCAGCTTGGGGGGGCACAGGGGCCCCAGGCGCCCTGTGG
>LR738715.1:138195650-138238652 GCA_902687465.1 Secale cereale
CCCCCCCCCCCGGCGCGGCCAGGGGGGCCCGCGCCACCAGGGCGCCTGGAGCCCTGGTGGCCCCCCTCCGGCTGTCCTTTGGCAACTGGGAAGCTTCTGGAACGCTGATTTTTTATATAATTTTTCCGGGATTTTTCTGGCAGTTCTCGTAACGTGAAAACCTGAAATACAAAAACAGCAGAAAACAGAAACTGGCACTGGGGTGCACTAAGTTAGTAGGTTAGTCCAAATATGATCAAAAGTGTATGGAAGTGTATAAATATCATAGCAATATCACCCAAAAGAGGCATGGAGCAAGCAAAAATTATAGATACGTTTTGGACGTATCAACATCCCCAAGCTTAATTTCTGCTCGTCCTCGAGTAGGTAAATGATAACAAGAATAATTTCTTTGGTGACATGCTATTAACCATATAAGGATTTTTCATAGTCATATGACAAAAGCTTACTGAGACAATGAATCTGTAGTAATTAAGTTGCCTCATGAGAAAATCACAAAGAACTGAAAGTTTTACAACATGATATTGAAACATCAAATAGATTTGTAATGAGCATGGTGTGCAAATATGATAAAGTGATATCTCGCTTGCCCCCTTTAGTGAAGCAAAACATAAATGCAGGGGCACCTCCAAGGTTTAAGTGATGACTAGATACAATGATTTCAAAATAAACGATATCATAATCATGCAAAAGACAATGCTACTTTGGGACAATGCACATTACACTCAGAATGACAATCATGCTCTCAGTAGTTGGTGCTTTAAAAGAAGGTGGAGGCTCTCGAACCGTGGCTTTTGTTGGCAAGGTTGAAAACCCGTAGTCGGAAACAAAGACAAAGCATGTACCAGAGCTCTTGGTTTTAAAAATAGAGGTAATAATTTTTTTTTGAATATGCATGTTTCGTCAACGAATGCTAGCAGATAACTCAATTACTTTTTGAGATGGACAAGTTTCGAGGAACGGCTCCCGAATGAGGACGATCACATCATCTTAATCTCCTTTGTTTATCACTGCCAAAGTTTTCTGATTTCTCATGAACAAAGCGTGAAGGAGGGTTTGTTTGTTATATTAATTTTGAGCCGGGCGCACTCAATGCCAGTTCCTTCTCGTGTTATGGGTTTGCACATTATACATGCAATCCCGGGGTGAAGCTTGTCCAACTTAAAAAGATCATGAATTAACCACTACTTCCTCATGAGCTAAAACAGGGGCACAAAATAGTAATGCATTTTTTTTGAATAATTTCGAGATGGCACATGGAAGTCTTCGCTAGGAATGGCAGGTAAATACCATGTAGGAAGGTATGGTGGACTCATATGGCATAACTGGTTTAAAGGAATTTGGATGCACAAGCAGTCAGTCCGCTTAGTACAGGTGGAGGTTAGCAAAAGACTAGGAGCGACCAACTAAGAGAGCAATGACGGTCATAATCATGCAGAGCGACAAAGCAACATTGAATCAGGCATGGTAGTTATATCGCTACTCAGAAACAAAAGATCATCAAGGCTTGACAGACTTTCTTTACAGTCTTAAATATGCGTGAGCATACGCCAAGTCAATCAAAGTAAATTCTTGAAGGAAGATATTACTAAACCATACCACATCATAGGCAAACAAATCATGTTGGTACTCCAATAACACATTGGAAACCCTCCAGCTATTTGAGACTAACCATAAGAAAACATGAACTACTAAGCGCCATTATGCACGTAGCATTTTTATCATAGACATACCAACCAGTGCCACGGAAGCAAACTCTCTGAATAAGATAATCATGATAAGTAAAGAGAGTTCAAGCAACCAACTAAACAAAAGCTCTTTAAAAAGATAAGCATGAAAACTAAAAGCTAAGCATAATAGTAGCTATTGAAAGACAAAGAACACACACAGCAAAGATAGACATGAAAATTCTATGTTATGTTCTAGGTAGAAGTGGAGCGTGTTTCTCTCCCACATAAAGAAAGCTGAGTTCCGACTCGTTATGGAAAGCTAAAGAAAACTAAAAATGAAAACTAAAAGCAAGACGCTCCAAGCATAGCACATAACACATGAAGTGATAAAAATATAGTGGAACGAAAGACGAACTGATAATGTTGATGGAGAAGGGGATGCACGGGGGCATCCCCAAGCTTAGACGCTTGAGTCTCCTTGAATATTTCCTGGGGGTGCACGGGGGCATCCCCAAGCTTGAGCGTTTGACACTCCTGAATCTTTTTATCATCTTCCCTCGCACACTTGAAAACTCCCTTCATACATAACTCATCATAATCTGATTAGCGAGGTTAGTACCCTTAATAAAATAATTGTTCCTTGCTGGAAATAAGGATATTCTTGAAGATCTACTGTTTCTCAAGATTGACAAAAGGTTTTTGCAAAGAAAAAGCAAGCTCTAGGTTTGCAAAATGAAGGAAAGGCAAAACAGGACAGAATCTGTGAAAAACAGAACAGCAGGTAGTAAATGAGTTTTTCGGGGCACTTCTGCAACTCTAATCAAAAAACTCAAAACAGACGCATGAAATACAATTATATAGAGCATGCTGTCGAAAAAATTCAGACCAAAAAGATGATCTGGTGATTTTATACGAATTTTTCTATCCAAGGATAGAATCTGTTTCCTGGACAGCACGTCACAACTTTTGAACTTTCTTGCAATCAGAGGCTACACTTGGCACAAAATTGAAAAGCAAAGATACAATGATGATGCTACTATAGTAACAACATCAAGACACAACAAAAGCAAAATTTTATTCATGTGGGCTGCCTCCCAAAAGCGCTTTCTTTTATGCCTTTAAGCTAGGCATAATGCATAGAGATCAAGTTGTATCAATTGAACCATCATCTAGATCATCAAAAAGCTCTTCAATAATACAACTAGTGTTAAGAGGACTTTCATATAAAGGCCTCATAGAGATACTTCTAGGGAGAAGACCAAAAGGATAAAAGTCAAGGGAAGATTCATTTATAAATTTATCAAAGAGAGGTTTTTCTTCCAAAGTCTTTACAGTTTCAACCCCTTTGGCAATAGATGGATTACTTTTAGAACGGGGAGCCTTTGGAACGTGAACGAAGTTAGGCTCCCTCTTTGCCGGAGTTTATACCTTTTTGGTTTTGATTGAGGAGAAAGTAGTTCCTAGAGTATCAAGATTTCCTCAATCTTGTCTATCCTAGAAGAGTCCAAGTCATGGGATTTGATGGTCTCCAAAGTTTTGAAAATTTTATGCATGGAGCTATCAAGCCTATTCAAATTCCCTTGGATCTTACGATCCAACTCGTTTATCTTATTAATGCTTGGCATCTCTAGCTCTATCTTTTCAAGTTTTTTCATAATGTGAGCTAGGGTGATGTCCTCTTGAATGCTAACAACAGGGGGATTCCCAACAAGATTTTCAATAATACTAAGAGACTCCCAAACTGGGGCCTCTAGGAAATTTCCATTGATAGCAGTATCTAGAATAAACCTATTCCAAGAAGTAATTCCAACATAAAAATTTCTAAGCAGGATAGTAGTAGAGTGCTTCTCGGTGGCTCTTTTTTGAGAATCATTAATTCTATACCAAGCATCTTTTAGACTTTCCCCACCTCTTTGTTTAAAGGTGAGAACTTCTGCCTCGCCAAAGACAAAAGGACCCGACATAATGACAACTAAAGAATGAGATAACTATTTTTGTGATTTTCGATAAAAGATACTAAAGCAAAAAAACTGAAAGGTAAACTAACAAGACTAAAAGCAAAGGTAAAATATAGCGTGCAACTCCCCTATCCTGAAGAGTGGAGTCCCCGGCAACGGCGCCAGAAAACTCTTGCTTGATGGCTTCTCGCCCCTCGTTGGTTACCCCAAGTGGAAGGTTTGAGATGCAGTGTAGCGGAAGTTTTACCTTGGCAAAGATACCAAGGATCGATTCCCCTGAGACTCCCAGTTTCAACAAGAAGGTGTCAACTGCTAACGGCGCCAGATATATTGGCAATCAACATGGACTTGCACACAGATACAAATAACTTTGCTCCCAACGAGTACAGAGAGGTTGTCAATCCCTCCGGCCTTGTAGTTTACAAAGGATCAAACGCAAGTGATAATAGTGATAGGTAATGCTGCAATAGTAAGTAAGAGCGTAAAGTAAATAGTGGATGTGATCAATGATGGTAATATGGACCGGGGTCCCATGATGTTCACTAGTGATGTCTCTCTCCCAAAAGACGATAAAACAGCTATGTGAGGTAAACGAATTACAGCTGGGCAATTGACAGAATTATGTGCGCAAACCAATGCTAACTATGTTACAAGAAAGGTAGAGGTTCAAAGCATGGGCGGTATGCCAAGGTAAGTAGACCGAAATCCATCAATATCTACTACTAATCATCCACCTTGAGATATCTATCCAGAACATCTCGCTGGTATTAAGTTGCGAGTCCCACCCATAGTGTAAACTCAAAGCAACAGACAACTGCATTAAAAGAACTTTGCGTAAAGTAAACAATCCTTGCACCCGCGGGCACAAGCACCGTTGTTTTCCCCCTTGTGGCAACAGCACATCCCCTAGACTCATGTTTCTGTCACTCAAGCTAGTCATCGAGGGGCATGAACCCACAATCAAGCATAACGTTCCCTCTTGGAGTCACTACCTACTACTTGGCCAAAGCAATAAATAACAACGGGGAACATGCAAGAATTACTTACCAACATAAATATAAAAGAGGTAGATCAAATATATTACTCAAACACAATCTGAACATAATCTCACAATCCATCGGATCCCAGCAAACTCATCATAGCAACAGCATAAGGATTACATATGTGCCTCGATCATGTAGGGCAGCTCATGAGGACTAATTAGTGAAGCACAAGAACGGGAGGAGAACATCACATAGCTACTGGTCATGGACCCATGGTCCAAGGGAGACTACTCACAACTCATCCGGGAGGCGTCCATGGTGGTGGAGAAGCTCCCGGTGGTGATCCTCCCCTCCGGCAGGGTGCCAGGAAGAGTTATCCTGGTGCTCCTGATCTTGGAAGCGGCGGCGGCGGGGGAACAGAGATGAGATCGTGAAAAAGGGTTTTCGTCTCGAGGGTTTCGGGACGCGATATAAATATATGCCAAAGGGGGGCATCAGCGGAGGCTCGGGGGGCCCAGGCGCCCCCCGGTGCGGCCAGGGGGGGCCGCGCCACCAGGGCGCCTGGAGCCCTGGTGGCCCCCCTCCGGCTGTCCTTTGGTAGCTGGGAAGCTTCTGGAACGCTGATTTTTTATATAATTTTTCCGGGATTTTTCTGGCAGTTCTCGTAACGTGAAAACCTGAAATACAAAAATAGCAGAAAACAGAAACTGGCACTGGGGTGCACTAAGTTAGTAGGTTAGTCCAAATATGATCAAAAGTGTATGGAAGTGTATAAATATCAAAGCAATATCACCCAAAAGAGGCATGGAGCAAGCAGAAATTATAGATACGTTTTGGACGTATCATACCGCCACTATCATATTACTTTGCTACTAAACTATCTTGCTGCAGATACTAAGTTTCCAGGTGTGGTTGAATTGACAACTCAGCTGCTAATACTTAAGAGTATTATTTGGCTCCCCTTGTGTCGAATCAATAAATTTGGGTTGAATACTTTACCCTCGAAAACTATTGCGATCCCCTACACTTGTGGGTTATCAGTGCCCACGAGGCATGGGTGAAGGAAATATGCCCTAGAGGCAATAATAAAGATGTTATTTGTATTTCCTTATATCATGATAAATGTCTTTTATTCATGCTAGAATTGTATTAACCGGAAACTTAGTACATGTGTGGATACATAGACAAAACAGTATGTCCCTAGTATGCCTCTACTAGACTAGCTCATTGATCAAAGATGGTTATGTTTCCTAGCCATAGACATGAGTTGTCATTTGATCAACGGGATCACATCATTAGGAGAATGATGTGATGGACAAGACCCATCCGTTAGCATAGCACTATGATCGTTTAGTTTAACTGCTATTGCTTTCTTCATGACTTATACATGTTCCTATGACTATGAGATTATGCAACTCCCGAATACCGTAGGAACACCTTGTGTGCTATCAAACGTCACAACGTAACTGGGTGATCATAAAGATGCTCTACAGGTGTCTCCGAAAGTATTCGTGGTGTTGGCATAGATCAATATTAGGATTTGTCACTCCGAGTGTCGGAGAGGTATCTCTGGGCCCTCTCGGTAACACACATCACAATAAGCCTTGCAAGCAAAAGACTAATGAGTTAGTCACGAGATGATGTGTTACGGAACGAGTAAAGAGACTTGCCGGTAAACGAGATTGAACTAGGTATAAAGATACCGACGATCGAATCTCGGGCAAGTAACATACCGTTTGACAAAAGGAACAACGTATGTTGTTATGCGGTTCTGACCGATAAAAAATCTTCGTAGAATATGTAGGAGCCAATATGAACATCCAGGTTCCGCTATTGGTTATTGACCAGAGATGAGTCTCGGTCATGTCTACATAGTTCTCGAACCCGTAGGGTCCGCACGCTTAACGTTTGATGACGATCGGTATTATGAGTTTTTGAGTATTGATGTACCGAAGGTAGTTCGGAGTCCCGGATGAGATCACGGACATGACGAGGAGTCTCGGAATGTCCGAGACATAAAGATTGATATATTGGACGGCTATATTCGGACACCGGAAGTATACCGGAAAAGTTTCAGATTTATCGGGAATGCCGGAGGGGGTTACCGGAACCCCCTACGAGAGGGGATGGTCCATAGTGGGCCTAAAGGGTGAGAGAGAGGCAGCCCATAGGGCTGGCCGGCGCCCCCACCTAGGAATCCTAGTTGGACTAGGATTGGGGGGGCGCCACCTCTCCTAATCCTTTCCCCCTTCTTCCTTCCGGTGAATCCTACTAGGAATAGGATTGCAATCCTATTCCTAGTAGGAGTCCCCTCCCTAGCCGCACCATAGGAGGTGGCCGGCCCCTCCTCCCTTGCTCCTTTATATACGGGGGCAAGGGGGCACCCAAAGACACACAAGTTGAATTGTTTTAGCCGTGTGTGGTGCCCCCCTCCACAGAATCACACCTCGGTCGTACCGTCGCGAAGCTTAGGAGAAGCCCTGCGCCGGTGATCACATCATATCCGTCACCACGCCGTCGTGCTGACGAAACTCTCCCGTGAAGCTCAACTGGATCAAGAGCTCGTGGGACGTCATCAAGCTGAACGTGTGCTGAACGCGGAGGTGCCGTACGTTCGGTGCTTGATCGGTTGGATCGCGAAGAAGTTCGACAACATCAACCGCGTCACTTGACGCTTCCGCTCTCGGTCTACGAGGGTACGTAGACACACTCTCCCCTCTCGTTGCCATGCATCTGGTAGATAGATCTTGCGTGATCGTAGGAAAATTTTACAATACTACGTTCCCCAACAGTGGCATCATGAGCCAGGTCTATGCGTAGATGATATGCACGAGTAGAACACAATGAGATTGTGGACGATACTAGTCATAATGCTTACCAGCATGTCATACTTTGCTTCGGCGGTATTGTGAGATGAAGCGGCCCGGACCGACATTACGCGTACGCTTACGCGAGACTGGTTTCACCGTTACGAGCACTCGTTGCTTAAAGGTGACTGGCGGGTGTCTGTCTCTCTCACTTTAGCTGAATCAAGTGTGGCTACGCCCGGTCCTTGTGAAGGTTAAAACAGCACATACTTGACGAAACATCGTTGTGGTTTTGTATGCGTAGGTAAGAACGGTTCTTGCTAAGCCCGTAGCAGCCACGTAAAACTTGCAACAAACAAAGTAGAGGACGTCTAACTTGTTTTTGCAGGGCATGTTGTGATGTGATATGGTCAAGACATGATGAGTTATACGGTTTTGTATGAGATGATCATGTTTTGTAAAGTTATCGGCAACTGGCAGGAGCCAAGTCGCTTTATTGTATGAAATGCAATCGCCATGTAATTGCTTTAGTTTATCACTAAGCGGTAGCGATAGTCGTAGAAGCAATAGTTGGCGAGACGACAACGATGCTACGATGGAGATCAAGGTGTCAAGCCGGTGACGAAGGTGATCATGATGGTGCTTTGGAGATGGAGATCAAAAGCACAAGATGATGATGGCCATATCATGTCACATATTTTGATTGCATGTGATGTTTATCTTATTATGCTTCTTATTTTGCTTAGAACGACGGTAGCATTATAAGATGATCCCTTACTAAATTTCAAGGTATAAGTGTTCTCCCTGAGTATGCACCGTTGCGAAAGTTCGTCGTGCCGAGACACCACGTGATGATCGGGTGTGATAAGCTCTACGTTCAAATACAACGGGTGTAAGCCAGTTTTGCACACGCAGAATACTCGGGTTAAACTTGACGAGCCTAGCATATACAGATATGGCCTCGGAACACTGGAGACCGGAAGGTCGAGCGTGAATCATATAGTAGATATGATCAACATAAGATGTTCACCATTGAAAACTACTCCATCTCACGTGATGATCGGACATGGTTTAGTTGATTTGGATCACGTGATCATTTAGATGACCAGAGGGATGTCTATCTAAGTGGGAGTTCTTTAAATTAATATGATTAAATTGAACTTTAATTTATCATGAACTTAGTCCTGATAGTTTTGCATATCTATGTCGTTGTAGATCAATGGCCCGTGCTACCGTTCCTTTGAATTTTAATGCATTCCTAGAGAAAGCTAAGTTGAAAGATGATGGTAGCAATTACACGGACTGGGTCCGTAACCTGAGGATTATCCTCATTGCTGCACAGAAGAATTATGTCCTTGAAGCACCGCTAGGTGACAAACCCCCTTCCGCTGATGCAGACGCTTTGAACGTCTGGCAGTCGCGGTCTGATGACTACACGATAGTTCAGTGTGCCATGCTTTACGGCTTAGAACCGGGACTTCAACGACGTTTTGAACGTCATGGAGCATATGAAATGTTCCAGGAGTTGAAGTTAATATTTCAAGCAAATGCCCGAATTGAGAAATATGAGATTTCCAATAAGTTCTACAGCTGCAAAATGGAGGAGAATAGTTCTATCAGTGAACACTTGCTCAGAATGTCTGGGTACTACAATCATATGACTCAACTTGGTTGCAATGTTGACGAGGATAGTGTTATTGATAGAGTTCTTCAATCACTGCCACCAAGCTATAAAGGCTTCGTGATGAACTATAACATGCAAGGGATGCAAAAGACAATTCCCGAGCTCTTCGCTATGCTCAAAGCTGCGGAGGTAGAAATAAAAAAGGAGCATCAAGTGTTGATGGTTAACAAGACCACTAGTTTCAAGAAAAAGGGCAAGGGAAAGAAAGGGAACTTCAAAAAGAATAGCAAATCAGTTGCTACTTCAACGAAGAAACCCAAATCTGGAGCCAAGCCTGAAACTGAGTGCTTCTACTGCAAGGGAACTGGACACTGGAAGCGGAACTGCCCCAAGTATTTGGCGGATAAGAAGGATGGCAAGATGAACAAAGGTATATGTGATATACATGTTATTGATGTGTACCTTACTAATGCTCGTAGTAGTACCTGGGTATTTGATACCGGTTCGGTTGCTAATATTTGTAACTCGAAACAGGGACTACGGATTAAACGAAGATTAGCTAAGGACGAGGTGACGATGCGCGTGGGAAACGGTTCCAAAATCGATGTGATCGCCGTCGGCACGCTACCTCTACATCTACCTTCGGGATTAGTTTTAGACCTAAATAATTGTTATTTGGTGCCAGCGTTGAGCATGAACATTATATCTGGATCTTGTTTATTGCGAGACGGTTATTCATTTAAATCAGAGAATAATGGTTGTTCCATTTTGATGAATAATATCTTTTATGGTCATGCACCCTTAAAGAGTGGTCTATTCTTACTGGATCTCGATTGTAGTGATACACATATTCATAATATTGAAACCAAAAGATGCAAGGTTAATAATGATAGTGCAACTTATTTGTGGCACTGCCGTTTGGGTCATATTGGTGTAAAACGCATGAAGAAACTCCATAAGGATGGACTTTTGGAATCACTTGATTATGAATCACTTGGTGCTTGCGAACCATGCCTCATGGGCAAGATGACTAAAACTCCGTTCTCCGGAACTATGGAGCGAGCAACAGATTTGTTGGAAATCATACATACTGATGTATGTGGACCAATGAGCGTTGATGCTCGCGGCGGGTATCGTTATTTTCTGACCTTCACTGATGATTTGAGCAGATATGGGTATATCTACTTAATGAAACACAAGTCTGAAACATTTGAAAAGTTCAAAGAATTTCAGAGTGAAGTAGAGAATCATCGTAACAAGAAAATAAAGTTCCTACGATCTGATCGTGGAGGAGAATATTTGAGTTACGAGTTTGGTCTTCATTTGAAACAATGTGGAATAGTTTCACAACTCACGCCACCTGGAACACCACAACGTAATGGTGTGTCCGAACGTCGTAACCGTACTTTATTAGATATGGTGCGATCTATGATGTCTCTTACCGATTTACCACTATCGTTTTGGGGTTATGCTTTAGAGAAAGCTGCATTCACGTTAAATAGGGCACCATCTAAATCCGTTGATACGACGCCTTATGAACTATGGTTTGGCAAGAAACCAAAGTTGTCGTTTCTTAAAATTTGGGGCTGCGATGCTTATGTGAAAACACTTCAACCTGATAAGCTCGATCCCAAGTCGGAAAAATGTGTCTTCATAGGATACCCAAAAGAGACTGTTGGGTACACCTTCTATCACAGATCCGAAGGCAAAATATTCGTTGCTAAGAACGGATCCTTTCTAGAAAAAGAGTTTCTCTCGAAAGAAGTGAGTGGGAGGAAAGTAGAACTTGATGAGGTAATTGTACCTTCTCCCATATTGGAAAGTAGTACATCACAGGAAATTGTTCCAGTGATTCCTACACCAATTAGTGAGGAAGTTGATGATAATGAAACTTCGAATCAAGTTTCTACTGAACGTCGTAGATCAACCAGAGTACGTTCCGCACCAGAGTGGTACGGCAACCCAGTTCTGGAAATCATGTTACTAGACCATGATGAACCTACGAACTATGAGGAAGCGATGATGAGCCCAGATTCCGCAAAATGGCTTGAAGCCATGAAATCTGAGATGGGATCCATGTATGAGAACAAAGTGTGGACTTTGGTTGACTTGCCCGATGATCGTCAAGCCATCGAAAATAAATGGATCTTCAAGAGGAAGACCGACGCAGACGGTAATATTACTGTTTACAAAGCTCGACTTGTTGCGAAAGGTTTTCGACAAGTTCAAGGAGTTGACTACGATGAGACTTTCTCACCTGTAGCGATGCTTAAGTCTGTCCGAATCATGTTAGCAATTGCCGCATTTTATGATTATGAAATCTAGCAAATGGATGTCAAAACTGCATTCCTAAATGGATATCTCAAAGAAGAGTTGTATATGATGCAACCAGAAGGTTTTGTCGATCCAAAAGGTGCTAACAAAGTATGCAAACTCCAGCGATCCATCTATGGACTGGTGCAAGCATCTCGGAGTTGGAATATACGCTTTGATGAGGTGATCAAAGCATATGGTTTTATACAGACTTTTGGAGAAGCCTGTATTTACAAGAAAGTGAGTGGGAGCTCTGTAGCATTTCTAATATTATATGTAGATGACATATTGTTAATTGGAAATGATATAGAATTTCTGAATAGCATAAAAGGATACTTGAATAAAAGTTTTTCAATGAAAGACCTCGGAGAAGCTGCTTACATATTAGGCATCAAGATCTATAGAGATAGATCAAGACGCTTAATTGGACTTTCACAAAGCACATACCTTGATAAGATTTTGAAAAGGTTCAAAATGGATCAGTCAAATAAAGGATTCTTGCCTGTTTTACAAGGTATGAAGTTGAGTAAGACTCAATGCCTGACCACTGCAGAAGATAGAGAAAAAATGAAAGTCATTCCCTATGCTTCAGCCATATGATCTATCATGTATGCAATGCTGTGTACCAGACCTGATGTGTGCCTTGCTATAAGTCTAGCAGGGAGGTACCAAAGTAATCCAGGAGTGGATCACTGGACAGCGGTCAAAAACATCCTAAAGTATCTGAAAAGAACAAAGGATATGTTTCTCGTATATGGAGGTGACAAAGAGCTCGTCGTAAACGGTTACGTCGATTCTAGCTTTGACACTGATCCGGATGACTCTAAGTCACAAACCGGGTATGTATTTTTATTGAACGGTGGAGCTGTCAGCTGGTGCAGTTCCAAGCAGAGCGTCGTGGCGGGATCTACGTGTGAAGCGGAATACATAGCTGCTTCGGAAGCAGCAAATGAAGGAGTCTGGATGAAGGAGTTCATATCCGATCTAGGTGTAGTACCTAGTGCATCGGGTCCAATGAAAATCTTTTGTGACAACACTGGAGCCATAGCCTTGGCGAAGGAATCCAGGTTTCACAAGAAAACAAAGCACATCAAAAGACGCTTCAATTCCATCCGCGATCTAGTCAAGGAGGGAGACATAGAGATTTGCAAAATACATACGGATCTGAATGTTGCAGACCCGTTGACTAAGCCTCTTCCACGGGCAAAACATGATCAGCACCAAGACTCCATGGGTGTGAGAATCATCACTTTGTAATCTAGATTATTGACTCTAGTTCAAGTGGGAGACTGAAGGAAATATGCCCTAGAGGCAATAATAAAGATGTTATTTGTATTTCCTTATATCATGATAAATGTCTTTTATTCATGCTAGAATTGTATTAACCGGAAACTTAGTACATGTGTGGATACATAGACAAAACAGTATGTCCCTAGTATGCCTCTACTAGACTAGCTCATTGATCAAAGATGGTTATGTTTCCTAGCCATAGACATGAGTTGTCATTTGATCAACGGGATCACATCATTATGAGAATGATGTGATGGACAAGACCCATCCGTTAGCATAGCACTATGATCGTTTAGTTTAACTGCTATTGCTTTCTTCATGACTTATACATGTTCCTATGACTATGAGATTATGCAACTCCCGAATACCGTAGGAACACCTTGTGTGCTATCAAACGTCACAACGTAACTGGGTGATCATAAAGATGCTCTACAGGTGTCTCCGAAAGTATTCGTGGTGTTGGCATAGATCAAGATTAGGATTTGTCACTCCGAGTGTCGGAGAGGTATCTCTGGGCCCTCTCGGTAACACACATCACAATAAGCCTTGCAAGCAAAAGACTAATGAGTTAGTCACGAGATGATGTGTTGCGGAACGAGTAAAGAGACTTGCCGGTAACGAGATTGAACTAGGTATAGAGATACCGATGATCGAATCTCGGGCAAGTAACATACCGTTTGACAAAAGGAACAACGTATGTTGTTATGCGGTTCTGACCGATAAAAGATCTTCGTAGAATATGTAGGAGACAATATGAACATCCAGGTTCCTCTATTGGTTATTGACCGGAGATGAGTCTCGGTCATGTCTACATAGTTCTCGAACCCGTAGGGTCCGCACGCTTAACGTTTGATGACGATCGGTATTATGAGTTTATGAGTATTGATGTACCGAAGGTAGTTCGGAGTCCCGGATGAGATCACGGACATGACGAGGAGTCTCGAAATGTCCGAGACATAAAGATTGATATATTGGACGACTATATTCGGACACCGGAAGTGTTCCGGAAAAGTTTCGGATTTATCGGGAATGCCGGAGGGGGTTACCGGAACCCCCTACGAGAGGGGATGGTCCATAGTGGGCCTAAAGGGAAAGAGAGAGGCAGCCCATAGGGCTGGCCGGCGCCCCCACCTAGGGTTCCTAGTTGGACTAGGATTGGGGGGGCGCCACCTCTCCTATTCCTTTCCCTCTTCCTTCTTTTGGTGAATCCTACTAGGAATAGGATTGCAATCCTATTCCTAGTAGGAGTCCACTCCCTAGCCGCACCAGGAAGGGCCGGCCGGCCTCCCTCCCTTGCTCCTTTATATACGGGGGCAGGGGGGCACCCAAATACACACAAGTTGAATTGTTTTAGCCGTGTGCGGTGCCCCCCTCCACAGAATCACACCTCGGTCATACCGTCGCGGAGCTTAGGCGAAGCCCTGCGCCGGTGAACACATCATATCCGTCACCATGCCGTCGTGCTGACGAAACTCTCCCGTGAAGCTCAACTGGATCAAGAGCTCGTGGGACGTCATCAAGCTGAACGTGTGCTGAACGCGGAGGTGCCGTACGTTCGGTGCTTGATCGGTTGGATCGCGAATAAGTTCGACAACATCAACTGCGTCACTTGACGCTTCCGCTTCCGGTCTACGAGGGTACGTAGACACACTCTTCCCTCTCGTTGCTATACATCTGGTAGATAGATCTTGCGTGATCGTAGGAAAATTTTAAAATACTACGTTCCCCAACAGTGGCATCATGAGCCAGGTCTATACGTAGATGATATGCACGAGTAGAACACAATGAGTTGTGGGCGATACTAGTCATACTGCTTACCAGCATGTCATACTTTGCTTCGGCGGTATTGTGAGATGAAGCGGCCCGGACCGACATTACGCGTACGCTTACGCGAGACTGGTTTCACCGTTACGAGCACTCGTTTCTTAAAGGTGACTAGCGGGTGTCTGTCTCTCTCACTTTAGCTGAATCAAGTGTGGCTACGCCCGGTCCTTGTGAAGGTTAAAACAGCACATACTTGACGAAACATCGTTGTGGTTTTGTATGCGTAGGTAAGAACGGTTCTTGCTAAAGCCCGTAGCAGCCACGTAAAACTTGCAACAACAAAGTAGAGGACGTCTAACTTGTTTTTGCAGGGCATGTTGTGATGTGATATGGTCAAGACATGATGAGTTATACGGTTTTGTATGAGATGATCATGTTTTGTGAAGGTGATCATGACGGTGCTTTGGAGATGGAGATCAAAAGCACAAGATGATGATGGCCATATCATGTCACATATTTTGATTGCATGTGATGTTTATCTTATTATGCTTCTTATTTTGCTTAGAACGACGGTAGCATTATAAGATGATCCCTTACTAAATTTCAAGGTATAAGTGTTCTCCCTGAGTATGCACCGCTGCGAAAGTTCGTCGTGCCGAGACACCACGTGATGATCGGGTGTGATAAGCTCTACGTTCAAATACAACGGGTGTAAGCCAGTTTTGCACACGCAGAATACTCGGGTTAAACTTGACGAGCCTAGCATATACAGATATGGCCTCGGAACACTGGAGACCGAAAGGTCGAGCGTGAATCATATAGTAGATATGATCAACATAAGATGTTCACCATTGAAAACTACTCCATCTCACGTGATGATCGGACATGGTTTAGTTGATTTGGATCACGTGATCATTTAGATAACCAGAGGGATGTCTATCTAAGTGGGAGTTCTTTAAATTAATATGATTAAATTGAACTTTAATTTATCATGAACTTAGTACTGATAGTTTTGCATATCTATGTCGTTGTAGATCAATGGCCCGTGCTACCGTTCCTTTGAATTTTAATGCATTCCTAGAGAAAGCTAAGTTGAAAGATGATGGTAGCAATTACACGGACTGGGTCCGTAACCTGAGGATTATCCTCATTGCTGCACAGAAGAATTATGTCCTTGAAGCACCGCTAGGTGACAAGCCCCCTACCGCTGATGCAGACGCTTTGAACGTCTGGCAGTCGCGGTCTGATGACTACACGATAGTTCAGTGTGCCATGCTTTACGGCTTAGAACCGGGACTTCAACGACGTTTTGAACGTCATGGAGCATATGAAATGTTCCAGGAGTTGAAGTTAATATTTCAAGCAAATGCCCGAATTGAGAAATATGAGATTTCCAATAAGTTCTACAGCTGCAAAATGGAGGAGAATAGTTCTATCAGTGAACACTTGCTCAGAATGTCTGGGTACTACAATCATATGACTCAACTTGGTTGCAAAGTTGACGAGGATAGTGTTATTGATAGAGTTCTTCAATCACTGCCACCAAGCTATAAAGGCTTCGTGATGAACTATAACATGCAAGGGATGCAAAAGACAATTCCCGAGCTCTTCGCTATGCTCAAAGCTGCGGAGGTAGAAATCAAAAAAGAGCATCAAGTGTTGATGGTTAACAAGACCACTAGTTTTAAGAAAAAGGGCAAGGGAAAGAAAGGGAACTTCAAAAAGAATAGCAAGTCAGTTGCTACTTCAACGAAGAAACCCAAATCTGGAGCCAAGCCTGAAACTGAGTGCTTCTACTGCAAGGGGACTGGACACTGGAAGCGGAACTGCCCCAAGTATTTGGCGGATAAGAAGGATGGCAAGATGAACAAAGGTATATGTGATATACATGTTATTGATGTGTACCTTACTAATGCTCGTAGTAGTACCTGGGTATTTGATACCGGTTCGGTTGCTAATATTTGTAACTCGAAACAGGGACTACGGATTAAACGAAGATTAGCTAAGGACGAGGTGACGATGCGCGTGGGAAACGGTTCCAAAGTCGATGTGATCGCCGTCGGCACGCTACCTCTACATCTACCTTCGGGATTAGTTTTAGACCTAAATAATTGTTATTTGGTGCCAGCGTTAAGCATGAACATTATATCTGGATCTTGTTTATTGCGAGACGGTTATTCATTTAAATCAGAGAATAATGGTTGTTCCATTTTTATGAATAATATCTTTTATGGTCATGCACCCTTAAAGAGTGGTCTATTCTTACTGGATCTTGATTGTAGTGATACACATATTCATAATATTGAAACCAAAAGATGCAAGGTTAATAATGATAGTGCAACTTATTTGTGGCACTGCCGTTTGGGTCATATTGGTGTAAAACGCATGAAGAAACTCCATAAAGATGGACTTTTGGAATCACTTGATTATGAATCACTTGGTGCTTGCGAACCGTGCCTCATGGGCAAGATGACTAAAACTCCGTTCTCCGGAACTATGGAGTGAGCAACAGATTTGTTGGAAATCATACATACTGATGTATGTGGACCAATGAGCGTTGATGCTCGCGGCGGGTATCGTTATTTTCTGACCTTCACTGATGATTTGAGCAGATATGGGTATATCTACTTAATGAAACACAAGTCTGAAACATTTGAAAAGTTCAAAGAATTTCAGAGTGAAGTAGAGAATCGTCGTAACAAGAAAATAAAGTTCCTACGATCTGATCGTGGAGGAGAATATTTGAGTTACGAGTTTGGTCTTCAGTTGAAACAATGTGGAATAGTTTCACAACTCACGCCACCTGGAACACCAGAACGTAATGGTGTGTCCGAACGTCGTAACCGTACTTTATTAGATATGGTGCGATCTATGATGTCTCTTACCGATTTACCACTATCGTTTTGGGGTTATGCTTTAGAGACAGCTGCATTCACGTTAAATAGGGCACCATCTAAATCCGTTGATACGACGCCTTATGAACTGTGGTTTGGCAAGAAACCAAAGTTGTCGTTTCTTAAAATTTGGGGCTGCGATGCTTATGTGAAAACACTTCAACCTGATAAGCTCGATCCCAAGTCGGAAAAATGTGTCTTCATAGGATACCCAAAAGAAACTGTTGGGTACACCTTCTATCACAGATCCGAAGGCAAAATATTCGTTGCTAAGAACGGATCCTTTCTAGAAAAAGAGTTTCTCTCGAAAGAAGTGAGTGGGAGGAAAGTAGAACTTGATGAGGTAATTATACCTTCTCCCATATTGGAAAGTAGTACATCACAGGAAATTGTTCCAGTGATTCCTACACCAATTAGTGAGGAAGTTGATGATAATGATCATGAAACTTCGGATCAAGTTTCTACTGAACGTCGTAGATCAACCAGAGTACGTTCCGCACCAGAGTGGTACGGCAACCCAGTTCTGGAAATCATGTTACTAGACCATGATGAGCCTACGAACTATGAGGAAGCGATGATGAGCCCAGATTCCGCAAAATGGCTTGAAGCCATGAAATCTGAGATGGGATCCATGTATGAGAACAAAGTATGGACTTTGGTTGACTTGCCCGATGATCGGCAGGCCATCGAAAATAAATGGATCTTCAAGAGGAAGACCGACGCAGACGGTAATATTACTGTTTACAAAGCTCGACTTGTTGCGAAAGGTTTTTGACAAGTTCAAGGAGTTGACTACGATGAGACTTTCTCACCTGTAGCGATGCTTAAGTCTGTCCGAATCATGTTAGCAATTGCCGCATTTTATGATTATGAAATCTGGCAAATGGATGTCAAAACTGCATTCCTAAATGGATATCTCAAAGAAGAGTTGTATATGATGCAACCAGAAGGTTTTGTCGATCCAAAAGGTGCTAACAAAGTATGCAAACTCCAACGATCCATCTATGGACTGGTGCAAGCATCTCGGAGTTGGAATATACGCTTTGATGAGGTGATCAAAGCATATGGTTTTATACAGACTTTTATTCATGCTAGAATTGTATTAACCGGAAACTTAGTACATGTGTGGATACATAGACAAAACAGTATGTCCCTAGTATGCCTCTACTAGACTAGCTCATTGATCAAAGATGGTTATGTTTCCTAGCCATAGACATGAGTTGTCATTTGATCAACGGGATCACATCATTAGGAGAATGATGTGATGGACAAGACCCATCCGTTAGCATAGCACTATGATCGTTTAAGTTTAACTGCTATTGCTTTCTTCATGACTTATACATGTTCCTATGACTATGAGATTATGCAACTCCCGAATACCGTAGGAACACCTTGTGTGCTATCAAACGTCACAACGTAACTGGGTGATCATAAAGATGCTCTACAGGTGTCTCCGAAAGTATTCGTGGTGTTGGCATAGATCAAGATTAGGATTTGTCACTCCGAGTGTCGGAGAGGTATCTCTGGGCCCTCTCGGTAACACACATCACAATAAGCCTTGCAAGCAAATGACTAATGAGTTAGTCACGAGATGATGTGTTACGGAACGAGTAAAGAGACTTGCCGGCAACGAGATTGAACTAGGTATAAAGATACCGACGATCGAATCTCGGGCAAGTAACATACCGTTTGACAAAAGGAACAACGTATGTTGTTATGCGGTTCTGACCGATAAAAGATCTTCGTAGAATATGTAGGAGCCAATATGAACATCCAGGTTCCGCTATTGGTTATTGACCAGAGATGAGTCTCGGTCATGTCTACATAGTTCTCGAACCCGTAGGGTCCGCACGCTTAACGTTTGATGACGATCGGTATTATGAGTTTTTGAGTATTGATGTACCGAAGGTAGTTCGGAGTTCCGGATGAGATCACGGACATGACGAGGAGTCTCGGAATGTCCGAGACATAAAGATTGATATATTGGACGGCTATATTCGGACACCGGAAGTATACCGGAAAAGTTTCAGATTTATCGGGAATGCCGGAGGGGGTTACCGGAACCCCCTACGAGAGGGGATGGTCCATAGTGGGCCTAAAGGGTGAGAGAGAGGCAGCCCATAGGGCTGGCCGGCGCCCCCACCTAGGAATCCTAGTTGGACTAGGATTGGGGGGGCGCCACCTCTCCTAATCCTTTCCCCCTTCTTCCTTCCGGTGAATCCTACTAGGAATAGGATTGCAATCCTATTCCTAGTAGGAGTCCCCTCCCTAGCCGCACCATAGGAGGTGGCCGGCCCCTCCTCCCTTGCTCCTTTATATACGGGGGCAAGGGGGCACCCAAAGACACACAAGTTGAATTGTTTTAGCCGTGTGCGGTGCCCCCCTCCACAGAATCACACCTCGGTCGTACCGTCGCGAAGCTTAGGAGAAGCCCTGCGCCGGTGATCACATCATATCCGTCACCACGCCGTCGTGCTGACGAAACTCTCCCGTGAAGCTCAACTGGATCAAGAGCTCGTGGGACGTCATCAAGCTGAACGTGTGCTGAACGCGGAGGTGCCGTACGTTCGGTGCTTGATCGGTTGGATCGCGAAGAAGTTCGACAACATCAACCGCGTCACTTGACGCTTCCGCTCCCGGTCTACGAGGGTACGTAGACACACTCTCCCCTCTCATTGCCATGCATCTGGTAGATAGATCTTGCGTGATCGTAGGAAAATTTTAAAATACTACGTTCCCCAACAATGGGGGCGCGCCCTATAGGGGGGGGGCACGCCCCCACCCCCGTGGACGCCACGTCAGCCCTACTCCGTGGTTCTCAAGTCTCCCGTGCGTATTTTGCTCCAAAAATATCTCTCCCGAAGGTTTCATTTCGTTTGATATTCCTTTTCTGTAAAACCCTAAAACAGGCAAAAAAACAGCAATCTGGACTGGGCCTTTGGGTTAGTAGGTTAGTCCCAAAAATAATATAAAAGTGTATAACAAAGCCCATTAAACATCCAAAACATCATAAATAATAGAATGGAACAATAAAAAATTGTAGATACGTTGGAGACGTATCAGTCCTTAAGGAGTGAGTTAACCCTAGAGATCAAATCCAGTTTTACACATGTTAGAATTGCCACTCATTTTGTTCTAGTACTTCAGATCTACTGTTTGCTCTAACACCTCCTAGCATAACATTTTTACATGATGCTTTTGAATAGCTTCGGTTTGCTTCTCTACCTAGTCACAGTTGAGATCTATCACTTTTGAGTAAACCCACCGGGTGCCGCCGTGCTGTGACTTTGACATTTCTGCATAATTGTCATTTGAGAATTGCTCTATCTACCACCCCCTCCATAATTACTGGTCTAAATGCTCTTATATTTCTTTACAGAGGGATTACATTGCACCGAGACATTTATTTTACCCGGTATTTCCAATCTAGTTCTATGCACATGGGAAAGAACTACCTTTTTATGTCCGAAACCTCCACTTGATTATATCATGGTTCTTCTCAGTATTGTGTTACTCTAAATATCACCACCTCCTCATCTCAGATGAGATTTTTCCACTTTGTCATCATGGAGATCCATCCTTTCCAGCAGATCTTCCACTAGATAGTTATTTTCCTTCCTCAAAATTCTTAATTCCCCTTGACGGTGTCAAAACCGGCAGATCTCGGGTAGGGAGTCCCGAACTATGTGTTTGAGGATCGATGGTAATAGGAGACTGGGGACACGATGTTTACCCATGTTCGGGCCCTCTCGATCGAGGTAATACCCTACTTCCTGCTTGATTGATCTTGATGAATATGGGGTTACAAGAGTTGATCTACCTAGAGATCGCAATGGCTAAACCCTAAAAGTCTAGACCATGTGATTGCTATGATTCTTCTATCTCTACGGACTAAACCCTCTGGTTTATATATGCACCGGAGGGACCTATGGTTTGTTCATGAACATCTTGCAGAGGAAGGAATGTATTACACCTGAACTCTAAACTTTCTATTTTACACATATGGGAGTCCTATACGGATACGAGAGATAGTCTTCATCAATAATCTTCACGGCCCACCATTCCGGCCCATAACGAGCGATCCGGCCACCTGAGGACCCCTTAATCCATGACCCCCTCACCCCTTATCCTCCATCACTATCAAGATCACAAGACCTCAATGTCAAACCCTATATCACAACATCATACGAAGGAGAGTAGGTGTAGAAGAAATCCCCGTAGTCAGCCCGAGCGGAGTGGCATGTGCGGGAAGAAGGAGAACGGTAAAGGAGAGATAGAAACTCTTAAGAAATAGTCGTTGCCGGAGGGGAAACCACAAGTTTTTGGCTAGGGAAAAAAGCACATGGTGCTTTACATTTTAACTTAGTTTTTTTTGAGTGAAACATTTAACCTAGTATTTTTTATAATCATTTGGTCACTTTATTGATCTTTGACAATGGGTACAATAGTACAATCCGATGTGTGAAGGAGCCAGAGATATCGACCATGAGAGAGAGAGAGAGAGAGAGAGCACTCTTTACAAGATTATGCAACTTTAATTTGACTCTCTACCATCATGAATGAACCTAACCAGGCTGAAGGAGTGTGCATGTTCCTTGATCTTCGCAGGTCCATTACTATAAGCACACATACTACCTCTGTTCGTGTTCTTTACTACCATGGAAACATCACATAAGATAAGAAGTTTTTGCATGTGTATATCATCCGCGAGCACCAAGGTCTAAGAACATGCAATGCATTCCAGAGTAGTCGGGTCGGTGCAGTTGTCAAAGACTCGTCCTGATGATCCAAGGTACTTTCCAGCATCATCTCGACACACGATGGTTGCTGCCCCCTTGGGAATTGTCTTGCCAACCCCTGCATTCACATTCATCTTGCACCATCCCTGTTGCAGTGGGATCCACTTCTTCACCTCAGAAGGCACAAGCATCCTTCTCCCGACGGGCTTGTCATTGATGATCTCTAGCTTAACAATCAACGTTGTGACAAAGTCATAGATAGTAACAAGGCTCTGATAGATAGCTTCGTGGATGGCCCTCTTGTGGGCGCTCCAGATTGCCCATAAAGTGAGTAGAGTCATGATGAAGTCTGCATGTGAAGTCATCTCCATCATGTGGAAAAACAATTCCTTCATGCTTGGACATCTGTTCATGCACATATGCTCCGTGAAAGATTCATCAACAAGTGCCAAACAAATCATGACATGGTATAGTCAATGAGCGAGTGTCTCCATTAGTCGTCCTCCGCTTTGTAGATCGTGCACATAGGGGTGTTGGACATAATCATGCGATGCTTCCAGTTTAACCTAGTGATGTAATTTCTTCGATGGCTTTGCAAAAAAGGAAAAATTTCATGGCCAGGTCCAATTCGAGCAAAAAGATATCTCGGTTCATCCCATTTTTCTAACAGGGTTCAAACCATGTTGTGACACGGAGCAGTAGGACATAGGAAAAAAGCCCAATTCCTATTCGGTGCTTAAGGCGCCATGAAAAGTGTGGTTCGTACTTGGCTCCCATGTAGTCGAGCGATGGGAATAATGGGCTGACCCGTACCAATACGCCCACACAGGCAGTTCCTCTTACGATTTTGTGAAGCTTCCGGTTTGGTTCCCCCCCCGGGTTTGTGTTGTTCGATCTGTTTTTTCACCCAGTTTTTGTTCGGCTTTTATTTTATTTTTTGTTTCCCTTTTCATTTTATCGTTTCTTTTCTTTTCAAAATGCACGAACTTTGTGAATTTCAATTTTTTTGAAATTCTGTTTTTTTCTCAAATTTATGTACATTATTTAATTTGTGAACCTTTTCCAAATCCGTGTTTTTGTCCAAATTTGTGTTTTTTTTCAAACTTATGAACCTTTTCCATTTTTTTAAATTCACAAACCTTTTTTTTTCCAATATTTTGAACCTTTTCCAAATTTACAAACATTTTTCAAATTTATAAACTTGTTTCAAATTTGAGAACATTTTTCAGATTCGTGAACACCTTTTCAAATTCACGAACCTTCTTCAATTTTTTTTTAATTTGTGAAGTTTTCAAATTTTCCCATTTTTTGAAAATCCTTCACAAACATCATTCAAATTCCATGAACATTTTTCACATTCATGAACTTTTTTAAAAACCCATATACTGTTTTTTTATTTCAGCATAAAATTCAAAACTAGCAGAAAAGATAGTTTTTTTACGGTTAAAAAATATATTTAAAAAATAGGTTTTTTCTGAGACTGCAGAGTTCAGACCGATAACACCAGGAGACGAATGTAAAAAAGAAGCGAGCAATCCGATCGCACGAGAGACTGCGGGAAGGAGCGAGCCAGCGTGACGAAGTGCTTGGCCGGCCCACAAAGCGGATACATGTGCGCCGAGGCTCTCGGAAAAGTCCAGGCTATGACGCAATGGCATCTTCTCCAGCGTTCTTTTTCCTCCCGCTGCCTCGGTTCCCCGTTCCACGCCGCACTCCCGTTCTCCTCGCTCCGCCCGTTCTGGATTCAAATTTCGAATCCCCCCCACCCTTTCCGCCCCCCTGAACCAAATACCCGACCCGATTCCTTTTCCTCCCCCCTCCCACCATGAGTGACGCGCCCGGCGCAGCTGCCTCAGCTATGGGCAGTGGCAGGGAGCTCGCCAACCCGCCGTCGGACGGCATCTCCAACCTCCGCTTCTCCAACCACAGCGACCACCTCCTCGTTTCCTCCTGGGACAAGGTGAGCCGCCACGCGCTCCCCCCTCCGTTCCTCTGTTCCGGCAAGGCGTACTAAACCCTAGCCGCCTGATCTGGCCGATCTGACCTGGTCTCTGTTCCAGACGGTTCGGCTATACGACGCCGAGGCGAACGTGCTCAAAGGGGAGTTCGCGCATCCCGGGCCTGTGCTCGACTGCTGCTTCCACGACGACTCCTCCGGGTTTAGCGCTGGCGCCGACCACACCGTGCGGAGGTGAGGGCTGTTGTGCTTTGTGTTTTCTACGCCTTCGTTGCATTGGATTTGTGGAATTGACAGGGCCGTTACTGGGTTATAAGTAGATCTGCAACCATTACGGGATGCCTCGGCTGTGTTTCGTTGGTGATGGAGCCATATGATTCGTTTTATTTCATTTTTGGTGAACGCTCTCCATAAGGTTCGTGTTGTAAAAACAATCTATGAAAGGGACCTAGTTGCTTGGATATTCCCGTGCATCGGTGCATGTATGTCACCACATATACTAGTTCCAGTGCCATAAGGTGGGAAATGCATATAAAGAAGCAATTTCACTAACTGTCATTTGGTAACTCTGATTTACTTCAGTGTCTTTATCTGTTCGTGCTAGTTAGCACTTAGCAAGCTATTGGTAGTATTACTCAAGTTGCAAGATAGGGCTGTGGATATGTTATGTCTGTGGAGAATTATAAATTTTAAATTAATATATTTTGTAAAAGAGGCATCTGCCTGGCTTTAGATGGGGGTTTACATGAGATCCCAGAGACTCCCTTGGAAAGGCTGCTATACCAAACATTATCACTTAACTACAAAGAAAGAGTGAAACGATTAAGTTTGCAAAAGAAGTTCAACGTGCAGAAATGCGGGCGTGCACACACACACAGACACAAGTGGCCATGGCTCAAGTACACACTCACGGATACAAACCCATGAGGGAGCCGTGGCTCAAGAGCCGAACAAACACACAAACCCACGAAAGGGCCATGGCTCAAGAGCACACACATGGATACAAACCCATGGGGGGGCCATGGGTTGAGCCAAACAAACACACAACGACTGCATCGTCGAAAGAGTAAAAATTGGATCATCCCACCCTCCTGTGGGGGTCAAGGCACCTGCTGCAATGCGTCCCTAGGAAAAGACGCATGGTGACGAAGACTCCTAGTCTCCTACTCAACATCTCAAGGGTCGATGAGTCCTGGGTCCTGATCATTATATAAATTGTATTCTGATTAGACCTTGTTGCAGAATCACACATAAAAATATTTATGGTGGGAAAATTGTCCAGTCCCCCTTAAGATTATTAGTGGTTCGTGAGTCTTAATTTGAGTGCTTCATGTAAGACTAACGAGCAATGTGCCCACATTTTGATTTGTTGTCAATTGAATGCTGGCAGGCAAGAGTAGCGACATTACTATCTGAATGTTGTTTGTGAATCATTTTTTTTTGTTGATTCCCTCCTGTTATTATCAGTTATGTCAAGATTTAGTAAGACTAAAAGAAACATGCTCAAATAACTATCCCAGATTATCATTTACGTCGTCAAAGGAAGATGTTCTGGGGCGTCATGATGCTCCAGTTCGCTGTGTGGAGTACTCTTATGCTGCAGGTACTTGTAATTACATCCTATTGGATTGCTCTTGTGTTTATGTTTTTGGATGTACATTTTCCGGACAAATACTGATGCAAATTGATTCAGTCAAACCAAAGGTTATTTACTACATTAATCATATCATCATTAAGGATGCAGTTGATTTTCTCAGAGATCAGTACACGAAGCACATTGCTAACTGGATTAATTTTTTATTCTTAATGACTGTATATTTTTGCACATCTAATCTTGTATAGAATGGTCTTAGTTTCTAATTTTCACTTTGATTATACGGCTTCTTCATTCTGTCTGGCTTCTTGACATTGCTTTATCCATTTGGATGGATGTTCAGGGATATCCATTGCATTGTACATTATGGTACCTGGAAATATCTTTCTTCTAGATAGTAATGTCTACTTGGCCTAGTATTGATTTGGTTTGTCCTGTTGTGTGTTGGAATATTTGGTTGGTATTTGTTCACTTTGAAGCCTCCATTGGCCTTAATTTAAGGGCAATGTTTTTTGAGAATTTGGATTCCCTTATTCTGTGGGGTTCATTCTCATGAGAGTTTTTTTTCTTTCTGATCGGGACTCATGAGAGTTGTTGTCATCTATATATGTTCAAGGTTGGGGGATTGACAATTCATGGGAATTTTGTTTTAGTTGAATCATCTAGTACCATATATGTTTGTGTTTGAAATTTTTGTGTTTTGAACCACAGACAAACTATTACAAGAAATTTACTGAGAAACACATTTTAAAAATATGAAGAAAGTTCTTGTGTTTGAATTTGTACAAGATGATTTAACTAAAACAGACAGGACATGGAAATTCTATGTATGCCAAATGTTTCATACGAGAAAAGGGTAAAAGCTAATGTTCCAGGCCTATATTCATTGATCCTGACTGCAAGACAGACTGGGCAAGTATGCTTACTAATTTTTAAATGTTGTTCTAAATATTTTTAGGTTATGCCAAATATTGTCTATAATGATTTCCAAAACTATTATCTGGCTAGTGTGAGATAATTTGGTACATGTACAGAATAAGAATTTGACTTTCAGTCTGTATATTTATCCATTTAGGCCAAGTCATAACTGGCAGCTGGGACAAGACAATTAAATGCTGGGATCCCAGAGGAGTTAGCGGACCAGAGCGTACACTTGTTGGGACATATGCTCAACCAGAGCGTGTATATTCTATGTCACTGGTAGGAAATAGGTTGGTTGTTGCAACAGCAGGAAGACATGTCAGTATTTATGATTTGCGCAATATGTCTCAACCTGAGCAAAAAAGGGAATCCTCTTTGAAATATCAAACACGCTGTGTCCGATGTTTCCCCAACGGAACAGGTAACTTCTTCTCTCTTTACTGTAGTTGCACTGCAAGACTGCACATTTCCCATTGTCACCCTCATTTCAACCATAAAGAAACATTGTGTACATTATCGTCATGTGGTTGCTTTTGATAAACCAAAATATTTGTGCTTTCTTTTGAAAGCTGCCCCTGCTTGAGCTTCTATATGCGTTATAAATTCAATCTTTTCAGTGGGCACATGAGAAAATTATGAACCTGAATTGAATAAGCTAAGCTTCGTTCTGTAGATTTTGATTTGAATCTTATGGAATATGCTCCTCCAGGTTAAAATATTACAAAAACGAAGTGTTTATATATAGTGGTACAATATTAGTGCTAGGTGCTGCTAATACATGAATTTGAACATTACAAAGAAGGCTCCAAGTACTTAAATTTATCTATAGAAGCACAAAAAATAGGAATGAGCTATGCAGTTATACGGCTAGCGCCACTCAAGAAAATGTAATGATTGTATTTTGAACCTTAGCAAGTACCAATACATAAGCGGCTGTAGCCATTAGTATGCTCACCAGAGTAATGTATGAACTGCAACAATTATGTATGCTTACCAGAGTAATATATAATATATAGTTAACCTTCTGAAATCCTGCTTGCTTCAGGGTATGCTCTAAGTTCTGTCGAAGGACGAGTGTCTATGGAGTTCTTCGACCTTTCCGAGTCTGCACAATCTAAAAAGTATGTTTTCGGCACCATAGGTTCAAGACATCTGGTTATGTATTTGTAATCATTTTATATTTACACTTGCTTCAATGCTTGCTATTATTCGTTTCTTGGAGCATAACACAGTTTAAATAACCGATGAAGAACTTCTTTAGCTTCCGTAGCTTGGTAATGTATTTAATTCTATCTTACACCCTCTGTTCCTCGAACAAGGGTTTAAATTTGTTTTGTCAAGATCAATCAGATTTTGACCTTTTCACCCCTGGTTAATCGCATGTTTGAGTAGTTATTAGCCCAGCACATCACCCCCCCCCCCCCACTCTTTGCATGCAGAATGCATGAGCCAATATGAGCCGTCGTTGCTTTGTTGGGCACATGCAAGATCAATTGATTTTTCCATTTATGTGTGGACGTGGGATTTAGGCGAGAGAAGCAAATGCTTCCGTAGCACTAAAGGCCAGCATGGAAGGTGGAGAATTCAGCTGCAGTGTGTGTGTGACTTTGTGGTATTTTTGGCAGGTTTAGTCTAAAGTAGCCCAGCGCCTTCATTAATGGAAATTTTGCCAAAAATAAACAAGTCTGTCTATTTAAGGGAGTGAAGGGAGTAGTATTTTGTCATCCTTTCATGCAGGTCATATCTAGTTCAAACAATATGTAGGTGATACAGAGGAAATCGCTATGGTTTGGGCTACAAATTCAACATGGAAATTATAAAAACTAAAATTTTGTGTGGCTAAAATGTGTACTGTTTTACGACAATTTCAAACTCAGATGGTGTTTTACACATCATAATGGAACTTTACTCCTCTACCATTAGTCCCTTTCTGTGTCAGTCTTAGCTGCCTTTATGTTTTTGTCAGAATTTTAGTAGGAGCTCAGGGCATTCAGTGATGAGAGAGGTGGGCAGGCAGGCACCCAACCAAGTAGGCACTTCGCTCCAGCATGTCCACAACCCCACCAAGATACAACACACCTTTTATGTATATTAGAATGCAGAACACTGAAAAGAGTGGTCAGACTTGTTTTTTTTTTCTCCGTGTCATTTCATTGATAGGCAGAGAGTGAAACAACTACAAAGTGCAACCCGCAAAACCACACACACGCAATCTGGCGTGCTTGCGAGCACATGAGCAGAACAAGAAAAAGGGATGCCCAGCTCTCCAGATATGAGGTCTACGTCTCGGGTAACAGTAGGTTGCGCCCCCTGGCTCCAGCTCTAGCCCAAGGTCTAGCTTCTTCCTCGATAGTTCGGACAGGGTGTGCAACGGAGGGCATCAAGTGGGGCTAAAAAAAATGAATCGTTCGACCCAGAAACCACGACTAGTCGTGACTAGTCGCTCGAGTCGCTCGACTCATTCCAAGAGTCGAGTCGAGAGGTTGAGTCGACCCTGGAAGTGCGACTCATCGACTAGTCGAGCGACTCGAAAACAGAGCGTGGTATGGCAGCAGGAAAGGATCTCGTGCCACACCTGACGGGAGAAGGAGCAACCCACAAGGATGTGCCGCATGTCCTCAGTCTCCTGGTCACAAAGGACGCACTGGTCGGCATGGGAGAGGCACCTACGGGCAAGGCGGTGTGCAGTGCAGCATCTGTTCTGAAGGGTGAGCCAGATAAAGATCTTAACACACAAAGGTGGCCACGTCTTTCACGTGAGGTGCCAATGCGGGGCCTGTGTGGCACCCAGCAATAGCGCGTCGTAGCAGTAGCTAGTCGAGTACTGTTTGGAGGCAGTCCAACGCCAATGAAGCACAGGTGTAGCCGGGAGGGGAGTGTGCCGGAGCCGACGCCAGAGGTCAACGTACTGGACCATATCAGCGGGGTGGTCAAACTTGTTCATCACCAGTGGTAGCATAAACTACAAGGCTCCAACCTGGATTGTTTGCTTAGAGTTTTACCTTTTTGAATTCTGCTTTGCGTTGGTAAAGGCAGTATAGTGACCTTGACTTTCTATATGATCAAACATCATTCAAGCGAGCAAGCTCATATGTCATACCATTTTAGTGTACAGCTGGCAGTCAATGGTTCAACATTATAACCTAGCCTTTAGTTGTGCATTGGCAATCACTCTGCAGTGCTCACCCCTTTCCTGCAAAGTTTCTAACTCAAAGATACAATCCGCTTACTTTCCTATGCAACCTACACTGAACTATGGTGTCGCTGGGTGTCCAGTTTAAAGAACTTGTTTACTCATCGGTTAATTTCCTTTTCAGGTATGCTTTCAAGTGTCACCGGAAATCTGAGTCTGGCAGGGACACTGTTTATCCTGTCAATGCCATTGCATTCCATCCAATGTAAAGTTTCAGTGTTTAATTTTTTTGGTGATCTCTTATAGGATTATCTGTTCTCAGTTTCTTGCATTGTTATATATTGTCTGCAGATACGGCACCTTTGCCACTGGAGGCCATGATGGATTTGTGAACGTGTGGGATGGCACAAACAAGAAGAGATTGTATCAGGTAACCGAGTGATAAGTTTTGCTTTGGGAATACGATTATCTGAAGTGGCCTGGGTTTTCATGGTCATATACTTTGATCGCAGTATTCAAAGTACGCGTCAAGCATTGCTGCTCTGTCGTTCAGCAAGGATGGGCATCTGCTTGCTGTGGCATCAAGCTATGGTTACGAAGAGGGAGAGAAACCGTAAGACTGAACTTTGCCTGCAAATTTTCTGTCACTAATCACTAACAGAACATAGAGTTGACCTACCGGTTCTTTTGCAATTTCCAGCCATGAGCCTGATGCAATATTTATCCGTGGGGTGAATGAAGTGGAGGTTAAGCCGAAGCCCAAGGCATTGGCCGCACCCCAGTAGTACTGCAATCATTCTGCAAGAAGGTAGCCAAACGTATCAGGTGTGTTGTCTGGGAGAAGACATTATGCAGAGAGCAAATGCGAGGCGTTTCTTTATCTAGTTCTCTTTTTAGTGTCAATTGCATTAGTTGACGGAGTCCCTTCTCTATGTTGGAGTCAAATGGCAGTATCCATATCTGACCATTTCCCTGTGTTGTTTCACATGTACTAATGTCTAGAAAGAACTGCTTAAGAGGTCATATTCCAGCTTGTTTTATATTTTGTTACAGAAATTGTTGCACTTGTATTTAGCTTATCATCGATTTAGTTTTGCAATTTTAGCTTATTATAGTATATGATTAAAAAAAAGGTCAAATCTGTCGCACTTGTGGGCAGGTGCTAATTTGACCGGACGTATGCACAAAATTTGAACTTATCGGTTGTTGGAGCAAGTATAATAAGATGATGATGTGTGCTATAGTACTTGCCACATCAGATTTGTGTCAAGTTGAGAGAGAGAAGAAAGAAGACAAGTGTTGTAAATTTATAGTCAGCCGCGCCACATAGACTTCAACAAGCTCTTAGTTAATGAGGCGGGCCAGGTATAAATTGTGTGGTATATCTCTATAGCTAACTATGGATTATTAGATGGGCTATAGATGATAGACAATAATATGTCGTGAGATTTCTCAAAAGAAAATATATTGAGCTAGTCGTTGGAGTGAACACTTGCATCAAGGAATCTATTACTCCATCCGTTCTAAAATGGAAAAAGTCCAAAACGAACCTTGAATTTGTAGATGAAAGATAAATCAGACCCTGAACTTTGAATTCCGGAAATTGGCACTCTCAACTTATCAATCCTAGTCTATTTTGGACCCTAGACCTGTTTGGCGCACCAGGAATACTACAATCTAGGCCGGGATAACATGCTGCTCTCACTGATGACTAGGACCCGTGTGTCATATCCATCCCCTTCCCGTGTTTTCGCAGCCGGTGAACTGGCGCTCGTGGAGGCGCTAGGTAGTGCCCTAGTGGATGCCCCGGCCACGGCCGGATAACTGTGCGCGTCCACTGAACGGCAGCTCCTAGTTGCCGGCCTTGCTTCACGTGCCGGCGCCGCTCAACTTGCACAGACCGATCAAGCTAGTGGCGTGCAACTTGTTACGTACGTGAGCTAGCTTCTGAAAAATCCATCCACCTGCTTGCCTAGCTCCAAGCTACCATTGCTCTCAAGGAGCACTTCGAGCACGCGCCTGTACATATTTCCGTGGCCCGCCGCACCACATAGTGGCCTACGACGTGATTGCCGAGGGACTGGAGCACGAAGCCGAGCAGGCCCGTGTAGCCATTGTACGTGTGCGCCGCGTCGTGCACCTTCAGCCGGCCATCGCATGACGGAAGTCGTCGGCATGCGGTCCGCCACATGGACCAAGCGGCTCGTGCCGGTCACCTCTACGCCATCGCGGTCCACCCCTTGACACTTGACAGCTTCGGTTCTTCCTCGCACGTTGCATCGCCAGCGCTGCCGCCGGCCACGTTGTCCTCTATCTCTACGTGGAGCGGACCTCCATGGATGCCCCTCCACCATGCGGACCAAAAAGACGCCAAAACCGGGAGCGCTACATCCGCGGCTCCGCGCCTTCTAGCGGCACAGCAGCAGGCTGTGATTTCACGAGAGACGGGGAATGCGTTGGTGTCCAGCGACAGGATGGTCGGGAGAGAAAAATTTGAAGGAGAAAGAAGGTAGAAGACAATAAAGGCCATGAACAAAATCTGTCGGGGTTTCCTCTGGTGTGCAAAGTCACAAGCAAATGGTGGGCAATGTGCAGTGGCGTGGGAACAGGTATGCTCATCGAAATGGTCAAGAGGCCTAGGTATTCCCAACCTGGGCTGGCTAAATGTTGCGATGCAATCGCGGTGGCCATGGATGCAAAGGGCAGACCCTACCAAACCATGGGCTGAGTTCGTCATACAGGTGCCGGAGCACTCCATGCAGCTTTTCCATGCGGCAACTAGAGCAACTGTGAGGGATGGAAGAACGACACTATTCTGGGAGGACCGTTGGTTGAACGGGACGCGGATCCTAGAGATCACGCCGAACCTACACCACATTGTGGCCAAGCGTGCACGCTCTTCGCGCACAATACAACAAGCTATTGAGGAAGGCACCTGGGCAGAGGACATAGAGCCAGAGCTCACAGAACCAATGCTGCATGAATACCTACAGCTATGGTCCAGAGTACATGCAACCGAACTACAACCGGGGCACGCAGACACTATTAGTTGGTCCTGGGAACAGAATGGACAGCACTCCACGCGTTCAGCCTATGACGTCAAGTTCTGGGGACGGGAAGTTATCCCGACGGCTGCATTCACGTGGAACTCTGGGGCGACAATGCGATGCCGCTTCTTTGCATGGTTGGCACTCAGAAATCGTTGCTGGACCTCAGATAGATTAGCGCGACGTGGATTGGACCACCAGGATGCTTGCCCTTTCTGTGACCAGGCAGAAGAGTCGATCCAGCACATTCTACTACACTGCGTTTTTGCCAGAGAGACATGGATGGTGCTTTGCCGGGCCTTGGGTAAACCCGAGTGGGCGATGGCTTTGTCCAACTCACTCCAGGATTGGTGCACTGAAAAAATAAGGAACGAAACAGCCCGCAAAGACGTCAGAACTCTATTCATGCTAGTGTTATGGGAGCTATGGAAGTACATGTAATGCCCAGGATGGGACTATACCTCCTACGTGTCGAGGCACGACTTAAAGGTATAAGCCCATTCTGGAATGATCTCAAGTCCGGTATCTTTGCACGACTCATGTAAAAATAGGGATGAAATTGCAAAAGGATAGTTGGCTTACACTCGCCACGTCACACAATACATTTCATAAGCAAAACATCATTCAAAACACCACAACCCGACTACGGGCGAAGATTCAAAAGAAAGATACCAAATACATAAAGCCACAGGTATGAAACGCCCCTAGTAGAAACCACTACTAATCGTCGAAAACGTCACAAGCATACTGCCACGCTCTTTATGGAACTCCCAAAAGTTCTGACCCATCTCCTGCGTCAATCTCGGCTGAACCTGCATCTGGTGTTGTAGTATCTGTGAGCCACGAGGACTCAGCAATCCCATAACCATGGGTATCAAGACTAGCAAAGCTTTATGGGTATGGATAAGGGTAGTGGTGAGGTTGCAGCAACGGCTAAGCATAATATGGTGGCTAGCTTACGAGTACAAGAATAAGATGAGCATCTACGCAAACGGTCGTAACTAGTAGTGATCGCTAAAGATCCTGAACTACCTACGAGTCAAACATAACCCCACCGTGTTCTCTTCTCAAAATGAAAAGAGATAGTCACGGTTACTCACGCGGTGGTGTGTTTTACTTCGGATCCTATGTCAAGTTTTCTACAACCGGACATTAACAAATTCCAATCTGCCACATAACCGCGGGCACGGCTTTCGAAAGATCATAACCCTGCAGGGGTGTCCCAACTTAGCCCATCACAAGCTCTCACGATCAGCTCAAGTGAAAAATATAATATTACCACCCCTTATCTTAGGGAAATCCGATCAGGCTCGGCATCCCGGTGCACAAGACATTTCGACAATGGTAAAACAAGTCCAGCAAGACCTCCCGGCGTGCCGACACCCTGTTAGTAGTCGCGCGTATCTCGTCTCAGGCCACGACCGGATGTGACAAGCTACAGGTATGCCAGATACCTCGAGTTTCCCCGAGGCGGCCCCGCAGGTTGCCCGTTTGGTACCAACACCATCAGCACTGGCCCCCCTGCTATGTAGAAAGAATCCCCGGGGACGCGACCCCCTATGCAATTTTAATTAATTAATTAAGTTGTTATTATGAGGCAAATTAAAACCAATGTTGGGCCTTGCTGGAGGAGTTTTATTCAAAGACGAAGTGTCAAGGGGTCCCCATATACCCAATCGTGTAAGGAACGCAAAATCAAGGAACATAATGCCGGTTTATCGACGCCTAAGGTGGCATGAGTGGAACAAAACACCGAGCAAAAGGCCAAGCCTTCCACCCATGCCCAGTATATAGGTGTGTTAATAATAATAATAATAATAGATATTGTGATATTCCCAAAGCATCAAGTTCCAACATGGAACAATCTTCATCTTCACCTGCAACTAACAACGCTATAAGAGGGGCTGAGCAAGCGGGTAACATAGCCAAACAATGGTTTTGCTAGGAAGGTGTCAAAGGTTAGAGGTTTCATGGCAACAAGGAGAGGCTGACATAAAAGATGGGTAGCGCGACATGTAACGATAGCATCGAGACAACTAAGCATGGCAATGGTAGTAAAGGTATCCAAGGGTATGATCATCTTGACTGGGATTCCGCAAGGAAGAAGAACGGATCCATGAAGAAGACGAAGAAGAAGCCTTGAAGACGAACCACGAGAAGACGAACGAATCCTCACGATCGCAACGGAACAAGCACTAACGAGAAGAAGCAAGCAATACGGTAAACACACAACACGAGACACGACAATATGCTCAACCAAGTATGATGCAAGACAATTCTATATAGGATGCACCACAAGTCTATAGAGGAAGCAAAACATGGCAAGGTAGGAAGCACAGAAAACAACACAAGTCTATATGATGCAATACATGGCAAGGTATGATGCATGACAAGTCTATACAGGAAGCAATACATGGCAAGGTAGGAAGCACAGAAGAACAACACAAGTCTATGATGCAATACATGGCAAGGTATGATGCATGACAAGTCTATACAGGAAGCAATACATGGCAAGGTAGGAAGCACAGAAAAACAACACAAGCAACATGACAATATGCTCAACCGAGTAGGATGCAAGACAAGTCTATATAGGAAGCAAACCATGGCAAGGTAGGAAGCATAGAAAAACAACACAAGTCAACAAGTTTAAATGAGGCCGGAAACTACAACAACAATTCCGGAAAAACCCCATGTGCATGTTTAGCAATTTTAAGCAAACAACAATTCACACATTTTAAAGTTGTTAACATGATGCGGATGACATGATCAAGTTTATGCAATTTTTAGTTAAACGTTAACATGAAGAGATATGAAGTATTTGTCACCGTGGTGGAAAGAAAGGGGCCACGGCGGCGAATCCGAAAATGATGCCACGCAACATATCGGTTCCGGTAACTCGTTGAGAGACCGGTGCAAAAGATATCGGAGAGAGTGACATGCAAAAGAGATGGGGTGAACCCGGTTGCCCGGTTCCCACGGGTCGGCGACAAGGCAAACGAGGGCCACAACGGACACGATGCAAACATCCGATTCATCTCATACAACACATGCAGTCCACGGGTCATCGACTCCGGGTTATACCTTCGGAACGTTCGTTTCGGGGAGGATTGAGATCGTCGAGGGAAGTAGTGGTACTCGTGGGTCGTGGTACACGTTTTGTAGCCGTTCTCGTCATCGTGTCGTGGTACTTGCCGCGTTCCGGACCGAAGGGGTACTTGGCGCATCCACGGGTCTCCGAGGTCGACGGTAGAGGATGTAGTCATTCTCGTTTCGTAGATGTTCATGTTTCCGTAGAGGTACTTGTCGCGGCATCGGACGTAGTGGTACTTGACGCGTTCGTTCAAGGTTCTTCATGCGTCGTGGTACTTGCCGTAGGGGTACTTGGCGGTCTCGATCCGTAGTGGAACTAGCCGGTCTTGAGGGTCCAAAACACCGCAACACAAGGGCATACAAAGGGCGGCAGCACGGGGTGATGCAGTGGAAGTCAACACGGAGCTGCAATGCCGATCGTCCCGTTCGACCGAATCGGACAAGGCAGAGGCGTGGCTCTCGCCGGGAAGAAGCATGAGGGCAGCAGCTGGGCGAGGAACGGCAGTGCGGGAGCGACGCAAAGGCCATGGCGAGGAGGCGCGCGCTGGCCCGCGGCTGGAGGCGGCAGCGCTCCTGCCTGGCCGAGGCTGCTCGAGGGCTCCTCCCCTCGGGCGAGCTTGCGCGGGCGGCGAGCGGACGGCGCTCGGAGGCGGGGCCGGTCCGCTGGAGGAACGGCGCGGGACGGCAGTGGCGCCTGGCGCCTGGAGGAGGTCGGAGGGTGGCCGGCGCGAGGTGTTGATCGATGGGGAGGCGGCTGCGCGAGGATGGGGAGAAAGAGGGGATAGAGCGGACGAGGGGAGCAGATCGAGCGAGGGGGGTCGCGCTCCTCCCCTCGGTCGCGATGAGTGGCGGCGCGGAGGGAAAGGGAGGGGGAGATCGAGAGTAAGGGCACGGGCTACGGTTAAGCAAGGGAGAGAGAGGCTGCTGGGCCTTAGAGGCCGGCTGGGCCTTAGAAGGCTTAGGTGGGCCGGCTCTCTCTGTCCCTTCTCTTTCTACTGATTTTCTTTAACAGAAAAAAGGAGAAAGAAGGAAAAGAAAGGGAGGCTTAGGGAAAGATTTAGCACATGGGATTATTTTTCTCGGGCTCATAAAAATGAGCGTAGTCTGAGAAAAATAGAAGTGGCAAGATCGAGATATAATTCAAACATATTTGAATTTAATTCAAATGGGTTTGAACTAAGACTTGATTTTTGAAGTGTCCAAAAATGCTCGGATTTTTGGAGGAACCTCGATAAACGGGAAAAGAATTATAGAGAAGGTTTTGACGGTGAAACTTGAAGCAAAAGAGGCCTAGAGAATAATTGCAAGTGTGTTTGGGTTAATTCCAACCAAATGGAATATTTATTTATAATAGCTCCATAATATTAGGAGGATATGTTATAAAAAGATGTCACTCTTCCCTCGATTTAAATGGACCGAAGGTCCACACGACTTATTTGGTTGAGTTGCAGAAATTAAAGACGTGATGGCATGATGACATGATGCAATGCAAAATAAATAACACAAGCACAAAAGAAACACACGAGAGAACCCGAAACATCTGAAATCTTCTGGGACGTCGGTCTTCGGGCGTCACAGCACAGGAACGCAATTGTCTTCGATGGTGCAACACCATCCATTGCACACGTGCTGCAGCAAATACAAAAGGAGGGAAGGACATGGAAGAAGGCTGGCCTATTCAAGTGCGACACTGCAGCGTTCTTTGGAGAGTTATCTAGGTGGGCGAGTGAGAGGAATTAGCCATTCATATGTAAACCGGCTAGGCTGGGTGGAGTGGGCGTTTCATACGCATTGTAAGTAACGGTTGTATGAGGGCTCTTTACCCCTCCTTCTTCTATAATATAAAGTACGCACACTCGTGCGTATTCGAGAAAAAAAAGATAGATATGACAAGTGGGTCAGTGCTGTCCGTGAAAGTAGCGATTTGTGTTTTTTTTTTTCTGACGTGGAAAACAAGCACAGGGTTTAGAATAGACCGGGATCCATAAGTTTAGAGTGCCAATTTTCGGGAATCAGAATTTGGGGTTTGATTTATTTTTAATCTATAAGTTCAAGGTTTATTTTAGACTTTTTCCGTTCTAAAATAGATGACCCGACTTTATACTAACTTTGTATTAAAGTTAGTACAATGTTCGGTCATCTATTTTGAAACGGAGGGAGTATATGTTAGCAAAATACATGTGTGTTGCCACGTGAAGAAAAGATTAAGTGGTTATTTTTTAGGGTCAAATGGGTGATTTATATGTTCCTTCTTTTGTGCTGCAACAAACTCATATCTCCTCTTTGCTCTCTTTCTCCTTGGCACATTTATGACCTGTTTGGTTCATAACTAACTTTGCCACAGCTAACCTTAGGCAAAACTAGCACATATGCGGATATGCTCGTGCGTTGCAACGGGAAAACAAATAATAGTATCACACCCATCTAGCCTAATAAGAATGACTCAAAGACTCCACCTCGCGCGTCTATTTCAGCACAAAAATCATCTATCATCGCTTATCCTCCTTTCCGCCCTCGCTAACAGTGTCCCCGGTGTCCACCTGATCGCAATGCACCTAGACATGATCAATACAAAGGCGATAAGCTTGACCATCACATGGCACACCTGTCATTGAATTGCACCAGCCCAAGGGATTGAACCGCACCAATGAAAGGGAATGTTCAAACTAATATGTTGAGCTGGGCGTGAGAGCTACCCTCTATGTCCCTCGAGCATAGGCTCCATACAATGTTTCCTGCACAACACTCGTGCTTTGTTACGGAGCAAACGCTTGTAGCCGTGTACCAGGTTGTCCAGCTCAAGGAAATGGGTTACGAGACAAATGTTGCTAATGTCAAAAATGATTGGTCACTTCGTGGTAGGGTTCTTTAGGGGGCTAGTTTAGAACATTGGACATGATAATGTGTGGCTAACGACAATGTTGGACACTTGTCTGCTATCACATTGAGCGCTAACTCGGCTACATACCAACCGGTCGCCGCCAAGGCAACTCGCCTACAACTCCAAGCAACTAATATCAACTGATGATTCTAGGGGATGCACCCACAACCACGACACGTGTCACTTCGCTACATGCGCCCACTGACACCGCAAGATTTGATGTTTGCTAGTTGCGTGAAATCGCGCTTGCTTGCTGTGATTGGGTCTCCCAAATCAGCAGTGGTCTAATTCTTTCTTCTCGCTCTGCCACTGAAATGTATTTGAACTTAGAATGCACAACGTTCAGTAAATGAATACGCAGACTGTCAACTTGTGTGTGCACTTGTCTTAATTTGGATAGGTGACGCCAACATTGTTGTTCGAATCCTATTAGTAATTGTTGATTAGTGAAGCTATAATTATATTCCATAGAAAATAACAAAAAAAAATAGTACTGCAAGCTAGCACAACTGTGAGTGCGAACATTTGGGATTGGGACGAAGAGAATGTCGTCTGTTGTAGTGTATAAATATGATGTAGCTCATTTTATTCCATGGGAGTTGACTCTCGTAGTTGGTTAGTGTGGTAGCATTTGCACCTCATGTCCCACTAATGTTGTATGCATTTTTTTTCTTCAGTTTTTTCATAAATTTGAATTCTTAAAAAATGTTCGTATCCTTTCAATAAGAGTTCAAAATTCCAAAATTTATTCATGTCTTCAAAAATGGTTCACGCAATAAAAAAAGAGTTCACGGGATAGAAAAAAAAGGTTCACCATACATTTGAAAACTCTAGTGTATATAAAAATTGTTCATCGTGTATAGGGAATTTGTTCAGTGTGCATTTGAAAAAAATGACCGTATATTATAAAATGTTCAGTGTGTATTCAAAAAATGTTCACCGTATACTGAAAAAACTTCAATGTGTGTTTTAAAATTCACTTATAAAAATGATCGCAACTTTGTTGCCAGTTTAAAAAAATTACATTTCAAAAAATATTCACCATATATAATAAAAATATGTTCAGTTTATATTTATGGCCCGCGCTATTTTAATCAATGAACTCCATCTGGTCAAATGGCTACGACGTTCGCCGGTGGCCTGGAGATCCTGTGTATGATCTTCCCTCGCGAACCCAATTTTTGACTTCTTTTCCACAAAAGAAACTCAGAGGCTAATTGGTTTGCTACCAATATTTGGCAAGCTAACATTTGGCAAAATCAAAAGTTGCCTATATTTGGCAATTTTTTGTGAGATTGACAACGAAAATTGCTATGCAACCAATATTTAACCAACATTTGGCAGTTGCCAAAATTTGGCATTGCCAACTTTTGGCAACAAACCAGGTGTATATTTATAGAGCGGCGCTGCCTTTTTGTCACCAAAGCCCATCTGGTTCAGTGGTTACCACTTTAGTCCCGAAAGCAGAAGGTCTCGTGTTAGCTCAACGTACGAAATCTTGGTTAGACGAAAAAAGTGAAGAAACAATCCATCATTTAATATTAGGTAGAGATAGAGAGATGTGGCTGCCACAAAAAGTGTGGCTAATAAAATGGCCACCACAAGTGTGACAAGATTTGTCAAAAAATTGAGCCAATGACATGTGAACCATATAACTAGAAAAATGTGGCAAATCACAAATGTAGCAATGAATCAAACGCATGCCTAAGATGTTGCGGCATGACTAAAATTAGGCGTGGCAACATTAGGCTGGGAACAAAACAGGCTCTTAGTGCCAAAGACTTATGTAACTAAAATATTGAAGAGGTGAGATCAAACCATCGATCGTACATAACCAAGCATACGCACGATTGATTCCGAGGAGAGCTGACATGCACCCAAACGCTGTGCTACTGTTTCCGCTCAAATGCAGCCTGAGGTTTTGTAGGCAATCAAACGATTTACAAAATATGGTTTGAAGCATACATTAGCTCAGCCAGGCTCAACCAGGTCACGGTTGTAAGGAGGCCAAAAATGATGTAGATAACCAAACATGCTGTAAGGGCTATTTAATCTGTGGAATGTGTGCAGCTCACCCAAGCGGCTTTTTGTCTTCGGGAGCCCATCTCCTAGCGAAGCTTTTTGTCTGGCTTGCCCTTCATGACCCGTGTTGGACATGGCTTAAACCGCACTGTCCACTGTGTCGTCAACAACCGGAAACGATCTGCCACCCTTTTGATGGAGTGCCTCTTCTCAAACTGATTAGGTTGGACATGTTAAGCAGGGACAGCTGTTAATGAGATGACAGGTCAAGTTCAACCTCATGGCAGTCCTCTATGTATAACATTTGGCTCGAGCGAAATGTTTGCAACTTTTTGAAAATGTGGCTAGCAGCAGACAGGTTGCGATCTACAAAACCAGGGCGGACATTGCTCTCGCCGACATTTGCGAGGAACTATGCAAAAATCGTATGGGCTTTAGCCGTTCATTCGCCCTAATCCATTTGTCTTGTAAGTACTCTATTCTGTCTTTGTACAAATGACACGCATGGCCTGTGCGTGTTCGTGAGAAAAGAACTGATTAACAAAATATTAATTATATACTTATGACTAATACACCCTAACAGAGGAAGTAACAATATAACTGGCCAACCAACAAGACTTACAAAACGGTTCAAAAAAAAAAAACAAGACTTACAAAATCAAAAGTTCTAGACCTGCATAAGGCGTCAAGGGTACATCTACCTATTCGTGAACCATGACTAATACTGGCGATGTCAGACAAAAATTCCTTCACCCACAAAGGATAAGAAAATAAAACTTCTGCCGCAAAGCGAATAAGTATATCCATTGTATTTGGAATTTGGTAAAGTAGCATACATGGTTCAGTATACGGGGGATTCGACCCTAGTATGTTGAGGTGTCTGGTACCCTACACCACCACCACAATCCTGTCTAACCAATGAAAAACAGTATACAATAACAAAGATATTGTAGAATGAAATTTAGTTTCTCTTTAAACACCGATGTTCTACAGCATGTTCAAGATTTCTCATCTGAGATATACCAAGAATGGGTTGTCGAGGGAAGGTAAAGTAAGCTTATGAGGAATGCTTTTGACTTGAGTTGCTCTCATGCCCAGGCTGAATCTGCAGCAAATTCTGCCCCTCTTCATCGTCCTCTTCCTTTGGCTCGATCTTGGGCGCCTTGGGCTTTGTGGTCGATTGCTGGTAGAGAACACCACCAGACATGCATATCAAGAGCCCAATTGTCCCCACAAGGGACGCATGCTTGTCCCAGATAAGCAGATTGATCACGACGGTCAGGAGCTTGTTCACTATACCGAGCACCGTAAATCCAGTAGCAGAGATGGCCCGTCTGCAGGAGAATCCAAAGAAGGATATAGATAACCCGAACAGGCATGACAGAGCAACAGGAAGGACCACGTCGAACGATAGCCAGTTTGTTGTCATCTTGGAGCTGTCGACCTTCATCTGATTAAACTCTCCCATTATAAGGAGCTCAAGGGGGAACAACAGCAGAGCCTCAAGGTTGTTGTAGAGCACAAGGCCCCATGTGTTCAACCCGATGGTCATGACGACGTGCTTGATGTACACGAAATCAATAGACATGCTCGCTAGATAGGCTATCGCCCAGCTGTAAGCAGTCAGGGTGAACTGGTTGTCCGTGAAAACATATATCACACTTCCACCAAGTATAGTGGAAAGTGAGAGCCATGTCTTGAATGATGGGCATGGTTGGTGAAGGTAAAGTGTCTCCCCAATGGCCACAAATATCGGCACAGCAGACCGAAATACGATGAAAGTGTCCACATTGGCATGCATCAGGAGCTCGCTGTTTGTGAAGATTGAGATGTAGAACATAACAGCAGCAGGTAAGAACTTCCACATGGTCCTCAAATTCAGCCTATCAGGCTCAATAAGCTTTAGCTGTCCACACAGGAGAACTCCAGCAACACTAGTGAGGTACTGTAAAGCTGTCAGTGCTCCAGGGTAGGGAAACTTCATGATTGCCCATTTGTTGATAATGGAGAGCAGAGATGCTGACAGACAATAACCAGCAGCCACACCATAAACCGAAGCGTGGCGCATAAGAGTGCTCCATGTGTTACTCCAAGCTCCAGTTTTCTCGACTGAACCATCTTCTTTTGAGGGCTCTGAGAGATTAGACATCTGAAACCATTTAAAATAGATTTAGTAAATGCGAAAGTCATGCAAAAAGCAAGTGGAGAAGCCCCAGACAGTTAAATGTCCTATACAGATGTACTAACTGGCAGAGCAGAGAAGTACTTCGAAATTTTGTGCAGAGATATGGTTACACCTTCATGACCCCCCCCCC
>LR738715.1:138238704-138334732 GCA_902687465.1 Secale cereale
ACCTATGCTCTAGCCTGCCCCTGGATCTGGGTCTTGAATCAGATTCCATACATAATTTGTACAAGGTAAGTTAACATAGTAGTTCTGATGAACATAATTATTTGCTTTACTTCTAAAACCCTGTAACTCGTGCAACTGAAAATAATCAACATATTTTTACTGAATTTAAGCTAGCATTGACTTTGAACGAAGAATCTCTTTTCAAGGATGCACCTATGTGCGAATATTTCAGAGAAAAAACAGTTCAAAGGCATGATCCATAAGGTACGAGCAAGCAAAGCTGATTTTCTGAACCCAAGAGAAAAAGTGATGATTGAATGATCCTGACAAATATGGACAAACTTTACAGACAGGACACCTCGAAGAAAGCAAGTACCCGTGTACTTCCTATAATTGTCTCTAGCAAACAATCGTCCTCTTATATATTGCTATAAAGTACAAAACTACTCCTTAGAAATTGATCTAATTGTGTTGACTGTGCGCCTGCATATGTTCTCCTTTGATCTTCAGCAAACTTTTGAGGTTAAACATGGTATAAAGACTCGAGCAGGTCAAGGCCCAAACGAAAAAAGGAAACAGGCAACAAGTGCTGAAAAACAGGTTTCAGCTTCCAAAAAAGTGGTCAAAGGAAGAAGAGGAAACAATAGCAGCACCAAGAAAGAAACACTTCATGAAAGATCTAGCAGCATATCAACCATGCCAACCAAGAAACAGTTTCGTCAGAACTGAAGAAGAAACAAGGCAAGAAGAAGCAATACCTGGAACCGGCCAACCCGAGCAGGAGCCATGGTCACGAGCCCAAATCCAACAACAGCAAGCGCTCTAGCAACGAAGCATGTGTCCTTTTAAACAAAGCCGAGGGTCAGGGCTTAAGGTGGCAAAAGGAGGAACGAAGACCAGTATGCAACAACCACCTAGCTAAGGCCAATCAGCTAATAAGCTCTCTTTGCATATAAGGTGGCCACTCACAACAATCCATTTGCCCACGACGGCCATGTTCGGCATGTGGGTCAAACATGGTAGGAGCACGTCACAAGCGCATCAGATCAGAGAATTTTGTAAGAAAATTCAGCACAACACCTAAGCGGTTTGGCCAGGTCAAGCAAGACGAGGTCGCAATTATGCAACGTGCAAGCCAGTTGCTCACAAGGAAACAAAATTAGCATAGCGACGCATTACCTCAGGAAGACAGGGAAGCTTCTTCCCCCCCACCCCGCGCAGCCTGTGGGGAGAGGCGAACTCAACTGGAAGAAGAGATACCCCTCAACTACCGCGACGTGACAAGACGCAAGTTAAAAAAGTGGCTGCAGGCACACGGGGTGTTCCCCTGAGATCGCTAGCTGCTGACGGGGGCCTCGCGATCGAGCCAGCTCAACCGACTGCTGCGACGCACCATGATTATGATTGAACCGCTGGAGTTAGTCGCTGAAACATGCATACATGTGGCGGAAGTAATGGCATCAAATGATTCGGGGAGGGGGAACTCGAGATCGTTAGGTAGAAGTACTAGAAGCAAGCCGCCGGTCAGGACTCAGGACCACGGAATATTCACTAGAGTTTCGCACCGCAACTGTGAACTGTAACCACGGGCCAAGATCGGAGTTCGGCGCCTGAACAGAGGGGGGACGGACGGGGGTGGAACTAGAACCTTGCGGGAGGCGGCTCACCTTCGTTTGTGGTCCAAGTCACATGCTCCGCTCCTGGACGGATCCGCCGGCCGCCGAGGAGGGAGGGAGAGCGGGGGTGCTGCCGACTGAACCGCGGGGTGGTGGCGGGGGGATTTATCGAGGGGTTCGGGCAATGCTTTTGAGACGGCCGTCGCCGGATCTGGACACTGGGGAGGGTCAACGAGGGATCGCCTCGAGTGATTGGGCGCCCGATCGCGTGGGTTTGGGATTTGGAGGCGGGAGCGAACGGGAAGGAATTGATTCCGGGGAATGGAAATGAGGCCAGCTCAGCTGGCTCCTGACCCGGGAGAGGCGGGAAGGAGCAGATCTCGAGGCGCTCGTTTGGCTCGACCGTAGCGACGAACGGCAGGACGGCCGCCGGGCGGGGACCGGGATGTCGTCTCTGTTCATTTTTTAATGCCTTCCGTTTCAGCTTCGGCACGAGGGAGATCCGCCGGATCTCGTGCCGAAGCCGCGCAAGCGCAACCTCGCCGAGCCACCTTTCCAATGGTAACTGTTCAGCGAGTCAGCAACTCCAATAGCTCCCTTGAGAAGCTTTCCGTAAAAGCCGTTTCAGGGATATCTGCATAATTTTGTGGAAATTGTCTGATGACTGCCTTTTTCTTTAGTTTTCGTAGCCATTCATTAAAACTAGGTGATAATACAGGGCAAATCTTTATGCAAAGCAAATAGAATAAAAAAAGATTATGTATTGGCTGTAGAGTATGTATTTTTTAGCTATTTTTAAAAACTGATAAATGGGTATGTGTCCATGATTAATATGATTTATTGGGTTACCAAATATAAGATATGGATTGATATTTATATTTTTGCCTATTTGGGGCATGAATTTATTACTATTTATTGGGTTACCAAAGATATCTAACATTTATCGGGTTTACCATAAGAAACAATTTATTTATTGACCGTGAATTTATTGATATACCATCTGCCCCGTAAAATGCACGAAACTAGAAAATAACCGTTGGTTTACAATTTTAGGCAGAAAATGCGACCCGAATAAATCCCGTAAACGACTCTGTCTTGTAATTTTTTAAGGGGCGCATAAAACATTCCTGCCGAACCTTTTTTTTGCGAGGTAAAAGAGAGCTTATATTAACTTAGGGTGGGATGTCGCTCATACACAACTTCACAGTCTCCTCCGTACCCGAGCCTAGCCACACCGCCGTACGTGGCGTACTACGTCCATAAGCCGCAAGGCTATGACTAACTTTATTCTGTGAGCGACTAACTAAGCTTAATACAACCTCTCTTTCAGACATCTGGGATCGAATCACACGCACTACAGCCATATATCTTGAACGATCACCTTGCTGCGACCAGATCATCGCAATTGCCTCAGAGCAGTCCATCTCCACTACAACAGGTAGCTCGGACCTATAGAGCGCCAGGTCCATGCCTTCTTTGCATGCATACAATTCAGATTCTAGAGCGCTGGTGCAAGCGTGGTGTTCCCTGCACGCAGAGAATATAATCTTCCCCTCCTGATCTCGTAGGATCATGCCACACCCCGCCTGGCCATTGGCTTCGATGAAACTCCCATCTGAATTTAGCTTGACCCAACCTGCTGGTGGTTTGCACCAGCGCTGTTCCTCCTTGGAACTCACCCGCTCTGTATGCAATATAGGCTGCACGTGAGCTGCTTGTGTACTAATCACCATCTTGCCTTTAGTCATATCTCCTCAAGGATGCTCCTTAATACAACAGAGAAGAAATGTAGCTTTGCAAGAATCTGAAGGAGGCTTCCGTGGGTGGCGGCTCCTTATCATGTGTGATCTCATTACGAACATGCCAAGTTCGCCAAAATGTCAGGAGCACCACCATGCGGACAGTTTCTAACAGGGGTTCCAACACATCGAACAACCATTCTGGCCCCGTGTTCCTGACGACGTCAATGTCCGGTAGCGGCCACTCTCTGGCCATAGCTCGCCATAACTCCTTAGAGCATGGGCATCTGCACATCACATGGAATCCATCCTCACGTTCCATACCACAAAGAGGACATATATTAGTGAGTTCCGAATTTCTTGAGCATTTATTTGACCAAGTAGCAAGAGAGTTCGACACCAGCCGCCATGCGAAGACGCGTACCTTAGGGGGAGCAGGGCACCCTGTTGGGGAACGTAGTATTTTCAAAAAATTTCCTACGATCACGCAAGATCTATCTACTAGATGCATAGCAACGAGAGGGGAGAGTGTGTCTACGTACCCTCGTAGACCGAAAGCGGAAGCGTTTATCAACGCGGTTGATGTAGTCGTGCACCTTCACGATCCGTCCCGATCTAGTACCGAACGTACGGCACCTCCGCGTTCAGCACACGTTCAGCTCGATGACGTCCTCGCCTTCTTGATCCAGCAAGACGGGCGAAGTAGTAGATGAGTTCCGGCAGCACGACGGTGTGGTGACGGTTGTTGATGAAGAACAATCTCTGCAGGGCTTCGCCAAGCACTACAGAAACTAGACGGAGGATAAACTAGAGGGTCGGGGTAGCCGGCACACGGCTTGGTGTATCTTGATGTGTCTTGGGTGCTAGCCCTACCCCTCTATTTATATGTTGAGCCTTGGGGTCGAAACTTGGAGTAAAAGCCTTCACAAAGTCGGTTTCACCCGAAAGGCAAGAGTCCTTCTTGGACTCCAGGGCCAGACGCCAGGGTTCCCGGCGTCTGGACCCAGACGCCAGGGACCCTGGCGTCTGGCCCCTGGACTCCGCAAAACTTCCTTTTGCGCTTTCCAAAACCTTGTGTGCTTTCCCTTTTGGCCCAAATAACGTGTTCTCGTACCCAAACACTTCGGGAAACATCCGGAACCTCTTCCGGAGGTCAAACACTATTATCTCATATATTAATCTTTATCTCCGGACCATTCCGGAGTTCCTCGTCATGTCCGTGATCACATCCTGGACTCCGAATAACATTCGGTCACCAACATACCTAACTCATTAAATACTATATCGTCAACGAACGTTTAAGCGTGCGGACCCTACGGGTTCGAGAACTATGTAGACATGACCGAGACATCTCTCCGGTCAATAACCAATAGCGGAACCTGGATGCCCATATTGGCTCCTACATATTCTACGAAGATCTTTATCGGTCGAACCGCATAACAACATACGTTGTTCCTTTTGTCATCGGTATGTTACTTGCCCGAGATTCGATCGTCGGCATCACTATACCTAGTTCAATCTCGTTACCGGCAAGTCTCTTTACTCGTTCCGTAACACATCATCTCGTGACTAACTCATTAGTCTTTTGCTTGCAAGGCTTATTATGATGTGTGTTACCGAGAGGGCCCAGAGATACCTCTCCGACACTCGGAGTGACAAATCCTAATCTTGATCTATGCCAACACCACGAATACTTTCGGAGACACCTGTAGAGCATCTTTATGATCACCCAGTTACGTTGTGACGTTTGATAGCACACAAGGTGTTCCTACGGTATTCGGGAGTTGCATAATCTCATAGTCATAGGAACATGTATAAGTCATGAAGAAAGCAATAGCAGTAAAACTAAACGATCATAGTGCTATGCTAACGGATGGGTCTAGTCCATCACATCATTCTCCTAATGATGTGATCTCGTTGATCAAATGACAACTCATGTCTATGGCTAGGAAACATAACCATCTTTGATCAATGAGCTAGTCTAGTAGAGGCATACTAGGGACATACTGTTTTGTCTATGTATCCACACATGTACTAAGTTTCCGGTTAATACAATTCTAGCATGAATAAAAGACATTTATCATGATATAAGGAAATACAAATAACATCTTTATTATTGCCTCTAGGGCGTATTTCCTTCAGTCTCTCACTTGAACTAGAGTCAATAATCTAGATTACAAAGTGATGATCCTCACACCCATGGAGTCTTGGTGCTGATCATGTTTTGCCCGTGGAAGAGGCTTAGTCAACGGGTCTGCAACATTCAGATCCGTATGTATTTTGCAAATCTCTATGTCTCCCTCCTTGACTAGATCGCGGATGGAATTGAAGCGTCTTTTGATGTGCTTTGTTCTCTTGTGAAACCTGGATTCCTTCGCCAAGGCTATGGCTCCAGTGTTGTCACAAAAGATTTTCATTGGGCCCGATGCACTAGGTACTACACCTAGATCGGATATGAACTCCTTCATCCAGACTCCTTCATTTGCTGCTTCCGAAGCAGCTATGTATTCCGCTTCACACGTAGATCCCGCCACGACGCTCTGCTTGGAACTGCACCAACTGACAGCTCCACCGTTCAATAAAAATACATATCCGGTTTGTGACTTTGAGTCATCCGGATCAGTGTCAAAGCTAGAATCGACGTAACCGTTTACGACGAGCTCTTTGTCACCTCCATATACGAGAAACATATCCTTTGTTCTTTTCAGATACTTTAGGATGTTTTTGACCGATGTCCAGTGATCCACTCCTGGATTACTTTGGTACCTCCCTGCTAGACTTATAGCAAGGCACACATCAGGTCTGGTACACAGCATTGCATACATGATAGATCCTATGGCTGAGGCATAGGGAATGACTTTCATTTTCTCTCTATCTTCTGCAGTGGTCGTGTTGGGGAACGTAGTATTTTAAAATTTTCCTACGATCACGCAAGATCTATCTACCAGATGCATAGCAACGAGAGGGGAGAGTGTGTCTACGTACCCTCGTAGACCGGGAGCGGAAGCGTCAAGTGACGCGGTTGATGTTGTCGAACTTCTTCGCGATCCAACCGATCAAGCACCGAACGTACGGCACCTCCGCGTTCAGCACACGTTCAGCTTGATGACGTCCCACGAGCTCTTGATCCAGTTGAGCTTCACGGGAGAGTTTCGTCAGCACGACGGCGTGGTGACAGATATGATGTGTTCACCGGCGCAGGGCTTCGCCTAAGCTCCGCGACGGTACGACCGAGGTGTGATTCTGTGGAGGGGGGCACCGCACACGGCTAAAACAATTCAACTTGTGTGTCTTTGGGTGCCCCCCTGCCCCCGTATATAAAGGAGCAGGGGAGGGAGGCCGGCCAACCTCTCCTGGTGCGGCTAGGGAGGGAGTCCTACTAGGAATAGGATTGCAATCCTATTCCTAGTAGGATTCACCGAAAGGAAGAAGGGGGAAAGGAATAGGAGAGGTGGCGCCCCCCCAATCCTAGTCCAACTAGGATTCCTAGGTGGGGGCGCCGGCCAGCCCTATGGGCTGTCTCTCTCTCACCCTTTAGGCCCACTATGGACCATCCCCTCTCGTAGGGGGTTCCGGTAACCCCCTCCGGCATTCCCGATAAATCCGAAACTTTTCCGGTATACTTCCGGTGTCCGAATATAGCCGTCCAATATATCAATCTTTATGTCTCGGGCATTCCGAGACTCCTCGTCATGTCCGTGATCTCATCCGGGACTCCGAACTACCTTCGGTACATCAATACTCAAAAACTCATAATACCGATCGTCATCAAACGTTAAGCGTGCGGACCCTACGGGTTCGAGAACTATGTAGACATGACCGAGACTCATCTCTGGTCAATAACCAATAGCGGAACCTGGATGTTCATATTGGCTCCTACATATTCTACGAAGATCTTTTATCGGTCAGAACCGCATAACAACATACGTTGTTCCTTTTGTCAAACGGTATGTTACTTGCCCGAGATTCGATTGTCGGTATCTCTATACCTAGTTCAATCTCGTTACCGGCAAGTCTCTTTACTCGTTCCGTAACACATCATCTCGTGACTAACTCATTAGTCTTTTGCTTGCAAGGCTTATTGTGATGTGTGTTACCGAGAGGGCCCAGAGATACCTCTCCGACACTCGGAGTGACAAATCCTAATCTTGATCTATGCCAACACCACGAATACTTTCGGAGACACCTGTAGAGCATCTTTATGATCACCCAGTTACGTTGTGACGTTTGATAGCACACAAGGTGTTCCTACGGTATTCGGGAGTTGCATAATCTCATAGTCATAGGAACATGTATAAGTCATGAAGAAAACAATAGCAGTTAAACTAAACGATCATAGTGCTATGCTAACGGATGGGTCTTGTCCATCACATCATTCTCCTAATGATGTGATCCCGTTGATCAAATGACAACTCATGTCTATGGCTAGGAAACATAACCATCTTTGATCAATGAGCTAGTCTAGTAGAGGCATACTAGGGACATACTATTTTGTCTATGTATCCACACATGTACTAAGTTTCCGGTTAATACAATTCTAGCATGAATAAAAGACATTTATCATGATATAAGGAAATACAAATAACATCTTTATTATTGCCTCTAGGGCATATTTCCTTCAGTCTCCCACTTGAACTAGAGTCAATAATCTAGATTACAAAGTGATGATCCTCACACCCATGGAGTCTTGGTGCTGATCATGTTTTGCCCGTGGAAGAGGCTTAGTCAACGGGTCTGCAACATTCAGATCCATATGTATTTTGCAAATCTCTATGTCTCCCTCCTTGACTAGATCGCGGATGGAATTGAAGCGTCTTTTGATGTGCTTTGTTCTCTTGTGAAACCTGGATTCCTTCGCCAAGGCTATGGCTCCAGTGTTGTCACAAAAGATTTTCATTGGACCCGATGCACTAGGTACTACACCTAGATCGGATATGAACTCCTTCATCCAGACTCCTTCATTTGCTGCTTCCGAAGCAGCTATGTATTCCGCTTCACACGTAGATCCCGCCACGACGCTCTGCTTGGAACTCCACCAGCTGACAGCTCCACCGTTCAATAAAAATACATATCCGGTTTGTGACTTTGAGTCATCCGGATCAGTGTCAAAGCTAGAATCGACGTAACCGTTTACGACGAGCTCTTTGTCACCTCCATATACGAGAAACATATCCTTTGTTCTTTTCAGATACTTTAGGATGTTTTTGACCGCTGTCCAGTGATCCACTCCTGGATTACTTTGGTACCTCCCTGCTATACTTATAGCAAGGCACACATCAGGTCTGGTACACAGCATTGCATACATGATAGATCCTATGGCTGAGGCATAGGGAATGACTTTCATTTTCTCTCTATCTTCTGCAGTGGTCGGGCATTGAGTCTTACTCAACTTCATACCTTGTAAAACAGGCAAGAACCCTTTCTTTGACTGATCCATTTTGAACTTCTTCAAAATCTTATCAAGGTATGTGCTATGTGAAAGTCCAATTAAGCGTCTTGATCTATCTCTATAGATCTTGATACCTAATATATAAGCAGCTTCACCGAGGTCTTTCATTGAAAAACTTTTATTCAAGTATCCTTTTATGCTATCCAGAAATTCTATATCATTTCCAATCAACAATATGTCATCTACATATAATATTAGAAATGCTACAGAGCTCTCACTCACTTTCTTGTAAATACAGGCTTCTCCAAAAGTCTGTATAAAACCATATGCTTTGATCACCTCATCAAAGCGTATATTCCAACTCCGAGATGCTTGCACCAGTCCATAGATGGATCGCTGGAGCTTGCATACTTTGTTAGCACCTTTTGGATCGACAAAACCTTCTGGTTGCATCATATACAACTCTTCTTTGAGATATCCATTTAGGAATGCAGTTTTGACATCCATTTGCCAGATTTCATAATCATAAAATGCGGCAATTGCTAACATGATTCGGACAGACTTAAGCATCGCTACAGGTGAGAAAGTCTCATCGTAGTCAACTCCTTGAACTTGTCGAAAACCTTTCGCAACAAGTCGAGCTTTGTAAACAGTAATATTACCGTCTGCGTCGGTCTTCCTCTTGAAGATCCATTTATTTTCGATGGCTTGCCGATCATCGGGCAAGTGAACCAAAGTCCACACTTTGTTCTCATACATGGATCCCATCTCAGATTTCATGGCTTCAAGCCATTTTGCGGAATCTGGGCTCATCATCGCTTCCTCATAGTTCGTAGGTTCATCATGGTCTAGTAACATGATTTCCAGAACTGGGTTGCCGTACCACTCTGGTGCGGAACGTACTCTGGTTGATCTACGACGTTCAGTAGAAACTTGATCCGAAGTTTCATGATCATTATCATCAACTTCCTCACTAATTGGTGTAGGAATCACTGGAACAATTTCCTGTGATGTACTACTTTCCAATATGGGAGAAGGTACAATTACCTCATCAAGTTCTACTTTCCTCCCACTCACTTCTTTCGAGAGAAACTCTTTTTCTAGAAAGGATCCGTTCTTAGCAACGAATATTTTGCCTTCGGATATGTGATAGAAGGTGTACCCAACAGTCTCTTTTGGGTATCCTATGAAGACACATTTTTCCGACTTGGGATCGAGCTTATCAGGTTGAAGTGTTTTCACATAAGCATCGCAGCCCCAAATTTTAAGAAACGACAACTTTGGTTTCTTGCCAAACCATAGTTCATAAGGTGTCGTGTCAACGGATTTAGATGGTGCCCTATTTAACGTGAATGCAGCTGTCTCTAAAGCATAACCCCAAAACGATAGTGGTAAATCGGTAAGAGACATCATAGATCGCACCATATCCAATAAAGTACGGTTACGACGTTCGGACACACCATTACGCTGTGGTGTTCCAGGTGGCGTGAGTTGTGAAACTATTCCACATTGTTTCAAATGAAGACCAAACTCGTAACTCAAATATTCTCCTCCACGATCAGATCGTAGGAACTTTATTTTCTTGTTACGATGATTCTCTACTTCACTCTGAAATTCTTTGAACTTTTCAAATGCTTCAGACTTGTGTTTCATTAAGTAGATATACCCATATCTGCTCAAATCATCAGTGAAGGTCAGAAAATAACGATACCCGCCGCGAGCATCAACACTCATTGGTCCACATACATCAGTATGTATGATTTCCAACAAATCTGTTGCTCGCTCCATGGTTCCAGAGAACGGAGTTTTAGTCATCTTGCCCATGAGGCATGGTTCGCAAGCACCAAGTGATTCATAATCAAGTGATTCCAAAAGTCCATCTTTATGGAGTTTCTTCATGCGTTTTACACCAATATGACCTAAACGGCAGTGCCACAAATAAGTTGCACTATCATTATTAACCTTGCATCTTTTGGTTTCAATATTATGAATATGTGTATCACTACAATCAAGATCCAATAAGAATAGACCACTCTTCAAGGGTGCATGACCATAAAAGATATTATTCATAAAAATGGAACAACCATTATTCTCTGATTTAAATGAATAACCGTCTCGCAATAAACAAGATCCAGATATAATGTTCATGCTTAACGCTGGCACTAAATAACAATTATTTAGGTCTAAAACTAATCCCGAAGGTAGATGTAGAGGTAGGGTGCCGACGGCGATCACATCGACTTTGGAACCGTTTCCCACGCGCATCGTCACCTCGTCCTTAGCTAATCTTCGTTTAATCCGTAGTCCCTGTTTCGAGTTACAAATATTAGCAACCGAACCGGTATCAAATACCCAGGTACTACTACGAGCATTAGTAAGGTACACATCAATAACATGTATATCACATATACCTTTGTTCATCTTGCCATCCTTCTTATCCGCCAAATACTTGGGGCAGTTCCGCTTCCAGTGTCCAGTCCCCTTGCAGTAGAAGCACTCAGTTTCAGGCTTGGCTCCAGATTTGGGTTTCTTCGTTGAAGTAGCAACTGACTTGCTATTCTTTTTGAAGTTCCCTTTCTTTCCCTTGCCCTTTTTCTTGAAACTAGTGGTCTTGTTAACCATCAACACTTGATGCTCCTTTTTGATTTCTACCTCCGCAGCTTTGAGCATAGCGAAGAGCTCGGGAATTGTCTTTTGCATCTCTTGCATGTTATAGTTCATCACGAAGCCTTTATAGCTTGGTGGCAGTGATTGAAGAACTCTATCAATAACACTATCCTCGTCAACATTGCAACCAAGTTGAGTCATATGATTGTAGTACCCAGACATTCTGAGCAAGTGTTCACTGATAGAACTATTCTCCTCCATTTTGCAGCTGTAGAACTTATTGGAAATCTCATATTTCTCAATTCGGGCATTTGCTTGAAATATTAACTTCAACTCCTGGAACATTTCATATGCTCCATGACGTTCAAAACGTCGTTGAAGTCCCGGTTCTAAGCCGTAAAGCATGGCACACTGAACTATCGTGTAGTCATCAGACCGCGACTGCCAGACGTTCAAAGCGTCTGCATCAGCGGAAGGGGGCTTGTCACCTAGCGGTGCTTCAAGGACATAATTCTTCTGTGCAGCAATGAGGATAATCCTCAGGTTACGGACCCAGTCCGTGTAATTGCTACCATCATCTTTCAACTTAGCTTTCTCTAGGAATGCATTAAAATTCAAAGGAACGGTAGCACGGGCCATTGATCTACAACGCCATAGATATGCAAAACTATCAGGACTAAGTTCATGATAAATTAAAGTTCAATTTAATCATATTAATTTAAAGAACTCCCACTTAGATAGACATCCCTCTGGTCATCTAAATGATCACGTGATCCAAATCAACTAAACCATGTCCGATCATCATGTGAGATGGAGTAGTTTTCAATGGTGAACATCTTATGTTGATCATATCTACTATATGATTCACGCTCGACCTTTCGGTCTCCAGTGTTCCGAGGCCATATCTGTATATGCTAGGCTCGTCAAGTTTAACCCGAGTATTCTGCGTGTGCAAAACTGGCTTACACCCGTTGTATTTGAACGTAGAGCTTATCACACCCGATCATCACGTGGTGTCTCGGCACGACGAACTTTCGCAACGGTGCATACTCAGGGAGAACACTTATACCTTGAAATTTAGTAAGGGATCATCTTATAATGCTACCGTCGTTCTAAGCATAATAAGATAAACATCACATGCAATCAAAATATGTGACATGATATGGCCATCATCATCTTGTGCTTTTGATCTCCATCTCCAAAGCACCGTCATGATCACCTTCACAAAACATGATCATCTCATACAAAAACCGTATAACTCATCATGTCTTGACCATATCACATCACAACATGCCCTGCAAAAACAAGTTAGACGTCCTCTACTTTGTTGTTGCAAGTTTTACGTGGCTGCTACGGGCTTAGCAAGAACCGTTCTTACCTACGCATACAAAACCACAACGATGTTTCGTCAAGTATGTGTTGTTTTAACCTTCACAAGGACCGGGAGTAGCCACACTTGATTCAGCTAAAGTGAGAGAGACAGACACCCGCCAGTCACCTTTAAGCAACGAGTGCTCGTAACGGTGAAACCAGTCTCGCGTAAGCGTACGCGTAATGTCGGTCCGGGCCGCTTCATCTCACAATACCGCCGAAGCAAAGTATGACATGCTGGTAAGCAGTATGACTAGTATCGTCCACAATCTTATTGTGTTCTACTCGTGCATATCATCTACGCATAGACCTGGCTCTGATACCACTGTTGGGGAACGTAGTATTTTCAAAATTTTCCTACGATCACGCAAGATCTATCTACTAGATGCATAGCAACGAGAGGGGAGAGTGTGTCTACGTACCCTCGTAGACCGAAAGCGGAAGCGTTTATCAACGCGGTTGATGTAGTCGTGCACCTTCACGATCCGTCCCGATCTAGTACCGAACGTACGGCACCTCCGCGTTCAGCACACGTTCAGCTCGATGACGTCCTCGCCTTCTTGATCCAGCAAGACGGGCGAAGTAGTAGATGAGTTCCGGCAGCACGACGGCGTGGTGACGGTTGTTGATGAAGAACAATCTCTGCAGGGCTTCGCCAAGCACTACAGAAACTAGACGGAGGATAAACTAGAGGGTCGGGGTAGCCGGCACACGGCTTGGTGTATCTTGATGTGTCTTGGGTGCTAGCCCTACCCCTCTATTTATATGTTGAGCCTTGGGGTCGAAACTTGGAGTAAAAGCCTTCACAAAGTCGGTTTCACCCGAAAGGCAAGAGTCCTTCTCGGACTCCACGGCCAGACGCCAGGGTTCCCGGCGTCTGGACCCTGGCGTCTGGCCCCTGGACTCCGCAAAACTTCCTTTTGCGCTTTCCAAAAACCTTGTGTGCTTTCCCTTTTGGCCCAAATAACGTGTTCTCGTACCCAAACACTTCGGGAAACATCCGGAACCTCTTCCGGTGAATTCCGGAACCCTTCCGGAGGTCAAACACTATTATCTCATATATTAATCTTTATCTCCGGACCATTCCGGAGTTCCTCGTCATGTCCGTGATCACATCCTGGACTCCGAATAACATTCGGTCACCAACATACCTAACTCATTAAATACTATATCGTCAACGAACGTTTAAGCGTGCGGACCCTACGGGTTCGAGAACTATGTAGACATGACCGAGACATCTCTCCGGTCAATAACCAATAGCGGAACCTGGATGCCCATATTGGCTCCTACATATTCTACGAAGATCTTTATCGGTCGAACCGCATAACAACATACGTTGTTCCTTTTGTCATCGGTATGTTACTTGCCCGAGATTCGATCGTCGGCATCACTATACCTAGTTCAATCTCGTTACCGGCAAGTATCTTTACTCGTTCCGTAACACATCATCTCGTGACTAACTCATTAGTCTTTTGCTTGCAAGGCTTATTATGATGTGTGTTACCGAGAGGGCCCAGAGATACCTCTCCGACACTCGGAGTGACAAATCCTAATCTTGATCTATGCCAACACCACGAATACTTTCGGAGACACCTGCAGAGCATCTTTATGATCACCCAGTTACGTTGTGACGTTTGATAGCACACAAGGTGTTCCTACGGTATTCGGGAGTTGCATAATCTCATAGTCATAGGAACATGTATAAGTCATGAAGAAAGCAATAGCAGTAAAACTAAACGATCATAGTGCTATGCTAACGGATGGGTCTAGTCCATCACATCATTCTCCTAATGATGTGATCCCGTTGATCAAATGACAACTCATGTCTATGGCTAGGAAACATAACCATCTTTGATCAATGAGCTAGTCTAGTAGAGGCATACTAGGGACATACTGTTTTGTCTATGTATCCACACATGTACTAAGTTTCCGGTTAATACAATTCTAGCATGAATAAAAGACATTTATCATGATATAAGGAAATACAAATAACATATTTATTATTGCCTCTAGGGCATATTTCCTTCACACCCCCATATGGTCTTCCAGATGGCGCGACGATCATCCGGTGCCCTGCTAGATGCGCTCGAGCTCCACCGAACCTGTGAAAATAAGGATTTTAGAGCCAACCCAAGGGTGCCATGTATATGCAAAAGAATATTGGCGGGAGTCCAACTGCCATCGGAACCTTCATGGCTCACTCCCGGCCGTCGCGCAGTTTGTCCCCGGCCGCCGCCCTGCTCATCCGGGAAGCCGCCCCACCCGTTCAGGCCGCCGCCGCCCTGCCCGTCCTGGCCGCTGCCCTGCCCATCCTGGTAGCCGTCCTGCGCGTGGCTGCCGCCACCCCCTTGTTTCCTCCACTACGCGGACACCGGGGGCGCCTGGCCTCGCCCCGCGCGCTCTAGCTCTACTGCATTATGGGTGGGCTCGTTTGCGTGGCTGGCGACATCGGTTTCGTGGGCTCCTGGCCTCGCGCCGCGCTCGAGCTCTACCGCATCCCGGGTGGTCGGAGGCGGGGGAGGACGACGGGAGGCGGGGGAGAATGGTGGACAATGGTGAGAACGACGAGAGGAGAAATAGCTTGTTCAGGGGAGGAAGGAGCAAACCAGGCGGCTGGGAATATTTGTTTTCGGGGGGAGGGGGGTATCCGATTTTACGAGACTGTTTAGAGGGTTTGTTTTGCGCAGGACTAAACCAACGAGAAACCCACGTTTTCTATGGCCGACAAACACATTTTTAAAGGTCCAATTTTAAGGGGTCAGCTAGAGATGCTCTTAGGGCATATCTCCCTCTAGTTGTTTTTTGTGTTGATGACAATGCACTTTGTAGAGTTTGATTTGAGTCATAGGAAAAATGTACTATTAAGAGGGGGTCTGCATTGGAAGATATGGGTGGAATCAACACGTACACAAACTCAATGCACCCACATACCCTTCCTAGCCATTGGAGCATCCTTCTGTTGTGCCTGGTTCTATAAGTGGAGGTTTATCGGTAGTACCTCTTCCGTTGATAGTATTGCGTGAACTACCGCCACTCTTTTTGTTAGGCATAAGTTAATTCGCGGAAGTACCACTGGCTGGAGCAGTAGTATCGCTTGGTGCGGTAGAACCGTTGTAGTACCTCTGGTAATTCCGTCGAGTTCTCTGTATACCTATTGGTAATTAGCGGCAATACTGCTTATCCCTGGTGGTAGCACCGCTTCGATGATACTTATCGCTAGTGTGTGATGCCCCCATTTATAATCATGCACTAATCATGCAACCTAGCATCTAATACATTGGATTCTTCTGAAAACTTAGGAACATTGCAATGCTTTATTAAACTCGTATGCACTCCTCGTATTTAAAAAACAGAACATAACAAATTATCTCATAGAGCATTGCACTTAATGCATGATAAAAACATGCCGCCGAACCTCATACCTGCCGCTGGAATGAAGTTCATCACGTACAATAATGCATGGGACTTTCACAACAATTATGCAAGATGTGCAGGGTTTGGCATACGCAAGAGGGCAAAACACAGGACAAATGCCTACATTGTCTGCTCAAGAGAAGGGACGCACAAGCAGACTGTGTCAGATTATCACCGGAAACGTCAGAAGACATAAAAAAGGATTGACTGCAAGGCAAAGATTAGAGTCAAAAAGAGGAAGGATGGCAAATTTGTGATAGAAATGGTTGAACTCAACCACAATCACAAGATGCTGGAAAGCCCTGGGATGCTTTTGCACATGCGATCGCACAAAAAAGACGATCCTTTGATAGACCAGTTAGTGAAAGACATGCAATTGGACAACCACACACACACTCAGATGATGTCAACGCTGTCGCGTATGTCCGGCGGTCTGCAGTACATGGGACATACTAGCCGCGACTGGGTAAACAAGTAAGCACATTACAAACCATATCGCTTGAGCATCCCAACGATAATTATTTCCTGTTTGATGAGATGAGTTTGCATTGCATTTGAAAATGCAGGAAACAAAAGTTTGCCAGAGAAGAGTCCTAACATCAGCACCGCTTCGACCACTGATGACATGCAAGTGCACATGGCTATTATATCACTTTCGTGTGATAATAGAGTGTCGAACCTACATGAAGCGAATAGGAAGGCACCATAAACCCCGCAACTATGTTGTCACTTCATGCAGCTATCGTACACAACCAAACAAGAGTTTGGAAACAGTCTACTCGATAAGTTGCTTGGAAAACTAGATAAAAGGGTGGCTAACTAAACTACGAACAAGAAAGTAAAAACAGTAAAAAATGACACTAAATTAGTAAGGACGACGCTTGAGTAGTAAAGCGTTCTCGAGGGTTCCGGAATCACTACCACTAATATGAACTATCGTATCCTCTAGTAACTAGTCAAATGCATAATTGGGGGTGCACGTTCTACTCGAGGTAGACTTCGTGCCACGCACGCCACCATCATAATATTCCTCATATGGTAATGATAATTAAGAGTTTACCCCATGTATGCTGCCTCTCTAAGGGTTCTCCATAACTCCCCTATCAGTTGTGATTGCGAGGAATTGAGATTTTACCGTCACCTCGAATTACCCCAACGCCCCAAACCTTCACAACGACAGTAATATACTTCACGGCACAAGGCACAAATGTGAGTGAGCGCTCTTTCAACATTCGCGAAGGCTACTAACTCAAATCATGAACATGTAACATTGGATTGCAACAAATATCGTAAAGGTTTCAATCATATCCTCAAGAACTAGTACAACTACGCAATCAAAGACATGAAAGTTAGGGACAAGTTGTTGGGTTCTACACTAGGGTGCGTTGACTGCAAATTAAAATTTCCTACACGCAAATCAAGCAGGAACATGCTACACGAGATGGACCATGGATCGTTACCACCAGATGCGCAGTGCCGTGCAGCGGAAGTAGAGTTGGGGCAGCGCGTCCGCGGTGTTAGTCTCCTCCTTGCCCGATCTCTCTCAAACAGCGGATCGTCAGATCCCATGTACTGGTTCACCGGGGCGGCGCAAGTGCACCACCTCTAACAGTATCCACGTGTGCAGGAGGAACACCATGTGGTGGACTGCTAGGTCCGATCACACAGCCGGCGGCGAGTGGAGGTGGCTACTTGCAACACATGCAAAGCTTTAGTGACGGCGCCGAAGCGATCAATCGAATGAGTGTGCCGCACCCCACTATATATAGGCATCCCTCATGGGCTCAACTCTTGGGCCTCGCATGGATCCTAAAGCCCAAAGTTTGTCCGACCTGGATCCGAGTCCGAGTAGGATCACATTTGACTCGTGGAGTCAGATCCGGCCTCATAGGTTCCTTCCCTTCAGCACACGATCCCTTAGGTTCAAGTCGGCTTGGTCGTAGGTCGGATCACCTTCGACATGCTCGGCTGGTAGTGGCCTCTAGCAAGGCGTGCCGACCACCATGTAGACAACGAAGCCAGTTGGCAAACCTGCACGACATGTCACACTTATGTTCCCTTTGCCACACGATATATTTTGTCGGGCTCAAGGCGAGTCTGCCATCCTTGTGCTAGCCCGACCTCTTTATTGTTCCAGCGATGCCGAGCACTAACTGGATTATCTCATAATCCTTGTCGCATGGCCATGCTTATCTTGGTTGGATCACATGAGGGCCCCAGAGTATATCCAGTATTGCAGGTTGATCCAAACGCGACAGTCCAATCAGAGACCCTTCGACAAAACTGTGTGCGATGCATTAATCACAAACGATGATGTAATAAAACCGTCAAAAAAGATACCAAATGTTTGCGATGGCGTTGACATCAAACACAATTCAGATTAGAGTTGCGTGTGTGATGCGTGGCAAACGGTTAATCCAGTAGAATTGTTTGCGATGAGGCAGAACAACAGAAATGGGCAGCCAGATGAGGGTGTGCGATATGCGGCATACAGTTCACTAGGATGAAGTGTGTGTGATTAGGTAACACAATAGAAACGGTCTGCCAGATCAAGGTGTGTGCGATGGAGGGCATACAGTTCACTTGGATGAACTGTTTGCGATGAGCCAACACAACGAAAACAGTTTAACTGAACAAGATGTGTGTGATACGCGGGAAACATGTCCGTAATCAGAAATGTGTGCGAAGACCAATAATAACACAGACAATTGATGCTAATAAGCCATGTGATTTGTTCTGTCTACAGAAGAATAACACACACACACACACACAAATATATATAGGGTGGGTCTATTATGATAACACCCCCTTAAGACCTTATTCTGCTAACAGCAGGCTTATTCTGCACACCGCCCAGATCGCCGCCGCCCCTCTCCTCCCGACCTTCTACGGCGGCAGCGGCCTGGGAGCGCCGCCGCCCCTCCCCTCCCAACCTTCTACCGCGGCGGCGGCCTGGGAGCGCTGCCGCCCCTCCCCTCCCAGCCATCTACCGTGGCGGCGGCCTGGGAGCGATGCCGCCCCTCCCCTCCCCGCTTTCTTCCGTGGCGGCGGCCTGGGAGCGCCATGGCCCCTCCCCTACCGGCGTTCTTCCGCGGCGGCAGCCGGCAGCGACGCCGCCCCTCCGCTACCAGCGTTCTTCCGCGGCAGCGGCTAAGCAGCGACGCCGCCCGTCGCCTCTCGGCCTTCTTCGGCAGCAGCAACCGAGCAACACTTCCACCACTAGCATATTGGCCGCTATTAGCTGTACTTCATCAGATGTGGATTGGTGCTGCCTCGACATCAAACCAATTCGAGCAAGGAGGACTGTGCGCAAGGCTCCTTCATCCACGACACCTTCTTGGTATAAGTCTGCAACGACCTTCAGAGCAAGTCCTCCGTCTCCATTCACCTTGAGCAATGTCCAGACCGCTCATGAGCTTCTAAAGGGCAAGTGGACTGCACGGGCGAACGCGAAAGTTGTGCAGACGGACGAGAAGGGAACTTCCTCTTGCAAACGCAAGAAATCACTTCAACACGAGGTAAGTAGTACACTTCCTCAACCATATCAGTTTAGTTATTCCAGACAAAGCAGTACACGCAGTCCAGTACGCCTACGATGCAGTGCAGTTGCTTCGGTTCGTTGTGGGGGAAAATGCAGTAAACTTGCTCGGTTATGTAGTATGCTTGTGTAGGTTCAATACGGACAACGATGCAGTGCGGTTACTTCAGTTCACCTTGCTCGGTTATGCAGTACGCTTGTGTAGGTTCAATACGGTCAGCGATGTAGTGCAGTTACTTCAGTTCACCTTGCGGGGTGATGCATTCAGCGTGCAATACATCGGCAGTACCATTTCAAACACATTACAGTTCATTTAACCTGACAATGCAGCTCGGTCATTTTGTGTGCAGGAAATGATGTTCAGCAGATACAATATGCCACGCACAATTGACAACACTGAGAACAACAACTTTCAGAAGAGTGAAGCTTCTTCTGAAAGAGATACTGGCTGGGTTACCCCTGAGATTCCTCGAGGTTTCTTCACAACAACAAGCAGGGCACAGTACTCTCCGGAAGAGGATTTTTTCCAGGAAGAAGAGGTAGTCGAAGACGACGATAATGCCACATTCGTCTGGTAGGGAACTCACCAACGAGATGATGAAGATGATGACGATGAAGATGAGCCAATAACATTTCTCAACCCTGAGTATAAGCACGAGTTCACTACGTTTGGACAGCATGTCCGAATAGACAATGATGATGCAGTTGAACATGACGTTGCAGCAGATGATGATTATGACTATGATGGTGTGCCACCGCTCCAAAATTTTCAAACCAACCCACTGACACATCGTCGCAACACTGGATTACCACCACGTCCACCTGCTGCACCCCCAAAAAGAGCTCAGCGTCCACCTGCTGCATTGAAAAACAGAGCTCCAAGCAGACCTGCTACATCAACTTCGACACTGCGACCACCAATGGTGCCTCGGTCAAAAGTCAACAGCAGGTACAAATCCTCCTCACTATTGCCGCCGCGAGATCCTCAACTACACATATCTGCTATAACCCCACCATGTCCAATACAACCCGGCGAGCTGCAAACACCATCAGGTGAACGACTCTACACACATGTAAGTTTATGTTCTGAAAAATAATAATGATAGTTGCAGTCCATTCAGATAACATTGCAGTGCACACTGATATTTCTTGTGAGGTTTGACCTAGCATCTAATACATTGTATTCTTCTGAAAACTTAGGAACATTGCAATGCTTTATTAAACTCGTATGCACTCCTCGTATTTAAAAAATAGAACATAACAAATTATCTCATAGAGCATTGCACTTAATGCAGGATAAAAACATGCCGCTGAACCTCATACCTGCCGCTGGAATGAAGTTCACCACGTACAACAAGGCATGGGACTTTTACAACAATTATGCAAGATGTGGAGGGTTTGGCATACGCAAGAGGGCAAAACACAGGGCAAATTCCTACATTGTCTGCTCAAGAGAAGGGACGCACAAGCAGACTGTGTCAGATTATCACCAGAAACGTCAGAAGACATCAAAAAGGATTGACTGCAAGGCAAAGATTAGAGTCAAAAAGAGGAAGGACGACAAATTTGTGATAGAAATGGTTGAACTCAACCACAATCACAAGATGTTGGAAAGCCCTGGGATGCTTTTGCACATGCGGTCGCACAAAAAAGACGATCCTTTGATAGAACAGTTAGTGAAAGACATGCAACTGGACAACCACACACATGCTTAGATGATGTCAACGATGTCGCGTATGTCCAGCGATCTGCAGTACATGGGACATACTAGCCGCGACTGGGTAAACAAGTAAGCACATCACAAACCATATCGCTTGAGCATCCTGTCGGTAATTATTTCCTGTTTGATGAGATGAGTTTGCATTGCGTTTGAAAATGCAGGAAACAAAAGTTTGCCAGAGAAGAGTCCCAAGATGACGTCAAGAAACTTCTGGATTTCTTCTAGAATATGCAGAAGATAAACCCAGATTTTTTCTATGATTATGACGTTGATGCAGATAACCGTGTAAGAAACATCTTTTGGGCCAACGCAAGTTGCAAAGGATCATATGAAGATTTTGGAGACTGCGTTACATTTGACACGACGTACAAATGAACAAATTCCACATGCCGCTGGGAGTGTTCGTGGGAGTGAACCATCATCTACAGAGCACCATATTTGCTGTTGCCCTCGTGCGAGACGAAACAATACCATCGTTCGAGTGGGTTTTCAAAACATTTCTGAGGTGTATGAACAACAAGCCGCCAATCTGCATGTTCAAAGGTACAAAAAAAAACACCTGCATACTTACGTTTGTTTGGTGCACTTATATTTCTTCCATCTATATTACACACACACACAAATAACTTAATAAAAAACACTATTTGTGCCTTCTCAGACCAGTGTTCTTCGATGAAGGCAGCATTAGAAACTACCCTCCCACATACTCTGCATGTGTCGGTGGCATATCATGAAGAAGTACAAAGACTACCTCGCCTTGCTGTATAAGGCGCACGAGACACTGAAGGATGAACTCAATGCGGTGCTCAACCACCCACTAATGCCATCAGAATTTGAACGGGCATGGAAGGACCTCATTCAGAAATACAAGTTGCAAAAGGACGAAGTGATGAATTCACTGTGGGATGACATGCACGAGTGGATCTCGGCTTACTACAAGGAAATTTTCTGTGCTCGGATGACTTCCACACAGAGAAGCGAGAGCATGAACCGCATACTGAAGAAAAACTATGTCAAAGAGAAGCATGATCTCCATCTGTTTGCTCAGCAGGTGGACAAGTGTGTTCAGACCAAGAAGGCCATAGAGCACGCAGAGACAGTAGCAAATGAGGTAAACGAAATGTCAATCAAAAAACTGCTAAAATATAACTACAAAAACAAACATTTTTTTCATTTCTCTGGTTCGTAACAGTGCATTTCTGATTATACAGTCAGAGGTAAAGACAATAACCCAGTTTGGGTTCGAGGTTCAGCTATCAAAAGTGTATACAAGGGCAGTGTTTGCAGATTTCAAAGAAACACTCTACCGTAGCACTGTATTCAGAGCAGAACGGTGCCCTGAGAAACCGACAAAGTATCTAGTACATCACTACAACAGATCAGATGCATTTGACTGGGCAAAGCATAATTTCCAAGTGGTCGCCGATGAACAGAAAGGTGTCTACGAATGTGAGTGCAAACTCTGGACACACACAGGTGAGACTCCTATCACAAAAAATTCTAGTTTCTGATAGTCATGCACGAAAGCTCACTTACTGAACTTTAAAAAGTCCACATGCATGACTAATTCACAAAACCAAATGAAGTTCACTTCTTTAAAATGAACAAATAACGAAAAAATATGTGTTTATTAATTTCATGCAGTTCACTTACAAAACAAAGAAAACATGCATTGTCTGCAGGGCTCTTTTGCGTCCATGTGTTATGCATGCTTTCTCATTTGAGAGTGCTCAAGATTCCCGAGGTGTACATCATGAAAAGATACACCCGTAACGCAAGATCAAATGCAACGTTTGACAGAAGAGACTATGAACAAACAGCACCAGATGGAACCTCGCTTTTTTGCCGTAGAAAATTGCTGACAGAAACAACAATGGACCTTGCAAACAGAGCGACAAGGTCCAACACTAGGTGCCATAGAGCGTTGGCTGGTATGAGGGCACTGATCGAGGAAGTTGATGTGCTCAACGAAGAAGAAGAAGAAGCAGCAAAACTAAAGCAAGCAGAGAAATGCCAGTATGACAATAATGCCGAGCAAGTAGAAAATACTGAACACAACGGAACCGGTGCTATCAAAAAAGAAACAATTCTTCCACCTCCTATTTCAAACACAAGAGGAAGGAAGAAAGGGGCCGACGCAACCCAGAAAAAGGTTGCATGCAAGGAGAAAAATGATGACAAAAACAATAAGCCACAGCCTGAGCTGGACAGTGATGGTCACCCACTGGGAATGAACAGGTGCAAGAAATGTAATGAAATCAGCGTCCACAATTCCAGGACATGTACAAAAAGACATGAACAAGAAAACCAAGGACATGGCGATGCACAACCAAACATAAATTCCACTCACAACACTAAGAAATGGACGAAACCAAGACTTTGCAGTATCTGCAATAAGAGGACGAGGCACAATGCAAGAACCTGCCTCAAAAGAATAAGACCAGAAAGCGAGCAAGAAGAAGAAGATGAAATCAAAGAAGTAGTTGAAGAGAAGGAGAAACAAGACAGTGAAGAGGACGAAGATCATGAAGAAACTGAAGAAGCAGTGGCTTATGAAGAAATAGATGATGAAGATGAGGGAGAGCAAGAAGAGGAGGAAGAAGAGAGTGAAGAGGACGAAGAACATGAAGAAACAATGCCAACAAGAACACCACAAGGGAATGCTGCTGTACAGAAACAACAGAGAACGACACCACTTTCAAAAAACAAGGTAGGAGAAAAGAAGGATGCAGTTCACATCACTGGAAAACGAAAGCAACCATCAACAAGCACGCAGGGAACAAGGAAGGATGCAATTCATAGCACTCAAAAACAAAAGCTGTTGGGGAACGTTGCATGGGAAACAAAATTTTTTCCTACGCTCACCAAGATCAATCTAGGAGATGCATCTACGAGGGGAGAGTTGGATCCACATACCCTTGTAGATCGCTAAGCGGAAGCGTTCAAGAACGCGGTTGATGGAGTCGTACTCGTCGCGATTCAGATCGCTGAAGATCCTAGCACCGAAGCAACGGTGCCTCCGCGTTCTTCACACGTACAGCTCGGGGACGTCTCCTCCTTCTTGATCCAGCAAGGGGGAAGGAGAGGTTGATGGAGACACCGGCAGCACGACGGCGTGGTGGAGATGGTGGTGGAGGATTCCAGCAGGGCTTCGCCAAGCACCGCGGAGTTCACGAAGATGGATGTGGGAGAGGGAGGGCAGCGCCGAGGCACGAACGTGTGTGGCTGCCCTCCCTCTGCCTCTCTTTATATAGGGGGGAGAGAGGGGAGGGGGCGCCCTAGGGTTTACCCCTAGGGGCGGCGGCCAGGGCAGATGGGGAGGGGGCGGCGGCCAAGGGGCCAGGGTTCCCCCCCCCCCAAGTGCCTTGCCCCCTACTCCATAGGGGTGCGGCAGCCCTAGGGGGGCCCAGCCCCCCTTGCGCATGAGGAGAGGGCCCAGGGGGGGGGGGGCGCACAGCCCTATGAGGGCTGTTGCGTCTCCCCTTTGTGGCCCATTAGGCCCGAAACTCTTTCCGGGACCCCCGAAAACCCCTTTCGGTCATCCGCCGACTTCCCGGTGCTCCCCGGAACACTTCTGGACTCCGATCACTCTCAACCTATATATCAATCTTCGTCCCCGGACCATTCCGGAGACCCTCGTCACGTCCGGGATCTCATCTGGGACTCCGAACAACCTTCGGTAACCATGCACTGTTCTCACTAACAACCCTAGCGTCACCGAACCTTAAGTGTGTAGACCCTGCGGGTTCGGAAACTATGCAGACATGACCGAGACACTCCCAGGTCAATAACCAATAGCGGGATCTGGATACCCATATTGGTTCCTACACGTTCCTTGATGATCTCATCGGATGAACCACGATGTCAAGGATTCAGGCAATCCCGTATACAGTTCCCTTTGTCTCGTCGGTATGTTACTTGCCCGAGATTCGATCGTCGGTATCTCTATACCTAGTTCAATCTCGTTACCGGCAAGTCTCTTTACTCGTTCCGTAATACATAATCCCGTGACTAACTACTTAGTCACTTTGAGCTCATTGAGATGACGTATTACCGAGTGGGCCCGGAGATACCTCTCCGTCACACGGAGTGACAAATCCCAGTCTTGATCCATGTCAACTCAACAGACACCTTCGGAGATACCTGTAGAGTACCTTTATAGTCACCCAGTTACGTTGCGACGTTTGGCACACACAAAGTACCCCTACGGTGTCAGTGAGTTACATGATCTCATGGTCATAGGAACTTACACTTGACATGCAGAAAACTATAGCGATAACTGATACGATCAAAAGCTATGTTTAACGTTTGGGTCTCGTCCATCACATCATTCTCCTAATGATGTGATCCCGTTATCAAATGACAACTCATGTCTATGACCTGGAAACCGCGGTCATCTTTGATCAACGAGCTAGTCCTGAAGAGGCTTACTAGGGACACAAAGTTTGTCTTATTTATCCACACATGTATTTGAGTTTCCAATCAATACAATTATAGCATGGATAATAAACGATTATCATGAACAAGGAAATATAATAATAACTCTTTTATTATTGCCTCTAGGGCATATTTCCAACAGTCTCCCACTTGCACTAGAGTCAATAATCTAGCATTACAAGGTAATGAATCTAACACCCATAGAGTCTTGGTGTTGATCATGCTTAGCCCGTGGAAGAGGCTTAGTCAACGGATCTGCAACATTCAAATCCGTGTGTACTTTGCAAATGCTTATGTCCTCCTCCTTGACTGAATCGCGGATGGAATTGAAGCGTCGCTTTATGTGTCTTGTCCTCTTGTGAAACCTTGGTTCCTTGGCTAGAGCAATGGCACCAGTGTTGTCACAAAACAGAGTCATTGGGTTCAATGCACTAGGCACAACTCCAAGATCTGTCATGAACTCCTTCATCCAGACACCTTCCTTCGCCGCTTCCGAGGCAGCTATGTACTCCGCTTCGCATGTAGAATCGGCTACCACGCTTTGCTTGGAACTGCACCAGCTTACCGCTCCCCCGTTGAGAATATATACGTATCCGGTTTGAGACTTAGAGTCATCCGGATCAGTGTCAAAGCTTGCATCGACGTAACCCTTTACGACGAGCTCTTGATCACCTCCATAAACGAGAAACATTTCCTTAGTCCTTTTCAGGTACTTTAGGATATTCTTGACCGCTGTCCAGTGATCCATACCAGGATTACTTTGAAACCTTCCGGCCATACTTATGGCAAGGCTGACATCTGGTCTTGTGCACAGCATTGCATACATGATAGAGCCTATGGCTGAAGCATAGGAGACGACACTCATCTTTTCTCTATCTTCCGCAGTCACTGGGCATTGAGTCTTACTCAACTTTGTACCTTGCAATACCGGCAAGAACCCCTTCTTGGATTGATCCATTTTGAACTTCTTCAAAACTTTATCAAGGTATGTACTTTGTGAAAGTCCTATCAAGCGTCTCGATCTATCTCTATAGATCTTGATGCCCAATATGAAAGCAGCTTCACCGAGGTCCTTCATCGAAAAACTCTTGTTCAAATACCCCTTCACGCTATCCAAAAATTCTATATTGTTTCCAATCAGCAATATGTCATCCACATATAATATTAGAAACGCTATAGAGCTCCCACTCACTTTCTTGTAAATACAAGCTTCTCCGTAAACTTGTACAAACCCAAACGCTTTGATCACCTCATCAAAACGAAGATTCCAACTCCGAGACGCTTGCACCAGCCCATAAATGGAACGCTGGAGTTTGCAAACTTTGTCAGCATTCTCCGGATCGACAAAACCTTCCGGTTGTATCATATACAACTCTTCCTTAAGAAAACCGTTAAGGAATGCCGTTTTGACATCCATCTCCCAAATTTCATAATCGAAATACGCAGCTATTGCTAACATGATTCGGACGGATTTAAGCATCGCTACGGGTGAGAAAGTCTCATCGTAGTCAATTCCTTGAACTTGTGAAAAACCCTTTGCCACAAGTCGAGCTTTATACACGGTGACATTACCGTCAGCGTCCGTCTTCCTCTTAAAAATCCATTTATTCTGAATGGCCTTCCGCCCTTCAGGTAATACTTCCAAAGTCCATACTTTGTTTTCATACATGGATCCCATCTCGGATTTCATGGCCTCTAACCATTTGTCGGAATCCGGGCCCACCATCGCTTCTCCATAGCTTTTAGGTTCACTGTTGTCCAACAACATGACCTCCAAGACAGGGTTACCATACCACTCAAGTGCAGTGCGTACCCTTGTCGACCTACGAGGTTCAGTAGTAACTTGATCAGAAGCTTCTTGATCATCATCATTGGCTTCCTCTTCAACCTCTGCAGGCTCCACAAAAACATCTTTCTGTGCTGCGCTACTCTCTGGTTGAAGTAGAGGTTCAATAACCTCATCAAGTTCTACCTTCCTCCCACTCAATTCTTTCGAGAGAAACTCTTTCTCGAGAAAGGACCCGTTCTTAGCGACAAACACTTTGCCCTCGGATCTGAGATAGAAGGTGTACCCAACCGTTTCTTTTGGGTATCCTATGAAGACACATTTGTCCGCTTTGGGTTCGAGCTTTTCTGGCTGAAGCCTTTTGACATAAGCATCGCAACCCCAAACCTTGAGAAAAGACAACTTAGGTTTCTTACCAAACCATAGTTCATACGGTGTTGTCTCAACGGACTTAGATGGAGCCCTATTTAAAGTGAATGCAGCTGTCTCTAACGCATATCCCCAAAACGATAGTGGCAAATCGGCAAGAGACATCATAGAACGTACCATATCTAATAGGGTTCGATTACGACGTTCGGACACACCATTACGCTGTGGTGTTCCAGGTCGCGTCAACTGTGAAACAATTCCACATTTTCTTAAGTGATTGCCAAACTCATAACTCAGATACTCTCCCCCTCGATCAGATCGTAGGAACTTGATCTTCTTGTTACGATGATTCTCAACTTCACTCTGAAATTGCTTGAACTTTTCAAACGTTTCAGACTTATGCTTCATCAAGTAAATATACCCATATCTACTTAAGTCGTCAGTGAAGGTGAGAAAATAACGATATCCACCGCGCGCCGTGACACTCATCGGGCCACACACATCAGTATGTATGATTTCCAATAAGTCACTTGCCCGTTCCATTGTTCCTGAAAACGGGGTCTTAGTCATCTTGCCCATGAGGCACGGCTCGCATGTGTCAAGTGATTCAAAATCAAGAGACTCCAAAAGTCCATCAGCATGGAGCTTCCTCATGCGTTTCACGCCGATATGACCCAGACGGCAGTGCCACAAGAAAGTGGTACTATTGTTATCAACTCTACATTTTTTGGCATCAATGTTATGAACATGTGTATCATCACTATCGAGATTCAATAAGAATAAACCCCCTACTTCGGGTGCATGACCATAAAAGATATTACCCATATAAATAGAACAACCTTTATTCTCTGATTTAAATGAGTAACCGTCTCGCATTAAACAAGATCCAGATATAATGTTCATGCTCAACGCAGGCACTAAATAACAATTATTCAGGTTCATAACTAATCCCGATGGTAATCGAAGAGCGAGCGTGCCGACGGCGATCACATCAACCTTGGAACCATTCCCCACGCGCATCGTCACTTCGTCCTTCGCCAGCCTCCGTTTATTCCGTAGTTCCTGTTTAGAGTTGCAAATGTGAGCAACCGAACCGGTATCAAATACCCAGGCACTACAACGAGAGTTGGTAAGGTACACATCAATAACATGTATATCACATATACCTTGCTTGTAGTTGTTGTTGGCCCAATTCTTGTCTGCCAGATACTTGGGGCAGTTCCGCTTCCAGTGGCCGTTCCCCTTGCAATAGAAACACTCAGTCTCTGGCTTGGGCCCAGCCTTGGGTTTCTTCACTGGATGAGCAACTGCCTTGCCACCCTTCTTAGAGTTACCCTTCTTGCCCTTGCCATTTTTCTTGAAACTGGTAGTTTTATTGACCATCAACACTTGATACTCCTTCTGGATGTCTGCCTCAGCGACTTTCAGCATTGAAAACAGCTCGGCGATGGATTTGTTCATCCCTTGCATGTTATACTGCTGCACGAAGCTCTTGTAGCTAGGTGGGAGTGACTGGAGAATTCTGTCAATGATAGCCTCCTCCGGGAACACAAGTCCCAGATCAGCTATGCGGGTATAGTACCCAGACATCTTCAGTAAGTGCTCACTGACAGACGAATTCTCCTCCATCTTGCAAGCAAAGAATTTATCGGTGGTCTCATACCTCTCGATCTTGGCATTCTTTTCAAAGATGAACTTCAATTCCTGGAACATCTCATATGCTCCATGACGTTCAAAACGCCTTTGAAGTCCTCCTTCCAAGCTATACAACATGGCACACTGCACTACTGAGTAGTCATCCGAACGCGACTGCCAGGCGTTCATAACGTCCACAGAGGCCGGAGCGGGGGGTTCACCTAGCGGTGCATTTAGGACATAAACCTTTTGGGCAGCTGTGAGGATGATCCTCAGATTGCGGAGCCAGTCCACAAAGTTGCTCCCATCATCTTTCAGCTTAGTTTTCTCTAGGAACGCATTAAAATTCAGGGGAGCTACTGCGCGAGCCATCTACAACAAATGATTTGCAAAGACATCTTAGACTATTGTTCATGATAAGTGAGTTTTTAACTAATCAAATTACTTATAACTCCCACTCAAATTGACATCCCTCTGGTCATCCGAGCGTGACATGATCCAAATCCACCAACCCAAGTCCGATCATCACGTGAGATGAGGTGGTGTCAATGGTGAACATCTTCATGTTGATCATATCTACTATATGACTCATGCTCGACCTTTCGGTCTTCCGTGTTCCGAGGCCATGTCTGTACATGCTAGGCTCGTCAAGTCTAACCCGAGTGTTCTGCATGTGCAAAACTGGCTTGCACCCGTTGTATGCGAACGTAGAGTCTATCACACCCGATCATCACGTGGTGCTTCGAAACGACGAACCTTCGCAACGGCGCACACTCGGGGGGAACACAATTTTATCTTGAAATTTTAGTGAGGGATCATCTTATAATGCTACCGTCGTCCTAAGCAAAATAAGATGCATAAAGGGATTAACATCACATGCAAATCATAAGTGACATGATATGGCCATCAACTCGTGCTTTTGATCTCCATCTCCAAAGCATCGGCATGATCTCCATCGTCACCGGCGTAACACCATGATCCCCATCATCATGATCTCCATCATCGTGTCGTCATCGGGGTTGTCGCGCGCCCACCATGCTCTTACTACTATTGCTACCGTTTAGCGATAAAGTAAAGCATTACAAAGCGCTTAATGATTGACACGCAGGTCATACAAAAAAATTAAAGACAACCCTATGGCTCCTGCCGGTTGCCGTGTACATCGACATGCAAGTCGATATTAACTATTACAACATGATCATCTCATACATCAAATATATCTCATCATGTCATTGGCCATATCATATCACATACATACCCTGCAAAAACAAGTTAGACGTCCTCTAATTTGTTGTTGCATGTTTTACGTGGCTGCTATGGGTATCTAGCAAGAACGCTTCTTACCTACGCAAAGCCACAACGGTGATATTTAAGTTGCTATTTAACCTTCTACAAGGACCGCCTTTTTCTATTCCGATTCAACTAAGATAGGAGAGACAGACACCCGCCAGCCATCTTATGCAACAAAAGTCACATGTCTGTCGATGGAACCGGTCTCATGTACGTGGACATGTAAAGTTGGTCCGGGCCGCTTCATCCCATAATACCGCTGAATCAAGAAAGACTAAGGAGGGAAGCAATCTAAACATCAACGTCCACAAACCCTTTTGTGTTCTACTCGTGAAAGCATCTACGCAAGATCCTAGCTCATGATGCCACTGTTGGGGAACGTTGCATGGGAAACAAAAATTTTTTCCTACGCTCACCAAGATCAATCTAGGAGATGCATCTACGAGGGGAGAGTTGGATCCACATACCCTTGTAGATCGCTAAGCGGAAGCGTTCAAGAACGCGGTTGATGGAGTCGTACTCGCCGCGATTCAGATCGCTGAAGATCCTAGCACCGAAGCAACGGTGCCTCCGCGTTCTTCACACGTACAGCTCGGGGACGTCTCCTCCTTCTTGATCCAGCAAGGGGGAAGGAGAGGTTGATGGAGACACCGGCAGCACGACGGCGTGGTGGAGATGGTGGTGGAGGATTCCAGCAGGGCTTCGCCAAGCACCGCGGAGTTCACGAAGATGGATGTGCGAGAGGGAGGGCAGCGCCGAGGCACGAACGTGTGTGGCTGCCCTCCCTCTGCCTCTCTTTATATAGGGGGGAGAGAGGGGAGGGGCGCCCTAGGGTTTACCCCTAGGGGCGGCGGCCAGGGCAGATGGGGAGGGGGCGGCGGCCAAGGGGCCAGGGTTCCCCCCCCCCAAGTGCCTTGCCCCCTACTCCATAGGGGTGCGGCAGCCCTAGGGGGGCCCAGCCCCCCTTGCGCATGAGGAGAGGGCCCAGGGGGGGGGGCGCACAGCCCTATGAGGGCTGTTGCGTCTCCCCTTTGTGGCCCATTAGGCCCGAAACTCTTTCCGGGACCCCCGAAAACCCCTTTCGGTCATCCGCCGACTTCCCGGTGCTCCCCGGAACACTTCCGGACTCCGATCACTCTCAACCTATATATCAATCTTCGTCCCCGGACCATTCCGGAGACCCTCGTCACGTCCGGGATCTCATCCGGGACTCCGAACAACCTTCGGTAACCATGCACTGTTCTCACTAACAACCCTAGCGTCACCGAACCTTAAGTGTGTAGACCCTGCGGGTTCGGAAACTATGCAGACATGACCGAGACACTCCCAGGTCAATAACCAATAGCGGGATCTGGATACCCATATTGGTTCCTACACGTTCCTTGATGATCTCATCGGATGAACCACGATGTCAAGGATTCAGGCAATCCCGTATACAGTTCCCTTTGTCTCGTCGGTATGTTACTTGCCCGAGATTCGATCGTCGGTATCTCTATACCTAGTTCAATCTCGTTACCGGCAAGTCTCTTTACTCGTTCCGTAATACATAATCCCGTGACTAACTACTTAGTCACTTTGAGCTCATTGAGATGACGTATTACCGAGTGGGCCCGGAGATACCTCTCCTTCACACGGAGTGACAAATCCCAGTCTCGATCTATGTCAACTCAACAGACACCTTCGGAGATACCTGTAGAGTACCTTTATAGTCACCCAGTTACGTTGCGACGTTTGGCACACACAAAGCACTCCTACGGTGTCAGTGAGTTACATGATCTCATGGTCATAGGAACTTATACTTGACATGCAGAAAACTATAGCGATAACTGATACGATCAAAAGCTATGTTTAACGTTTGGGTCTCGTCCATCACATCATTCTCCTAATGATGTGATCCCGTTATCAAATGACAACTCATGTCTATGACCTGGAAACCGCGGTCATCTTTGATCAACGAGCTAGTCCTGAAGAGGCTTACTAGGGACACAAAGTTTGTCTTATTTATCCACACATGTATTTGAGTTTCCAATCAATACAGTTATAGCATGGATAATAAACGATTATCATGAACAAGGAAATATAATAATAACTCTTTTATTATTGCCTCTAGGGCATATTTCCAAAAAAAGCCACCATCAACCAACACACGAGGAGCAAGGAATTATGTAGTTCATAACACTCAAAAACAAAAGCAACCATCAACCAGCATGCGTGGGGCAAAGAAGGATGCAGTTCACAACACTGAAAAACAAAAGCCGTAGTCAGCCAGCACGCGGGAAGCAAAGAAGGACGCAGTTCACAGCACTCAAAAACAAAAGCCACCATCAACTAGCACTCGAGGGGCTACAAACACAACGGTGCAGAGACAAGAACCAACAACTCCGCCACGAAAAACAAAAAAAAAGTGTGACATTAGACATGATCCAGTCACCGTGGAGAAGCAGCAGGTTAATGACCAAATAGATGAACTTCAATAAACTAATCATATGCACAACAGTTTGCTTAGCTGTATGACTTATGTATCAGTTTAAATTTTGTGGAAAAACAAATTTCCCACTGACTATGAGTTATTCAACTAAACCATCTAAAGAAAAATGGTGTATAGAGTATACCATATATATAGCAGTCTAGAGTAAAACTTTGACACATATTAATCCAAAAACGATGTAAAAAATGTAGTTAGCTGCATGGCACCATGAAGTTCAGAATAATAATTGAAGCGGTTCATACCACAAAAGTGCTTATTACAAAACACATCAAAAAGATGAAGCGTTCGAACACGCAAAATTACTTATTACAAATCAACCTCACAACCTTAACCAATCACGTCAAACGTGATTCTAACCGTACGATCCTCAAGTTCAAAGAAGTTGAGGACAACAACTTGCTCAGACTTCAGGGCACTATCAATGACAAATTCCTTCCACCCTTTCTGCAGACACAGCCGCCCATCAACGCCTACACGGTACTTGGCTGGTTGAATGTGTCCATTACCAAGAACAACTTGGAGAATTCCCTTCTTCTTGAGCCGGAGATACCTAACAGCTCGTTGGGGAATTTTCTGCAAAAAATCAGTACAGATTAAACACAATCTAATGTGTAGTGCGGAACTTGCAAACAAGAAGTACGCTTACAACTATTATGAAGTTCTTGAGACTACCTGCATATAGTACAAAACTACAAGCGGGAAAAATTGTGGAAACTATTACTTCTCATCTAGTATCTAAGCAGTTCACATATTGTAACAATGCAAAAAAAAACACGAGCTCCATGCACACAAGCAAAAAAAATAAAAACAACATATAAGTACAAAGTGCAGTGCACTTCAATAAAACAAAATAAGTGCATTCCTAAAAAACTAGAAGTTTAGACTATTATGGAATTATATAAAAAAAAGAAAACACAAAGAAAAAATCAGATCAAACGAAAAATACCATCTTGTAGTGAGTCTCCACATCTGTTGGCGTAAGCTGATGGACAAAAGGACGACTACGGCCAAGGCCACGACGAAGCAGGACGGAATAGAACGCAGAAACGTTGATGTGGCCCATATCCAATCCTTTTTTGAATACTGTGCGATATGCAAGCTGCTCCGCTCGCCCAGCTCGGCACAATACCTGCCGCCCACGACGAGCACGATGGGCCTGCGAGCAAGCTGAGCAATCGTAGTGTGTCGCACACTACAACCATGGTCGCATCAGGAGAGAATGGCGCAGGGGCCTGGAGCCATCGCAACAAAAAACTAGAAAAGGAAAAAACTAAAGAGAGGCTAGAGAAAGGAGAGAAGTTCCGGCTAGAGGAGAAATGAACTGCAAAGGAAGGGTAGAAGTTGGCCTACATTTATAGAATAGGAATGCAAAAAGGTCAAAACAAAAAATTAAAGGGGAGTTAATGAAAATTACATTACAAAGAATGAAGGACAATCAATAAAGGTTTATGTTACAAAAGAAAAAAATCTTACCAGGAAATTCTACAAAGACTTTGACTGCAGAAATTCCCACGAACTAACAGCAGATCATTAAATAATAATTCTCTAAAAAATTATAATCCACAGACCATTTTACGTGTGCAGTTCTCCAAAGTCTTACGAGGAAGTTCACTATATGCGTGCATGAAGTGCAGTACATGCTCAAAATGAAGCACAAAGAACAACAATTTTGCGCAGTGCACAAAAGCAGAATTAGTGCGCCTGATGCCTGATGTAGTCCTTAAATGTAAGCCATGCAATCCGCATCGTTGGCATAACCAATCACAACTTTAGCACAAAGAAGTATGCACGCAATGCAAAAATGTGTACACCTGCAGCACATGACCTTGACGAATGCAGTGCACATAGAGGCAACAAAGCAGTGCACACCCGTACACTAGAAAAAATGCTACGTAAGAGGGAAAAACAATAAAGATAAATGCTACCAGTGCAGTGCACCAAAATGTAGCGCAAACATGCGTAGTACGGAATGCGTGTACATGCAGTACAGAACCCTGATCGATGCAGTGCAAGGATGTTTTGCTAAGCAGTGCACACCCTTGCATTAAAAAAATAATACTTAAGATAGAAAATACATAGAAAAAAATTGACCACCACAGGTGTACCCGTCCCCAGCCAGTCTCGTAGTAGGTCCGCGCCCACAGAAGGCGAGTCGTTCTGAGTCACAATGCATGGGGACGGGCACATATGGGCCCACAGGTCATAGAGCATAGAGAGCGCCGTGTATAAGCGCCCAAATAAATAACCAGAGGAGTTCGATACGGCTACCTCGCCAATGCTTATAAACAGGTCGGGCGCGCCTTCCGCGGGCGAGGTGGGACTAAACATTAGGCCGCACATAACACACCGGGAACCAGCCGTGCTCATAGGCCGACTTGGGCCCAATGCGTCTTCACTCCCCGACCACAGGCCCAACAAGGCCCACCGAGAAAAAACAATAACTTCAAAAATAAAACATCAAAGAAAAATAAAACGCAGGAAGCCCGAAGTCAACGTACAAATGCAGTCCGCGACGTCCAACAATGCAGTTCCCCACGTGGAAGCACTAAGTATTAGTTGTTCTCAAATGCAGTTCTCTTTCTACTGCATTGCAGTATGGCTAAAATGTAGAATGCAGCCCTGTTAGTTGAGTAATTCAGTCATCTATAAAATAAAGAACTGCATGAAAGAACTCAATCAAGAAACTAAGTGTGCGTACATCTGTATGAATACTAATCCGATATAATCCAGTGCACGAAGAATAAACTTCACTTCCATGCAGTGCACTATGTGGATGTACGCAATTATGTTCTGGTAGAAAAGAAGTGCACTTACTAGGAAAATTCACCGAAAACAAAATCATCACATTTTCTGATAGTTGCGTCAATACCTTGAACTAGTCACAAAAAAAGAGGCGACGACGTTCCGGATTTCCAACGCACTACCTCATAGCATAACCTGTGTGCAGTTGCTACGTAACTTAAAACAGAGACCCACCACGCTACCACCCCGCTCCACCTCTCCCACGTCCTATCAAGTAGAGCAGAGGAGAGCAGAGGAGAAAACACAACTACTTTGCCCCCCCCCAAAACCCCATTGCATCTTCTTCTCCACAATTCCTTTCATTAACCTCTCTCTCCAAAAAACACGAGAGAGCAGAGGAGAGTCATGGCGGATGCACCTTTGTACAAGCAGCATCGCAAGTACACCAGGGAGCTCCACAACGTCGACCTCCACGGCAACCACAAGCTCCACGTCGTTTGCACAAGCAAGGGTAAAGACATGGACAAGATGTTGTCCACGCTCAGGAGGAAGCTCGGCGGAATGCCCGTCAAACTAGTCGGCGTTGATGTCGAGTACACGCACTACGTGAAGCCACAGCGGGCAGCAGTGCTCCAGCTATGCGTAGAAAAAGAATGCCTTGTCTACCACATCTCTGTAGCTAAAGACATGTCAGAATAACTATCAATCTGTACTATTGCTTGTCAAAATTGATTTTAAATTTTCTTCACTGCAATCGCCAATATTTAAACTTTGGTTCTCATTTTTCAAAAGCGTGGCATATGAATTCATTGACAGTTTTCATCTGGCTCCATGTATGTCACTCATGTGTTCAATTCTTGAATTATATGATCTAGCAATACACACAGTTTTATTTTGTTTTACCAAGTACAAACTATTTGGCTGAACAATAGAAAACTGCAACATTATTATACAAAACATGTATGAAATTCAGTTCAAGAATACAATCATGCACAAAACATGCATTGTTTTTGCAATATATTATCAGATTTACTAGTTATGCTGAACAAAGTATTAACAACTACTAAATGCAACAGATTCAGATATTCATATTGCACTTCAGTTTCAGAAAAAACAAAAAACATTGGTAGTTCTAAGAAAATAAACTATATTCACTCTATACATACATCTTGCAGGCCAATGGAACTAGACAAATTCCTCATGAATGGTGAGTACACCTTCGTCGGATTCGCCATTGAAGGAGACAAAATCAAGATGAAGCTATCTGGTTTGGAGATCAACTCTAATAACTACATTGATATTCAGGTGGAATGGAGAGACCCATACAATAAAAAGAAGTTTGACTCTTTGGCTGATGTTGCCGGCAGGATGATAGACATTCACTACCATGATCTGAAGAAAAAAATTAACCGCAAGGAGGACCATACTCTGTGGGGATTTTGCCCACTGCTAGATAAGCTTATCAAGTATGCAGCAATAGATGCATTCGCAACATATGAGTCATGGAGAGTCATCTACGATGTCATCATGGGACTGGATAGGGCAAAAAGAGACAAAGAAGCAAAGCAGAAGAAGAACAAGGCTGTAATCCAGTACATCAAATAGAAATAATTAAGGGCTATGTTTTAGTTTCACTTTACTTTAGTCATTGTGTTGTTCTTTGTTTCATGTATGCAAGCTTTTGATTATGTTCGTTGCTTCATATCGAACATTTCTTTTGTATAAACAATGTCGTTTTGGAATTAGCATTAAATTTTATTTCTGTTGTTTGCTTATGTATCACAGTTTGCTACTGATCAATTGCTTTTGCTGAAGATTAGTTTGTGTTAGAACAAGTACCAGAAAACTGAAAAAAAATTAATGTGTGATACCAAAACATACTATTCACATACAAAACATATTCAAAAACAAACGTTAAAAAAATTAAGTAATCTGACTACAACACATACCTGAAAAAGAAAGATTAATGCAGTTCACAATGGTAAAAAATAAGCATTACACATTTGTACACATGCAGTCCACAAAAAGTAATTATAGAAAAAGAACATTAATATTAATATTTATAAAGAAACGTGAATACAGTTCACATAACAAATATAAGGCAGTTCACAAAGTGTATACATGAAGTGTAGTACATGCATAAATGCAGAACGAAAGGGGCTGCAGCAACTTTCATTCAGTGCACAACATACAGACTTGGTACGCGCAGTGCAGTACTCAACGTTGGTGCAATCAGTACAAATGGCATCATTTGTACTACCACGAAATATATATACTCCAAAAGAAAAAATGCTTCAGATAAGGAAACAAAATTGACCACCCAGCTACAACCAGGCCCAAGCTAGTCCCGTAATAGGACACATAAAAATGTGTGCAGTTCTCCAAAGTCTTACAAGGAAGTTCACTATATGTGTGCATGAAGTGCGGTACATACTCAAAATGAAGCACAAGAGAAGCACTTTCGCGCAGTGCACAACACATAATTAGTCCACCTAATGCAGTACTTAAATGTAAGTCATGCAGTCCGCAGCGTTGGCATAACCAGTCACAACTTTGGCGCAAAGAAGGATGCACGCAGTGCAAAAATGTGTACACCTGCAACACATGAGTATGACTAATGCAGTGCATATAGAAGCAACAAAGCAGTGCACACACGTACACTAGAAAAAATGATACGTAGGAGGGAAAACAATAAAGATAAATGCTACCCATGCAGTACACAAAAAATGTAGCGCAAACATGTGTAGTACGGAATGCGTGCACATGCAGTACATAACCCTGATCGATGTAGTGCAAGGATGTTTTGCTAAGCAGTGCACGCCCTTGCATTGAAAAAATATACTTAAGATAGAAAATACATAGAAAAAAATTGACCACCACAGGTGCACCCGTCCCCAGCCAGTCTCGTAGTAGGTCTACGCCCACAGAGGGGGAGTCGTTCCGAGACACAATGCATGGGGACGGGCACATATGGGCCCACAGGTCATAGAGCATAGAGCAGCGAGCGCCGTGTATAAGTGCCCAAATAAGTAACCACAGGAGTTTGATACGGGTGCCTCATCAGCGCTTATAAACAGGTCGGGCGCGCCTTCCGTGGGCGAGGTGGGACTAAACATCAGGCCGCACACAACGCACCGGGAACCAGCCGTGCTCACACGCCGACTTGGGCCCAATGCGTCTTCACCCCCCGACCACAGGCCCATCAAATTCTCACAGCCCAAAAACAAACAAAGACCAACGACGCACAACTAGCAAGTTACTCCAGTACCCCCTCACCTTAAAAAATATGAAGTCCGCTGTGCAGTCCGGTATGGGACGGAAGATGTGCTGTCAATAAAGCATTGCAGTTCGCTTAGACGAATATTTTTTCCAGCCAATCAATGAGACTACCACCGCGAATCTTTTCACTTGGATACAACGACACAGTCCCACGTCACATCCTGACTTGGTTGATAGGCGCACGGGGTGTGACAGGGAGGCGACACACTGTAACGGACCCACCCCCTGCTCGGCCTCGCGCTAACGCACACAGTGTGCTTGGTTTACAGGCGTAGTGCGGACATTCTGTTTTTCCAACAATAGGACGCACGCAACCCCAGAGCCACACACCTAAGATAGACAGGGAGGCGACGGGGTGTGACGGACTCGCCTGCGCATGCGGCGCCGTGGCACACCGCCTGCTGCGTCTCGTTCCAGGCTCGGCCTCGCAGGGGGTGGGGAGGGGGGTCATGACCCCCCTCCCACCCCCTGCTCGACCTCGCGCTAACGCACGCAGTGCGCTTGGTTTACAGTCGCAGTGCGAACATTTTGTTTTCCAACAATAGGACGCACGCAACCCCCAGAGTCACACCCCTAAGATAGACAGGGAGGCGACGGGGTGTGACGGACTCGCCTGCGCATGCGGCGCCGCGGCATGCCGCGTCGCCGCTTGCTCCGGCTCGTCCCAGGCTCGGCCTCGCAGGGGGGTGGGAGGGGGGTCACGACCCCCCTCTCACCCCCTGCTCGGTCGCGCGCTAACGCACGCAGTGCGCTTGGTTTACAGTCGCAGTGCGGACATTCTGTTTTTCCAACAATAGGACGCACGCAAACCCAGAGCCACACCCCTAAGATAGACAGGGAGGCGACGAGGTGTGACGGACTCGCCTGCGCATGCGGCGCCATGGCACGCCGCATCGTCACCTACTCCGGCTCGTTCTAGGCTCAGCCTCACACGGGGGTGGGGAGGGGGGTCGACCCCTCCCATCCCCCTGCTCGGCCTCGCGCTAACGCACGCAGTGCACTTGGTTTATAGGCGCAGTGCGGACATTCTGTTTTTCCAACAATAGGACACACACAAACCCCAGAGCCACACCCGTAAGATAGACACTAGACAGGGAGGCGACGGGGTGTGATGGACTCGCCTGCTCATGCGGCGCCACGGCACGTCGCGTCACTGCCTGCTCCGGCTCGTTCCAGACTTCCCACCCCCCTGCTCGGCCTCGCACTAACGCACGCAGTGCGCTTGGTTAACTACAGGGAATACAAAGAGCAAATACAAATCTATAGACAACCAAAACAAATGGGCCCCCCAACCCCGCTCCCCTACCTTATAATACAAACAATAAAGAAATAGCCAACTGAAGGGCGCATCTTTAGGCAATAGTAGTGCACTTGGTTAGGTGAAACAGTGCAATATCATAAAAGCAACGCAGTTCCAGCATACACACATGAATGCAGGGTCTGCGGCAAAAAGTGCAGCAAAAAAAAAACAAAACAAAACAGGTGAAGCACAAACTTGTAGACAAATGCAGTGCTTTTTGTTGGACGAAGAAGTTTGGCATCACATGCAATGCAGTTTATGGGACACATAAGCTACATATAAGCGTGACAAAAATGCAAGTTCACACAGAACGTGTAAGTCAACAAAAATAAAAATATACACATATATATACTGTATGAATTATTTACATAAAATACACATACAGATACAAATTCGTCCATAAAACACTACTGCAAAAAAGCAGATGAAAAACCACAACAAACAGGAAACAAAAGTCTTTTCATACATTATATACCTTAGACACCACACAGTACACAACATGGACACTAGTTTTTGTCCATACATAGGGTTTTTACCAAGTAGATTGTTATAGCATCTGCGACTGCGACTGCGATTGCGACAAAGAAGTAAGCCCGAGGTCCGCAATCAGTTCTCGTAAATCAAGCGGCATGTCTTCATAACACAAAATGTTCGAAGAATTGAACAGCAGCTGGAACATGTACTCCGCCTTCCAATCTTCAACAGCAGGCTAAAAAAGAAAATTAAAAAAATGCAGACAGTAATTAAATAAAAAAGTTGTCATAAAGAACAAAAAGTGAAAAGGTAAAATAATAAAAAAAGGAACAAGAAAAAGAAGAAAATAGAGAAGGTGTTACGTCGGTTTTGATAATTTTCTCAACTAGATGTTGGCCGTCATACAACTGCGTCACCCTCAGAACATAGATTCCGTACTCGTTTGCTCCCTGCGCTGGCACGACCGGGTAAGAGGGCTTCTATGCTAATTTAACCCAGTCAGGGTGGTTCTTAGATTTATACACTTTTTCACCATAAATCGCCTTCAGCAACTGAGTCATCCTCCTCATCTGGCAAAAAAAGGAAACACAATGTAAAAATAACACACTCCACAGATCAAATTACTATTCAGACGAACAAAAAAATTACAAAAGTTGTTCTCAACGTCTAGACAGTCCCTCTTTTAAATGCACGTGAGGTCATTTTCCTTTTATTTCCTTTTTACAAGGATTATGGGGCTCTGAGAAAAATGCAGTTCTATCACGCATATGTTGCAGTGGACTACATAAACAAGTGTGGTTCTATGGGTGCTAACATTGCATGTGTAGTTTATAAAAAAAATGTAGTAGCAGAAACACAAAAAAGCTTGGCACTTGGCAAGAAAAAAAATGACATACCACTTCAGTGCAATCTGAGTGGTAATCACTACCGCGCCACTTTGTCGTGACATCAGCATGGCCAGTGTACTTCCTAGTGTCATGGATATCAAACTTCTGGCGATGCTGGTTCATCGTGTATAAGGAATAATGACCATCCTTGGAGGGCGGCATCATAATCTGTTCACATCGAAAAAACAAGGAATGAAATGAAAAATTATTTCAACACGTAGCACTAGAACCATTGTTCCAAAAAATAACTATAAAAAGAAATGCATCAAACCATAAAAAATAAATGAAGGGAAACAATGAACTTACCAGTTTTGCATCCAACAGGTTTACGTCGTCACCCACAAAAACCTTGAACTGGTTAACTGCATCTTGTAAAACAAACAGGCTATGCACAACTGGCAACACAGGGTTTCCTTCATCATATCTCTTCACAAAGGTTTCCATCTGAAGAACATACTGCAAAGAAAAAAGAACATGAAAAAAAGAATAAACAATGCATGAAGGCATGGACATAAAAAACTCAGTACAAATAGAAAAAAATGACATCACACGTTTACCGTGATAAATAACGATGAAAGTACCACACGTTCACCAGAATGATAAACTAAACCCATTTCAGGGTCTTGCTTCCAGTACTTGATGACAAAATCCATGAGATATGATCCATTAAAGCTCCTTTGCCAAATGTATTATAGATATATTCAACGGTGTAACTATCAAGATCACCAAAAGGACTGTTCACCATAAAAAACAAATTCCTGCAGTAAACATCCAGAGATGGGATCAATAAAATTAAAATTAAAAACAAAACACACAAAAAGGATCAAGGGCACACACATAAAACTTACTCGTGGTATTTGGTTACAAAATCTTTGCTCAAAACAAGATCCTTTATTTTCCTTGCCTCATCAATATATTTGAACCTCGGAGGCTTCAATTTCTCTATAGAGCATCTCAACTTAAAAGCCCTCACACCTGCCCTCTTGTTCAAAAAAACTTCAACGTCATCCACAGGAGGACGATTAATTGACACGGCGTAACAAAATCATCATCATCAACATCAAATACATCGCGTGGAGAGCTAGGTCGAGAAACACTTCCACCATCAGGTCCAGACACCACAACTGGGTTCAAACCATCTCCAGCCAAAGAACCAAAATTATTTGGAGAGATTACAGTGGCGCAATCCTCCATAACCACATCAGAACACTGGGACTCGAACAGTGACGTACAGCCTTCATGAAGCCCCCCATCAAAACCTAAAACCATGTAGAAAAAACATGGAAACAATCGGCACAAAAATACAAAACCAAAAAACATGCAATGCATCTCATTAAAATAAAAAATGCAGTTCACCAAAGAATATAATGCAGCACAATTGTCTACAGCAATGCAGTCCACTTGCCTACAGCAATGCAGAACGAAGAAATGTATACAAGAATGCAGCCCACTTGTATACAATAATGCAACTCACTTATAAAGAAACAATGCAACTCACTTGCCCAGAAAATAAAATGCATCTCATTAAAATAAAAAATGCAGTTCACTAAAGAATAGAATGCAGCACAATTGTCTACAGCAATGCAGTCCACTTGCCTACAGCAATGCAGAACAAAGAAATGTATACAATAATGCAGCCCACTTGTATACAATAATGCGGCCCACTTATAAAGAAACAATGCATCTCACTTGCCCAAAAAATAAAATGCATCTCATTAACACAACAAATAAATATACACATACATTCTAAATCACATAATTAACTAAACAAACTAGTAAAAAAAACCGTAAGAACCGGAAGCAAGCAGTAGACAAAAACTAAATAAAGGAAGGATAAATAAGTTCACTAAAACAACCTTTATCTGCAAAAACTAAAAGTGATGTTAAATCAAGGGAACACTTTCTCGATGTGAGCCAACTATAGAGCATGGCCTTTCTGATGTAGCCAATGCGCTCCACCCCAAACTTAGCAACTTGTACACCATCCCAAGTCTGCAGGAATTGAAACATATAGAATCCACAATCATGCGTGCAAACAAAAGAATAAAAAACATCAGTTTCATAAAATGAAATTAAAAAAAAAAACTTGAGCAGTATGGTGAAGAGCGGCTGTACGGAACACACACATTAGGCTGTAATGGGACAATGACATGTTTCAACACAAATCCATCAAGTGTAGGAGGATTTAGCGGCTCACCAGAACTTGAGCTTCCTTCTTTCCATGCACGCTCGATATTTTTAACCATCCTCCTAAAAACCCTGATCGTATCAGGGCTGCCAGGTTTATTGAGCGAGTCAAAAAATTCAAACCGCTTTTCTTTCACATTTAACACAACTAGACAATAATGACCAACTCCATCCCTCGTATCTGGCGGATCAAAAGTTGCAAAAAGGACCTGTTCGAAGCACGAATAAATAAATAAAATTATTATTATAAGAAGAAGAAACATAACATTATAAACACAAACAAGCAAAATATAGATTTCAACACACAAAAACATTACTCACCATATCCTTTTTATCAACACGCTCCTCGGCTTTTGAAGAGAACATCATTTTAACACTCCTGCCTACAATACCACCATTCCAAATATTTGTCTACCAATACAAAACCCAAAATCAAATAGTGCTCAAGAAAACATGTAGTCGCACGAAATCAGAAAAATAAAACAAAAAATGTCTGCATCCTTACACAAATATGGAACGAGACAACCATTGTCGGAGATCCCTTAAACTTATCTACCAGCAAAGATACCCCAAGATCTACAAGTTTTGTAATGAGCATCCCTTTACCCCAAAAGGATTGACCAACTTCGCCAATGGTAATATCACCCATCTCAGGTTTAAAAGCAATCATGTCCCTGAATTTTTCATGAAAAACTGAAACATAAGATACTAAAAAATAACAACAAAGAAAAAGGGCTAAAAACCAAAATTAGAAAATACATATGCACAATACAATTTCTAAATAACCATAGTTCTTCTTCTTGTCCTTCCGAACCCTCGTAACAGCAGCATACAAGTCATTGTATCTTTTCAGAAGAGCTGGATCAATGCTCGACGGTGTCACAACAGGAAGTTCGTCATCTGTAACAAAAAGATGAAGTTCACTTATCCAAAATAATGAAGTTCAAAAATTAAGATAAGGAAATTCTGCTAGCTATATGAAAATCACAAACAAAAGATCAAGTTTCAATTATCATTAAACAATGAATACAGATACCATAGTAATTAAACAAAATGAAATGAGAAAAACTTCAACTGCACTGTTCGAAACAAAACTCTTGCCTTGAGTGTCAGAGTCTCCATGCTGTTGTTCTTCAGAACTGACCAAAACATTTTCTTGGATAGGTTGCAACGAATCCACCACAACCTCACTGGACTGACCTTCTGCAGCAACATCAACATTTTCTGGACTTACAACAGTCTGGTCAACCGCAACGTCCTTAGATACTGCAGCTACATGAGGCTCCACTCTCGATACTTCAGGAACATTGTTGGCTGCCACACAAACAGGGGAAGCAACAACACTAACAGCAGGGACGACATTCTCCAGCGGCTTTTCAATACCAAAATTAGAATCTTCATGCCGACTGGGGGAAACATCATCATGGGATTCTTGAGCTACAGAAGGGTCTACATAGTCAACGGCTACCGATGCAGAAGCACCAACACTGCCACCACCATCAACAGCAGAACCGCCCTCATTCAGATCAACGTGAACTTCCACGTTTTCTTCTCCAGGCCGTGGAAAGATTAAAAAACACACAATAACAAAAAAATAAGCGTGGGGATAATTAACACAATAACAACTGCAACCCACGTGTATCAAAACAACTATAACTTCAACCCACATATACGTAAAAAAAGAACCGCAATCCACTTTATCAAACGCTGCAGTTCAGCTATGTTAAATACTAAAGCTTACATACATTAAACATTATGGATCACGCATGCAAAATGGAATCCAGTTCACTTCTGTCAAAGACTGAAGCTCACACATGTAAAACTATTGCAGCTAACATATGTAAATGAAAAATGCATATGAGTAAACATAACAGCATACATCAAGTTTACAACAAACAACAAAAAATTAGATTACAACACACTAACAGAACAAGCAATACAATTATACCTTATCAGCTACAACATCCGGAGGGGACGATGCATCAGCCAAGACCTCATCCTTCCCAGAGCTATCGTAGGACTCTTTGTGCACATCACAAGCAGCAACACCAGTCTACAGGCATAGAACAAACCAAAAACGAAAATAAGATGGTAACAAAAAAAAAGGAAAAACTTCAACTATGCACAAGCAGTACACACTTTACAACCGTGAAGTACAAAAAAAAATGCAAGTTTAAGAAGAGGGACGCATGGCAGAACAGTCATGGCAGAAGTCCTGACCAATTCCATCGTCCCTAGTTCCATGGACACCAGAAGATTCCACTCCAGCCTATCACAAAAAACAAAAATAATGAGGAGCAGTCCACATAATGCACAAAAGAGGTACAAAAGCCACAAAAAACTTAGAAACATACATTATCAACGCCAACGCCAGCGTCCTGATGGATCATTTCATCCAAAATATGCTCATCATCCTTCTCATACCGAACACATTTTTCCTCTTGTGAATGTCTCAATTGAGCATACGAAGACCGAACATTCGTCACTGCAAGCTTCAGGCTTTCAATCACGCCACAATAAAAATTGTGAGCAGCAACAATATCTTAATCTTGTGGGCCATGGCCAACAGGGAAAAAACCAACAATTGTCCTCAACCTGTCACTAGAGGTTGGCAAATCTTCTGTCAACTTCAAAACCTTCAGAAGTAGCTCATCAATCTCCTCGTGTTTTTTTGCCGCCAACAAATGTATGTTTAGAAGAGCTTCTATTATCAAACATCTGTCGAGCCATGAAACCACGAGTACGCGGCACCTCATCATCACAGGCAGGAAGCTGGCTACATATAGGCTCATAAAATCTAGCATGAGTGCTAGGTCCCGCATCAGAGCTGCCGCATACAGCTGCAACAGGACGGTAGTACACAATATCACCTGATGCCTTCCACTTCAAAAAAAAGACAAGAGGCAAAGAGAAGTACACATGTCAGTACTAGAGAAGTTCAGATTTATAATGGCTGCACCTTTTAAAAAACTGATATTAAAAACTCAGATACACTAACCGGCAGCTTCCCAAATTTGTAAGTTTCCAAGTAAATATTTCCCTTCACAAGCACATCCTGATTGTATAACTTCATCAGGTCCTTGGTCGTCAGGTACGACGCACGTGGCGTCAACATGTGCATGACTGAAAATTTGCGAAGCTTCAAGCAGTCAAGATACATAATCAGAGGGACAATGGCACAACCCTCTGCACAATTCTGCTTGCTGCCTTCTGTTTGCCACCTCACCACAGCTGCCTGCAACTCATCAACAACAAGCTGGCAAAAGTCCATCTGAGCCATAGCCGCATAATCCATGTTCTCTACCATTGCAGCAACTCCACCCAAACAAACTGCAGGCCCGGGGCACATCAAATTCTGGTAAAGTATCAGGAAGAACACCTTCACAGCAAGGTCAACAGTCACATGATCATCTTCCTGCACCAACACCTTCAACTTCTCAAGCAAGTTCTTGACACCTATACTTTTTGAACGGCCAAAGCCAAGTTCATCCTTGAGGGCACTCAACGAGTCACCATGGCCGCTAGCAGCAGGCATGGCTGCAGTGTGACATCCCATGGGTAAATCAAAAATGTGATGAACTGCATCACGATTGATTCGAAGAACCTTGCCATTCCCAAAGTCCATTATCATGGTGGCGGGGTCAATCACTCCCATCAGATAGCACATAAGAATCCGCGACACATTTTTATGTAATGTCAGTTCAAAGACAACACCAAATCCAGCATCCCAAACACGACTACAGTGTGCCTCTTACAACAAGGTAGCAGCCTTGCAAACAGTGGGAAGCAACAAACGTATGGTCTTATTAAATCAAGAATCATCTTCCTCAGCATCATCTTCAGTTGCATTGCTCTTACTAGACTTCTTCCTCTGTGTAAAGGGAAATACAATCCACATTAGAAGACTAGCCATGAAAAAAAGAGACAGAGAAAACACAGATTTAATAACAATGAAGGAATCAAATGCAGTCCACTTCAACAAACCTTTGGAACAACATCCACCTCCTCACCAGACTCACCATAAGCATCTTCATCGACATCATCACGGGCACGCTTGGGTAGAGTCTTAGATGAACCACAGTCTTTGCGTCTACCAATATGAACACCCCTCACAAAATCAGCAAGCACAAAGTCGTCGTCATCAGAGTTGGCACCTTCAGTGACATGTAGTCGCTTGCGCTGACGATAATCCTTTCCACCAGCTTTAACATTTCTCTTGCCAAGATTCTTGTTCATGCAAGCAACACGTGGACTCCGCCAAGGTGTACCACCTTCCTCACCAACAGTACTCAGCCTCTTGTTCTACAAAGAAGGCTTCTTCACCTTAGCAAATTTGGCACCCTTGGCACCATCTGCAGCTCTCCTCTGCTTCTCCTTCTCCGCAAACTCTTTTGAGTCACTTTCAAACCTCAACTTCTTCTTCCTTTGCTTCAACTCATATTCACGAAGCTGTTCTGGGACCATCCAATCCTGTGTAACTTCCTCTGTACCATCAACAAACTGCGATTGAGTTTCAGACAAGACGGGACGTCTCTGGTCAAAGCTCACACCAACATTACCCTCTGCAAAATAATGGTCAATCAATTGAGTAACCTCCTCAAACCCAGGCGCCCCAGCATGGAAAACAGACACTGCGTCAAATGAAGTTTGACTATGGTCGTTAAAAAGTGCACAAAAAGAACAAATGCAGTACACTTAGACATATAAATGCAGTGCTACAACCATAAGCTAAAAATAAAAAATAATGCATTGCACAAAAAACTTGAATGAAACAATAATGCAGTTCACAGATACATATAGTGGAGTTCACACATACAAAATAAATGCAGTCCTGCACACACTAACTTCACGTTTGTTACCAACAAAATGCCGGACTAGATACAACAAGGAAACGCCAATTTGTACAACATCAAGTTACCAGCACACACAAAATAAACAAATCAATCACATACCAGGAGGAGCCACACTTAGGGGAGAACATTCAATCGGCGAATTCACTTGATGTACTCCCTCGACATCATGATCCTTACCACCAGGACAACGAGAGCCAATTGGTGTATCATTATGAGAACCGCAATCACCTACTTGATTCAAAAAGAACAAGAAACATAAATTACAAAACATGACGCGCCAACTAATAGAGCATAAACTAATATACAGGATGATTTAGGAAACTAGATAAACATCAAACAAAATAAACAAAAAGCCTAAAATAAGCACTCCACATACCCTGAACTCCTCCTCCCACTCTGCTCGGCGAAGACATGGCGTTTGCCTGCACCACAACGGCGAAGTGACAGATATAAGCAACAAAATCGGCAAAAATCTAACGAAACCCTAGATCCACCTTGCTACACACGAGTATCGACTTCAAATCAAGATAAAAATTGGCTGCCTATGGAAAAATTACACAAGCAAAAACAACAACAGCAACTACGAGAATCACAAAACAAGACGAGGGGACGAACAAGACTGAGAACAAGCGGAACGTACCACAAAAAAGGTGCGGCGATGGCGGTGGCGGCGACAGCGGGGAGGAGGGAGGGTGCCGCGACGAGAACAGACAGGGCAGGACAGCGGGGGCGCACCGGCAAGGGCTCGCGCAGCGGACGACAACGTGGAATACAGGAATAAGTACCTCTTGAGGGCGCCGGTTCCTCGGGCGATGACGGTTGCTACGGGCGACAACGGTTTTGCTCGAGAGACGGATGCCTCGGCAAAAACTGCGAAAAGACGAGAAGGATCGCCCAGAACGGTGGGATCGCCTGGAACAGACACGTAGCACGCCCGCCTATGGCAAAGGCCAACATAAAACGAGCCGGCCCAAAAACGGCCCGGCCCAAAAACGTCCCGGCTAAAAATAAGAAAGACCACATCAAAACGCACATGTTGTAGTTCTATGTGAAGAACAATGAAGTTTAATCGGTAAAACAAAATAAAATAAACGCAGTTCGTAAAAAAGTTAAAATAAAAAAACAACATGCATGTTAAGAAAACGCATCCGAAAAGAAAAAGTCTACCTTCAAATAAGTGACACACAAAAAGAACAAAAAATTGGCCCCCAACCCCCTACCCCTCACGTACCAGGGACTGCAGTAAGTGCAGCCAAAAAACAGATGCAGTACGCACCACTAGATAAATGCAGTGCACGTAGTTACACGAAGCAGTGCGGTATAGCAATCTAGTTCCATTGCGGAATACATTATACTTTTTTTTCACGGGCTGCAGCAAGGACACGCAAAAAACGGTGAAGTACGCACCTGTAGACAAACTGCAGTTCTGTATTTAAGAAGATGCAGTGCAGAACTATAACCAATGCAATTTCATTATCATGCAGGATACACATAAAACGTAACAAATGCCCGTTCGCACAGAAAGCGGTGGTTAAAAAAATTACTGGTCGAAAATAAAATAAAACCATGTTAAAAAAACCACGTTCGCATACAACCACCCTACCGGAGCGGTTCCATCGCCACAAGCCCACGATCACAGACGCAACACCAACCCACGATCTGCACAACCACATCGTCAGCGAGATCGTGTAGTTCATCCGATGCGGCCATCCCACCCCGCACCCTCCCTTAAATTCAGACCCCTGCCAAAGGCCTTCTCATCCACAACAACACAGGTATCCATTTGCGCTGCCACCAAATCGCTCCATCACATCCATATCCACACAAAACACCAAGCCCTACTACCGGCGATGGTGTTCGCCGACGAGTACACGGACGTCGAGGCCCACGGCAACACCAAGTTGCACGTCATCCACACCAATGACAAGAAGCAGATGGCGACCACCCTCACGCAGTACGAGCGCCACCTCGGCCTCCGGCGCCACAACAACGAGCTTGAAGCGACGCAGAAACCCGCCCTCTGCCAACTCTCCATCGGCAAGGATCACCCGGTGCTTCTCTTCCAAATGAGTGCCGCTGAAAGGTGCACCGTCTTTGACAACTTCCTCGCCGACCCCAGGTACACCTTTGTAGGCTTCTCCATCGACGGCGACAAAACCAGGCTCGAGTGCGTCAATCTGGAGGTCGCCAACTTCGTCGACATCCAGAAGGAGTGGAGGGTGTCCGAGGAAACCAAGGAGTTGGACTCCCTTGGAGACGTCTACGGCAAGCTCATTGACGACTACTACAACAACATGAAGAAGAAGATCACCGACGACGAACACAGGTGCTGGGCCACCCTGCCTCTGTCTAAGAGGCACATCGAGTACGTGGAAAAGGACGCCTACGTAGCGTACGAGATATGGAACCGCATCACCCTCAGCCAGGACGGGCTTTGCCGTGCAAAGCTGGAGAAGGAGGAGCCCCCCAAGAAGCGTGCGAGGAGCAGCTAGGGATGTGGAGACGCTACCTGGTGAAGAAGAAGATGGTGCCGTCCAAAGAGCCAACAATGCCAGCGTCGTTTTAGAATTATCATCAAATTTGCTTTATGTTGTTTGCTTATGTATCGTTAGTTTGCTTGTGATCATTTGCTTTCGCTGAACTTAGTTTGCTTGCCATGCAGAATCACTTGTAATGATGAACTTTGATTATGTTAGTTTGCTTTCTGTTGAAATTAGTTTGCCGATGATGAACTAGTCGTACAGAATGCCTGAGATGATTTGTTCTCTGTTGTTTGCTTATGTATAATTAGATTCGAGCAGTGCGCAAAAAAGGTCGCATGCAGTGCAAGTTGTGTACCAATGCAGAACGGACTCTGTCAAATGAAGTTTACACATACCCAACAAAACAGTGCACACCCCTAAATTTGGAAAAACTAATACATAAGAGAGAAAACACAAAAAGAAAAATGCGATGTGTATATGTAGTGCGGAAATATATAAACGTGCTGTACAGAATCGTAATCAATGCAGTACACACATGATTTACTAAGCAGTGCATGCTACCTCTTGAGCTTGCGTTGTATTCCCTCGAAGAGGAAAGGGAGATGCAGCACAGTAGCGTAAGAATTTCCCTCAGTTTTTGAGAACCAAATTATCAATCCAGTAGGAGACCACACGTCAGTCCCTCGCACCCGCACAAACAAATAAGAACTTCACAGCCAACGCGATAAGTGGTTGTCAATCCCTTTATGGTCACTTATGAGAGTGAGATCTGATAGAGATGATAGTTTATATTTTTGGTATTTTTGGTTTAATAAAACAACAACTAAAAGCGGTAAAAGTAAAGTAGATGTAGATTGATATGTTGAGAATAGACCCGGGGGCCATAGTTTTCTCTAGTGGCTTCTCTCATGATAGCGATATTCTACGGCGGGTAAAATTTTTACTGTCGAGCAATTGATAGAAAAGAGAATAATTATGAGACTATCTAGGCATGATCATTGTATATAGGCATCACGTCCGAGACAAGTAGACTGAAACGATTCTTCATCTACTACTATTACTCCACACATCGACCGCTATCCAGCATGCATCTAGTGTATTGAGTTCATACGAACAGAGTAACACCTTAAGCAAGATGACATGATGTAGAGGGAAAAAGTCAAGCAATATGATGTAAACCCCTTCTTTTTATCCTCGATGGCAACAATACAATATGTGCCTTGCTGCCCCTACTGTAACTGGGAAAGGACACCGCAAGATTGAACCCAAAGCCAAGCACTTCTCCCATTGCAAGAACTATAGATCTAGTATGCCAAACCAAACCGATAATTCGAAGAGACTTGCAAGGATATTATGAGCACACATAAAAAGTTCAGAGAAGAACCAAATATCTTTCATAGATAACCTTGATCATAAACTCACAATTCATCGAATCTCGACAAACACACCGCAAAAAGAGATTACATCGAATAGATATCCTCGAAGACCGAGGAGAACTTTGTATTGAGATCCAGAGAGAGAGAAGAAGCCATCTAGATACTACCTATGGACCCGAAGGTCTGAGGTAAACTACTCACAACTCATGGTGAGGGCGATGATGATGATGATGAAGGCCTCCGTGATGGACCCCCCTCCGGTGGAGCTCTGAAACAGGCTCCAAGATGGGATCTCAACGGGAACAGAAGCTACGGCGGTAGAATTAGGGTTTTCTCTCTACGTATGGAGTTTCTAGGGTACGTGGATATATATAGGAAGAAGGAGGGCACCGGGGGCCACACGAGGGAGCCTCGAGGCAGGGGGCGCGCCTTGGGAAGGGGGGCGTGCCCCCACCCTCGAGGGCAGCCCCTCTGTCCCCTGACTTGGTCCTGAAGTTTCCTGTGCACGATTTTTTCCAAACATATCTCTCGCGTAGGTTTCATTCCGTTTGGACTCCGTTTGATATTCTTTTTTAGCAAAACCCTGAAATAGGCAAAAAAAAACAATCTAGTCTGGGCCTTTGGGTTAGTAGGTTAGTCCCAAAAATGATATAAAAGTGAATGATAAAGCCCATTAAACATCCAAGACTTCATAAATAATAGCATGGAACAATAAAAAATTATAGATACGTTGGAGACGTATCAGTGCACTCCCCAAGCTTAATTCCTGCTCGTCCTCGAGTAGGTAAATGATAAAGAAAGATTTTTTGATGTGGAATGCTAACCAAGATAGTTTTTCAATGTAATTCTCTTAACTGTGGCATGAATGTTCAGATCTGAAGGATTCAAGATAAAAGTCTATATTGACATAAAAAATAACAATACTTCAATCAATACTAACAAAGCAATCATGTCTTCTCAAAATACTATGGCTAAAGAAAGTTATCCCTACAAAATCATATAGTCTGGCTATGATCCCTCTTCATCACACAAAATATTCATATCATGCACAACCCCGATTTCAGCCAAGCATTTGTTTTCATACTCTATCTTTTCAAACCTTTCAATTTTCATGCAATACATGAGCGTGAGCCATGGATATAGCACTATGGGTGGAATAGAGGTGGTTGTGGAGAAGACAAAAAGGAGGGAGATAGTCTCACATCGACTAGGCGTATCAACGGGTTATGGAGATGCCCATCAATAGATATCAATGTGAGTGAGTAGGGATTGCCATGCAACGGATGCAGTAGAGCTAAATATGAATGAAAGCTCAACAAAAGAAACTAGTGGGTGTGCATCCAACTTGCTTGCTCACGAAGACCTAGGGCATTTGAGGAAGCCCATCGTTGGAATATACAAGCCAAGTTCTATAATGAAAATTCCCACTAGTATATGAAAGTGACTAAGCATGAGACTCTCTACAATGAAGAACATGGTGCTACTTTGAAGCACAAGTGTGGAAAAAGATAGTAACAATTGTCCCTTCTCTCTTTCCTCTCATTTTTTTGGAGGGGCTTCTTCTCTTTTTTTATTAGCCCCTCTCTATTTTTTGGGCCATCTCCCTTTTTATTGGCCTTTCCTCACATGGGACAATGCTCTAATAATGATGATCATCACACTTTTTGTTACAACTCAAAATTACAACTCGATACTACAACAAGTATGACTCTACATGAATGCCTCCGGTGGTGTACCGGCATGAGCAATGAATCAAGAGCGACATATATGAAAAATTATGCATGGTGGCTTTGCCACAACTACGATGTCAACTACATGATCATGCATGGCACTATGACAATATGATGCGTGTCTACTCGTACATACCATCAGCCATTAGGGTGGACTACTCCCTCCTCGTCATGGAGAGCACCGGGATGATGAAGATAGCCACTCGAGAGGGATTCCCCCCCTCCGGCAGGGTGCCAGAATGGGTCTAGATTGGTTTTCGGTGGCAACAGAGGCTTTCGGCGGCGGAACTCCCAATCTAGGTTAATTTTCGAAGGTTTCAGTATTTATAAGATTTTTTGGCGTAGGTCCCACGTCAGGGGGGCTTCTGGGCTGTCCACGAGATAGGAGGGCGCCACCACCTTCCCAGAGCGTGCCCTCCACCCTCGTGGGCAGCCCGTGGCTCTCCTGGCCCAACTCTTTTGCTTCGGGGCTTCTTTTGGTCCAGAAAAAATCATAAAAAATTGGCTCGACTATTGGACTTCGTTTGATATTCCTTTTCTGTAAAACCCTAAAACAGGAGAAAAACATAAACTGGCACTGGGCTCTGGGTTAATAGGTTAGTACCAAAAATCATATAAAAGTGTATGTTAAAGCCCATAAGACATCCTAGAAGGATAATATAATAGCCTGGAGCGATAAAAAATTATAGATACGTTGGAGACGTATCAAGCATCCCCAAGCTTAATTCCTGCTCGTCCTCGAGTAGGTAAATTATAAAATAAAACTTTTGATGTGGATTGCTACCTAACATAATTTTCAATGTAATTCTCTTAATTGTGGCATGAATGTTCAGATCTGAAAGACTCAAGACAAAAGTCTATATTGATGTAAGAAATAATAATACTTCAAGCATACTAACAAAGCAATCATGTCTTCTCAAAATACTATGGCTAAAGAAAGTTATCCCTACATAATCATATAGTCTGACTATGCTCCCTCTTCATCACACAAAATACTCATATCATGCACAACCCCGGTTTCATCCAAGCACTTGTTTTCATACTCTATTTACCGGGTTCCCACGGGTCGGTGACAAGGCATACGAGCGTCGTGCACGAAATAAGTCGGGCATGGTGCAAACACGAGCATCTCATACAACACATGCATTCGTTCTCGAAAGGTCGTCTCGGCGGTTATACCATTGAAGCGCGCATTTTCGGGGCATTCGAGATCGAAGTGGAAGTAGTCGTTCTCGGGACGGTAGTGGAAGTAGTTGTACACATCCGTAGATGTTCGGGGTCACGGCGAGGAACTTGACGTCCAGGCGGTCTTCGAGGGTCGGCAATAGTGGTACACATGTCGTCGTGGAAGTAGTGGTACACGACGACGGTAGTCGAACTTGAGGGTCGTCGACGTCGTGGTACTTGGCGTATCGTCATGTAGTCGTACAGGTTCCGTAGATGTACATGTCGTCGTAGCCGTTCGGGTCTTGGGGCTTGGCGAAAATCACGGACACGGGCTTGCGTTCCTAGTTTGGGGGGTTCATGACAGAAGCCATGATGGTCTTGGAGGTCAAAACCTGGGCGTCCTTGGTGTCCATAGCAAGGCAGTGGAGGTGCGCACAGGTGGTAGACATCCATGGCAAGGCGATGAGAAGGAGGCCAGGGCTGACGAGCTCGATGCACGGGGCGTCGCAAGGGAAGGAAAAGGACGGCGGGGATAGGGCGCCGACGGGCCGAAACTCCACTTGGCAGCTAGGGCGGACGACGGTGCGGTCGTGAGCAGAGAAGGCAGGTCGTTGGCGACTTGACCCGGCGATGGAGCATGCGCGGGCGATGGGGACGGGACTTGACGGCGGGATCCGGGGAGGAGGCATCGAAGATGGCTGGATCCAGGCCAGTTCGGGTCTTGGAGGCGAGGTAGCGGCCGGCACGAGGGAAGACGGAGGCGTGGAGACGGAGCCTTGTGGTGGTTGATAACACACAAGTGTAGGGGATCGCAACAGTTTTTGAGGGTAAAGTATTCAACCCAAATTTATTGATTCGACACAAGGGGAGCCAAAGAATACTCTTAAGTATTAGCAGCTGAGTTGTCAATTCAACCACACCTAGAAACTTAGTATCTGCAACAAGATAGTTTAATAGCAAAGTAATATGGAAATAGCGGTAGCAGCAATAAAAGTAACGGCAGTATTTTTGTAGAATTTGTAATAGTACCAGCGGAAAAGTAAATAAGCAACAAGCAATATGTGAAAAGCTCGTAGGCATTGGATCGGTGATGGAGAATTATGTCGGATGTGATTCCTCATGTAAAAGTTATAACCTAGGGTGACACAAAACTAGCTCCAGTTCATCAATGTAATGTAGGCATGTATTCCGAATATAGTCATACGTGCTTATATAAAAGAACTTGCATGACATCTTTTGTCCTACCCTCCCGTGGCAGCGGGGTCCTAGTGGAAACTAAGGGATATTAAGGCCTCCTCTTAATAGAGTACCGGACCAAAGCATTAACACATAGTGAATACATGAACCCCTCAAACTACGGTCATCACCGGGAGTGGTCCCGATTGTTGTCACTTCGGGGTTGCCGGATCATAACACATAGTAGGTGACTATAGACTTGCAAGATAGGATCAAGAACACACATATATTCATGAAAATATAATAGGTTCAGATCTGAAATCATGGCACTTGGGCCCTAGTGACAAGCATTAAGCATGGCAAAGTCATAGCAACATCAATCTTAGAACATAGTGGATACTAGGGATCAAACCCTAACAAAACTAACTCGATTACATGGTAAATCTCATCCAACCCATCACCGTCCAGTAAGCCTACGATGGGATTACTCACACACGGCGGTGAGCATCATGGAATTGGTGATGGAGGAAGCTTGATGATGACGATGGCGATGATCTCCACTCTCCAGAGCCCCGAACAGACTCCAGATCAGCCCTCCCGAGAGAGATTAGGGCTTGGCGGCGTCTCCGTATCATAAAACGCGATAATTCTTCCTCTCTGATTTTTTTCTCCCCGAAAGTGAATATATGGAGTCCGAGGGTACGTCGGTGGAGCAATAGGGGGCCCACGAGGCAGGGGGCGCGCCTAGGGGGAGGGGGGGCGCCCCCACCCTCGTGGACAGGGTGTGTGCCCTTGGTCTGGATCTTTCCACAGATATTTTTTATATTTTCCAAAATAATTCTCCGTGGATTTTCAGGTCATTCCGAGAACTTTTTATTTCTGCACAAAAACAACACCATGGCAATTCTGCTGAAAACAACGTCAGTCCGGGTTAGTTCCATTCAAATCATGCAAGTTAGAGTCCAAAACAAGGGCAAAAGTGTTTGGAAAAGTAGATACGTTGGAGACGTATCAACTCCCCCAAGCTTAACCCTTTGCTTGTCCTCAAGCAATTCAGTTGATAAACTGAAAGTGATAAAGATAAACTTTGACAAACTCCGTTTGCTCTTGTTGTTGTAAATATGTAAAGCCAGCATTCAAGTTTTCAGCAAGATCATGAACTAACCACATTCATAATAACTTTCAGGTCTCATGTCTACTCATATCAATGGCATAATCAACTAGTGAGCAATAATAATAAACCTCGGATGACAACACTTTCTCAAAACAATTTTAATGTGATATAACCGGATGATATCTCGCTAGCCCTTTCTGAGACCGCAAAACATAAATGCAGAGCACCTTTAAGGATCAAGGGCTGACTAGACATTGTAATTCATGGTAAAAGAGATCCAGTCACAATCATACTCAATGCAAATTAATAGTAATACATGCAAATGACAGAGGTTCTCTCCAACTGGTGCTATTTTATAAGAGGATGATGACTCAGCATAAAAGTAAATAGATAGGCCCTTCGCAGAGGGAAGCAGGGATTTGTAGAGGTGCTAAAGCTTGAATTTTAAATAAAGATGAATAATATTTTGAGCGGTATACTCTCATTGTCAACATAACAACCGAGAATCGTGATATCTTCCATGCTACACACATTATAGGCGGTTCCCAAACAGAATGGTAAAGTTTATACTCCCCCAACCACCAACAGGCACACTCCACGGCTAGCCCGAAACAACGGGTACCGTCCATACCAGCAACAACCCTGAGGGAGTTTTGTTTAATTATTTTGATTTGAGCATGGGACTGGGCATCCCGGTTACCAGCCATTTTCTCATGAATGATGAGCGGAGTCCACTCATCGTGAGAATAACCCACCTAGCATAGAAGATATAGACAGCCCTAGTTGATACATGAGCTGTTCGAGCATACAAAACATAATTTCATTTGAAGGTTTAGAGTTTGGCACATTCAAATTTACTTGGAACGGCAGGTAAATACTGCATATAGGAAGGTATGGTGGACTCATATGGAATAACTTTAGGGTTTATGGAAGTGGATGCACAAGCAGTATTCGCGCTTAGTATAGGTGAAGGCTAGAAAGAGACTGGGAAGCGACCAGCTAGAGAGCGACAACAGTCATGAACATGCATTAAAATTAATCAACAGTGAATGCAAGCATGAGTAGGATATAAATCACCATGAACATAAATATCGTGGAGTCTATGTTGATTTGTTTCAACTACATGCGTGAACATGTGCCAAGTCAGACCACTTGAATCATTCAAAGGAGGGTACCACCCCATCATACTACATCACAACCATTTTAATATCATGTTGGCACGCAAGATAGACCATTATAAACTCTCAGCTAATTAAGCATGGCATAAGCAGCTATGATCTCTAATTGTCATTGCAAGCATGTTTCATTCATAACAAGCTGAATCACGAACGATGAACTATCATATTTACAAAAACAAGAGAGGTCGAGTTCATACCAGCTTTTCTCATCTCAATCAGTTCATCATATATCATCATTATTACCTTTCACTCACACGACCGAATGGTGTGGATAATAATAATAGTGCACGTGCATTGGACTAAGTTGGAATCTGCGAGCATTTTAATACAAGAGAGAAGACAAGGTAATATGGCTCAAGGTTAAATCAACAATAAAGCATATGAGAGCCACTAAGCATTTGTATTATGGTCTTCTACTCTTGACCCCCAAAGAAAAGAAAAGGGACTATTTACACGGGAAAGCTCCCAACAAGCAAAAGAAGAACGAGAAATATTTTTGGGTTTTCTTTTAATTACTACTACTACAAGCAAGGAAAGTAAACTAGCTAAAAGCTACAACTAATATTTTTTTTTGTTTTTCTTAAGTTTTTTCTAACACACAAGAAAAAGACTAAGAAAATAATTGAAACTAAGCATGGATAGTACAATGAAAGAGTGTGAGCACCGACAACTAGAATAAGTGTGTGAACATGAATGTAATGTCGGTGAGGAACACGTACTCCCCCAAGCTTAGGCTTTTGGCCTAAGTTGGTCTATGGCCAATATTGGCTTGGTGGATATCCAAAGTTGTAGTTAGGGTTGTACTGAGATGCAGCAGCTACTACCTGCTGAGCTGCAGCTTGGAGACGGGCTACTCCATCGTCTCCTGATACTCATTTGCCTCCTCCCTGGTTATAGTATATCTCCCTTTTGCCTGAAAGTCAAACAAGGTAGGAGCAGGAAGAGCAATATGGGCGGCGTGACACCTGTTAAAGATTAGTTGATACTTGAGGGATTGTTCATCCCTCTCTATAAACTGATGACTAACTATAGCATTATAATCCAAATAAGCAGGCGGTAATAGTTCATCATTTTCATGTATAGGCACACCAAGACGATGGGCTATGCGAGTGGCATAGATCCCACCGAAGAAATCTCCATATAAACCATTATGATGTATCCTATGTGCAACAATAGCTCCCAAGTTATATTGTATATCACCTAACATAGCACTCTTGAGAACACTAAGACCTGGGACGCACATATGGCAAGCCTCATCTTTACCGTTTATGCATTTACCAATAAAGAGAGCAAAGTAATGAATAGCAGGAAAATGAATGCTCCCTATGGTGGCTTATGTGATTTCTCTAGATTCCCCTACAGTGATACTAGCAAGGAAGTCTTTATATTCAGATTTGTGAGGGTCACCCATACTGCCCCACTGCGGGAGCTTACAATCATCATTAAAATCCTCTAGGTCCATGGCGTAAGATTTATCATAAAGATAAAACAGGACAATGTGAGAATTACGTGAAGATGAAAATTTTAACCTTCTCACAAAGGTGTCTGTTAAGTAACGGTGTTGAGGGCACTTATCTTGCATGAAGCCCTCGAGGTCAGCATTACGCACATATGCGTCAAATTCCTCCTTAATGCCTGCTTGAACCATAAATTCTTCTAACGGCCATTCACAAGGCCGCACTTCAGCTTCCCTCGGTAGTTCATCGTCTGGCTCACGCATCGCGAGCCTTGGTTCTTGCTTCCTTGAAGAACCACCTTGGAAGATTTTCCTATACATTTTTCTGAAATTTTTAGTAACTCGAAATAAAAGTGAACCAAACTCAACAAGATTGATAGCAACAACTCCTACAAGTGCCTAGAGACTATATCATGCTTTAGAACTATTTGGGACCAAAGAAATTTGACATGCAAGCTCAAGAACAAGGTCACCATAGCAACAAAAATTTGCAAAAAATAAAGCACTAGAACAAAAACTAATTGGACCAATGGAGGAGTCACATACCAAGGAACAATCTCCCCAAACAGTTTTGTGAATGGAGCTTTGAGCAAGGAGATCGAAAATGCCAGCAAGATGAGCTAGAACTCGTGCTTGAGTTGGATGGTGATTTTTTGGGAGGAAGAAGAAGTGTGTGGGTGCAGGAATAAGTGGAGGGGAGCACGTGGGGCCCATGAGGCAGGGGGCGTGCCCTGTGAGGGTGTGCGCGCCCTGGATCCTCGTGGCCAGGTGCTGTCTCCCCTCGTTGTGTTTTCTGTGCCATATATTCTCAAATATTCTTGAAAAAATGATATTTCCTTTTCAGGGCATTTGGAGAACTGTTATTTTCGGGGTATTTTTTTAATGCACGGACAAGTCTGGCAACTGACAGAAAATACTATTTTTGCTTTATTTAATCTAATTAACAGAAAGTAAAAGGAGGGTACAGAAGGTTGTGCTATCTAGATTCATCCATCTCATGCTCATCAAAAGGAATCCATTAACAAGGTTGATCAGGTCTTGTTAATAAACTCTTTCCGAATAACATGATACCGGAGAATTTTCAAATAACACTAGGTTACCTCAATGGGGATATATATGTCCCCAACAATAAGAATATCATATGTCTTCTTGATAGTAGGAAGGGGAAATTCAAAACCTCCAATAGTAATAGTTGAAATTTTTCCAATAGAATTGATACTGTGGACCTGAGGTTGTTTCCTCGGAAAGTGTACCGTATGTTCATTACCATTGACATGAAAAGTGACATTGCCTTTGTTGCAATCAATAACAGCCCCTGCGGTATTCAAAAAGGGTCTACCAAGGATAATAGACATACTACCGTCCTCGGGAATATCAAGGAGAACAAAGTCCGTTAGAATAGTAACATTTGAAACCACAACAGGTACATCCTCACAAATACCGACAGGTATATCAGTTGATTTATCGGCCATTTGCAAAGATATTTCAGTAGGTGTCAACTTACTCAAGTCCAGTCTACGATATAAAGAGAGAGACATAACACTAACACCAGCTCCAAGATCACATAAGCAGTTTTAACATAGTTTCTTTTAATGGAGCAAGGTATAGTAGGAACTCCTAGATTTCCTAGTTTCTTAGGTATTCCACCTTTAAAAGTGTAATTGGCAAGCATGGTGGAAATTTCTACTTCAGGTATCTTTCTTTTGTTGGTAATAATATCTTTCATATACTTAGCATAAGGATTTGTTTTAAGCATATCAGTCAAACGCATACGCAAAAAGATAGGCCTAATCATTTCAGCAAAGCGCTCAAAATCCTCATCATCATTTTTCTTGGATGGTTTCAGAGGAAAAGGCATGGGTTTCTGAACCCATGGTTCTCTTTCCCTACCGTGCTTCCTAGCAACAAAGTCTCTCTTATCATAATGTTGATTCTTTGATTGTGGGTTATCAAGATCAACAGCAGATTCAATCTCTACATCATTATCATTGCTAGGTTGAGCATCATCATGAACATCATAATTAACATTATCACTAGGTTCATGTTCATTACCAGATTGTGTTTGAGCATCACAGATAGAGATATCATTAGGATTCTCAGGTGTGTCAGCTACAGGTTCACTAGAAGCATGCAAAGTCCTATCATTTTTCTTTTTCTTCTTCTTAGAAGAACTAGGTGCATCTAAATTAGCTCTCTGAGGATCTTGCTCAATTCTCTTAGGGTGGCCCTCGGGATACAAAGGTTCCTGAGTCATTTTACCACCTCTAGTTGCAACTCTAACAACATAGTCATTATTCTTACTATTTAATTCATTGAGCAAATCATTCTGAGCCTTAAGTATTTGTTCTACTTGAGTGGTAACCATAGAAGCATGTTTACTAATGAGTTTCAATTCACCTTTAACTCTAGACATATAATCACTCAAGAGTTCAATCATATAAGCATTACGTTGCAATTGTGTACCAACAAATGCATTGAAGTTTTCTTGTTTCACAATAAAATTGTCAAACTCATCTAAGCATTGGCTAGCAGACTTATAACGAGGAATATCACCTTCATCAAATCTATAAAGAGAATTTACCTTTACTACCTGTGTCGGATTATCAAGACCATGTATTTCTTCAATAGGCGGTAAATTCTTCACATCTTCAGCTTTAATACATATTTCTTTCATATATTTCTTTGCCTCTTGCATATCTTCAGGACTAAGAAATAGAACACCCCTTTTCTTCGGAGTTGGCTTAGGGACTGGTTCAGGAAGTGTCCAATTATTTTCATTGGCCAACATATTATTCAATAGTAATTCAGCTTGATCAACTGTTCTTTCCCTAAAAACACAACCAACACAACTATCCAGGTGGTCTCTGGAAGCATCGGTTAGTCCATTTTAAAAGACATCAAATATTTCATTCCTCTGAAGAGGATGATCAGGCAAAGCATTAAGTAATTGGAGAAGCCTCCCTCAAGCTTGTGGGAGACTCTCTTCTTCAATTTGCACAAAATTATATATTTCCCGTAAGGCAGCTTGTTTCTTATGAGCGGGGAAATATTTAGCAGAGAAGTAATACATCATATCCTGGGGACTACGCACACAACCAGGATCAAGAGAATTAAACCATGTCTTAGCATCACCCTTTAACGAGAAAGGAAATAACTTAAGGATATAGTAATAACGAATATTTTCATCATTGGTAAATAGGGTGGCTATATCATTCAACTTAGTAAGATGTGTCACAACAGTTTCAGATTCATAGCCATGGAAAGGATCAGATTCAACCAAAGTAATTAACTTAGGATCAACAGAGAAATCATAATCCTTATCAGTAACAAAGATAGGTGAAGTAGCAAAAGCAGGGTCATATTTCATTCTAGCATTCAAAGACTTTTCTTTCAACTTAGCTAATAAGTTCTTAAGATCATATCTATCGTTGCAAGCAAGAAAGTCTCTAGCAGTTTCTTCATCCGTAAGATAACCCTCGGGAATAACAGGCAATTCATATCTAGGGGAGAAGCTTCATCATCACTTTCATAAATATTATCAGTTTCAATGTTTGCATTCTCCCTAACCTTAGCAATTTGTTCATCTAGAAATTCACCTAGTGGCACAGTATTGTCAAGCATAGAAGTAGTTTCATCATACATAGCAGAAGTGGCATCATCAAGAACATGCGACATATCAGATTCAATAGCAGGAGTAGGTGTCGCAAATTTACTCATAACAGAAGGAGAATCAAGTGCATAGCTAGATGGCAGTTCCCTACCTCCCGTCGTAGTTAAGGGAAAGATCTTGGTTTTGAGTCCTTCAAATTCTTCATATGATCAACAGATACAAATCCCAAGTGACTTAGAGAATATAACTATGCTCCCCGGCAACGGCGCCAGAAAATAGTCTTAATAACCCACAAGTGTAGGGGATCGCAACAGTTTTCGAGGGTAAAGTATTCAACCCAAATTTATTGATTCGACACAAGGGGAGCCAAAGAATAATCTTAAGTATTAGCAGCTGAGTTTTCAATTCAACCACACCTGGAAACTTACTATCTGCAGCAAGGTAGTTTAGTAGCAAAGTAATATGGAAATAGCGGTAGCAGCAATAAAAGTAACGGCAGTGTTTTTGTAGTTTTTGTAATAGTAGCAGTGGAAAAGTAAATAAGCAACAAGCAATATGTGAAAAGCTCGTAGGCATTGGATTGGTGATGGAGAATTATGTCGGATGTGATTCCTCATGTAAAAGTTATAACCTAGGGTGACACAGAACTAGCTTCAGTTCATCAATGTAATGTAGGCATGTATTCCGAATATAGTCATACGTGCTTATGGAGAAGTACTTGCATGACATCTTTTGTCCTACCCTCCCGTGGCAGTGGGGTCCTAGTGGAAACTAAGGGATATTAAGGCCTCCTTTTAATAGAGTACCGGACTAAAGCATTAACACATAGTGAATACATGAACTCCTCAAACTACGGTCATCACCAGGAGTGGTCCCGATTGTTGTCACTTCGGGGTTGCCGGATCATAACACATAGTAGGTGACTATAGACTTGCAAGATAGGATCAAGAACACACATATATTCATGAAAACATAATAGGTTCAGATCTGAAATCATGGCACTCGGGCCCTAGTGACAAGCATTAAGCATGGCAAAGTCATAGCAACATCAGTCTTAGAACATAGTGGATACTAGGGATCAAAACTAACTCGATTACATGGTAAATCTCATCCAACCCATCACCGTTCAGCAAGCCTTACGATGGGATTACTCACGCACGGCGGTGAGCATCATGGAATTGGTGATGGAGGAAGGTTGAAGATGACGATGGCGATGATCCCCACTCTCTGAAGCCCCGAACGGACTCCAGATCAGCCCTCCCAAGAGAGATTAGGGCTTGGCGGCGGCTCCGTATCGTAAAACATGATAATTCTTTCTCTCTGATTTTTTTTCTCCTCGAAAGTGAATATATGGAGTGCGGGGGTACGTCAGTGGAGCAACAGGGGGCCCATGAGGTAGGGGCGCGCCCAGGGGGAGGGGCGCGCCCCCACCCTCGTGGACAGGGTGTGGCCCCCCTCGTCTATATCTTTCCGTGGATATTTTTTATATTTTCCAAAATAATTCTCCGTGGATTTTCAGGTGATTCTGAGAACTTTTTATTTCTGCACAAAAACAACACCATGGCAATTCTGCTGAAAACGGCGTCAGTCCGGGTTAGTTCCATTCAAATCATGCAAGTTAGAGTCCAAAACAAGGGAAAAAGTGTTTGGAAAAGTAGATACGTTGGAGACGTATCGGTGGTCGACCGGTGGTGAAGGCTAGGTGCACGAAGGGTTCCAGGACGTGGCGGCGAAGCTGCGGACCACGATCGAGCACAGCTCGATGCAGAGGCATCGGCGGCGGCTGCGGCTTGCTCCGGGTGGCGAGGAACGGAAGGCGGCAGGGACGCGAAGTGGGGTCGCCGGGATCTGAACGAGAGGGCGACGGGGAGGACCGGTCTTGACGGACTGGTGGCGGAAGAGATCGAGGAAAAGGGGCAAGGAGATCGAGCGAGAGGGGCTCCTCTCCATGGCGTGATGCGTGCATGTGGCGGCGCGAGGTGGCACTACTAGAAAAAGGCCTACTAATGGCGCACCAGTTTTGGCCATTAATGGCGCACTACTGGTGCGCCATTAGTAGCACGCCATTAGTATTTGGATACTAATGGCGCACCACTGGTGCGACATTAGTATCTAGTATACTAATGGCGCACCACAGGTGCGCCATTAGTATTGGGCACGGTGCGCCATTAGTATGCCTCTCAGGGGGGCATATATATCCAGGTGCTTGGCATACTAATGGCGCACTACATAGGAGAGCGCCATTAGTATTTTTTTTCAAAAAAAAATTCAAATTTTTTTAAAAATTTTTATTTTTTTTTTAATTTTTTTTCCTTAATCTCAAGTCGTTATGGCTTAATCTGGGGTCAATTTGCTTAATCTCAAGTCAAATCGCACTCTGTGGTCAAACTTCCCATAAGATCACCCATCCTCACACTACTTCAACCCGAGCACGCTTAACTTCGTAGTTCTATCCAACCCCAGCACCAGCTCACTTCACAAGCACTTGTTGATATATCTATCATATCAATCCTATTAACCCTTCTTGATGTCTAGGAGTTTGTTAATGTTCATGAGTATGATGAAATTTTGAAAATATATTTCAAACTTCCCGGTCATATTACGTATTATATTTTGGGGAAAAAAATTATAAATTCTTTTTCGAAAATTTTATAAAAAAAATTTCTGTTACTAGTGGCGCACCTAGCAAACGGTGCGCCACTAGTAAGTTTGAATTTTTTTGCCTCTCGATCTTAAAAGCCCCGTAACTTTTTTTCTATTAGGTTTTTGGGGATTTTGAAAATGTTTAACGGGGTTGCCCCAGTTAAATTCGGATGTAACTTTTCGGGTAGATGATTTTTCATATTAAAAACTTTTTAATCCGAGTTCGTATGCAAAAGTTATGCCCGTTTTACTAAATTCCAGACATATTTTGCAAATAAAGTCAAAATTCATATTTGTAAATTTTCCCAAGAAGTAGACCACATATCACATGGAAAACTTATTTTTTTTTTGACATTTACATCATTTTCTTTTATTTATTTTTGAACTTGAGGGGGGGTGTGGGGTGCATTAATGGCCAAGATAGTAATGGCGCACCGTGGGAGTGGTGCGCCATTAGTAGTTGAACTTACTAATGGCGCACCACTCCCACGGTGCGCCATTAGTATTTTTTGAAAATAAAATTAAAAAAAATAAAAGGAAATTTTGAAAAAAAATTACTAATGGCGCATCATGGATGTGGTGCGCCATTAGTAGTTTAACTACTAATGGCGCACTATACACTGGTGCACCATTAGTATTTTGAAAAAAAAATGAAAAAAAAATGTTTCTAATGGCGCACCACATCAACGGTGCGCCATTAGTATTTGGATACTAATGGTGCACCAAGACATGGTGCGCCATTAGTATATACTAATGGCGCACCACGTGTCTAGTGCGCCATTAGTAACAATCCTATCTATAGCCCTTTTCCTAGTAGTGTGGGGGGAGGTCGAGAGACTCAGAGCGAGATGGGGATCGGGCAGAGGATTGCTAGGGTTAGGAGAGGGTTGATGGGCTTTAGAGATCGGCCCAGTTACTGCTGCAGGTTGGATTAAAAGAAAGTAAAATGATTTCCTTTTCTATCTACGAAAAAGAATTAGAAGCAAAAATATTTATTTGGAGGAGCCAAATAAATATGAATTGAACTAGCATTTGGCATGTGGCTACTTTGATAGATCAAAGCTCCACAACTAGAGGATGAGTATTTGAAGAAGATGAAGGATTAAAAGATAAAAAAACAAGAGGGAATTAAGATGCAAGTTTGTTATGGCTAATTCCAAAATGATGGAATATTTATTGTAGCGCCCTAAATATTGGGAGGATATGTTATAAAGTGAAATCACAAGTGAATTCCCTCGATTTAAATGGATCGACGACCCAACAATTTATTTAGTTGAGATGCAAAGATTAATGACGTGATGGCATGATGACATGATGCAATGCAAAAATAAAAAGAGCAAGCAAAAAGAACACACGGCGAAACTCGGAATAGCTGAAAGTATTCTGGAGCGTCGGTCTTGGGGCGTCACAACTCTCCCACACTAACAGGGGATCTTGACCCGAGATCCTGGAGATGGCACCGGATATAAGAGGAAAAGGAAGAGGTAAAAACCAAGTTGCTTCTTGACAAACGAATGAAACCACGGTCCTTGAGATGTTGAACAAATTAAAAGAATAATACAATGGAGATGAACGAAGATGAAAAAACACTTCGTTAGAAAAGAGGAATAAGGAACATTACGAGAACCTTGTAGGTTGAAAGACATGAAACACAAGCTCAAGGGTCATGAAAAGAATTTAAAAGTCACTCCGGTTAAAAAAGATAGAGAGGAATAATAATGAAAGAATTTGGACAACACTCCGACTGAAAATGGAAGGAATTTAAACATGAACTCGAGAAGATGGGATGATACTAGATGAAATCAACAACACACTGCCTCTGAAACAATTGAAATAATGACACAAAGGGTAAGAAGGTTTCTGACAGCACTCCGGTTGACAAGAGAGGCAAAACTTGATAAGATGAGGGAACTTGAATGGAGGACACAACACTCCTGTTAAATGGACCAGAAAGGAAAAGAACATGATCTTGACGAAACGAGAAGATGGTCAAAGAGAGCAATATCACAATGCCTCCGGAATGAAGAATAGAATATAGATCAATGAAAGAAATGAACGGAGAAGAAAATGACAACTTCTCCCACAATTGAATTTGAAAGAGCATCCTTACAAAGATGGATTGAACAGAGTTGTTGGAAATTCAACAACGAAAAGAATCAGTTTGATGTGGGCTTATGGAAAACATCTAAAAACTTGAGGTGAAATTCTACCACTAACGGAAACAATTGATTTGATTGAGAGCACCAAAGAGATGAAAATGTTCTCCCACCAAGATGATAAAGAGATAACTTGGATCATTGATAAGCACAACAATAGCAACGTTCCCTATGGAAGGCTTTAGGTGAAATCTATACCAAGATACTCCAACAAAGAAATTATTATGGGTTGAAACAACTCATAATCAAAGAGAAAATGATGATTTTACAATATCTCATTCCTGACAACTTGTGAATCATGAAACATGAAGGAAATTGTCAAGAATGACATAACACCACCTCAAAAGATAAGGGAGCAAATATTTGCACTTTGAGGATGAATTAAATCATTATGAACCACCATAAAGAACACCGGTAACAAAAGGATGAGAAGTGAAGGATGAAAATAATAAGGTTGAAGCCTTGCAATGATTTAGATGAAGGTTCATGACGAGATAATGAGAGAGCTTGGAACTCCTGAAGGAAAGATGAAGCACTTGAAACCGAGAATTTATTCCTCATGAATAAACTCAGAAGACAGGGATTAATCACTTGTATGAAACAAGAATAAGAATTATGTTGCGTGTATCCTTCATCAACTTAAATCAACGAGAAGCAATGGATTTAGCATACTGCTTATTCTCGTTGCAAAGAATTAAAGAGAGATCTCACACAATCTTGAGAAAGTATTCAACGAATCATCAGTAGGATTTAGAAATAATGAATGAATTAATACGATAACAAAGGAAGATAAATCTTGAACGAACCACCGTAAGAATTGAAAACGAACGAAGAAAAGAGAACGAATCGCCGAGAAGAATTAGAAAACGAACAAAAATACTTGAGTAAATTTAGATACAAGAGAACAAAGAGATCCCGAGCTGACTAGAGAATACTTGAATGATGCACCCGAAGAATGTGGAGACCAACGAAGAGGCATCAATTAAGAATAGTTGGAGGACGAAGTTGAAAACTGAGAACGAAGAAATCTTCTGAAATGATGGCCTTCGAGGGATCACAATGGAAAGAATTCATGAAATGATTCGGATGATATGAAAAGATTCCTCGTGATCGAAACAATTATGAGGATGGCATGAAGCTAGAACCACGAAAATTCAAGAGAACGGACCAAGATTTAGAAGAAATTCTTCTTCGATCTTCAAAATTCGAGGAAGACGGTGAGATACACCACCATGAATTGTTGAGGCACTCCGGAATGAAGAATAGAAAGATTGAACCAACAATGAAAAGAATTTGAAAGCGGTCTTGGAGAATGGTGTATGACTGATGGAATCCATACTTACGTCATAGTTTGAAAATAATTTGACAATTACTCTGTAAAAATTAGAAGAGTCAGGTAAGATCCTGGGAAAAGACCTATGGGTTAGGGCCCGCTCAAAAGAAACACCGTTGAAATGATTTTAAAAGAGAGATTGCACCGGTTGAATTAAATGGCTTGAATGAGATAACAACCTCGAAATATCTTGAGCGGATTAAGAATTGAAACACGAATCTTCCGAGATATCTTGAACACTCTGGAGAAGAATTAGAGAGAGTTGAATAAACATGAGAGACTTTGGATAAGAAATTCCAACATGTGAAAACATGTGAAACAAGAGGAAAATATATGATTAACACCAAAGCTTGAATTTAGTTCACCAGAGAAGAAACGAGAACGAAGAATGATAAACTTGAAACTCGTGAGCATCTTCATCAGAAATCACCAGCTAAGAACATTGAAGGAAAAGAATGAAGAAACATCACATGAATAAAATGGATATTTCATTAAGGACTCTGGCTCCATGAAGAAAAGGGTGGGAGGGTGGGAAAAACAAAGACAACTTGGGATGAATGAAGCATACATCATTGAGAAAAACCAAGAATCGGTCTTGCACATATGGAAAGGATCGGGTTAACTTGAAGAGAAATGCATCGGTTGAAAAAGAATATAACATGACAATCTTGATGATCAAGAAGAACTAGCACTACCATATAAATATGAGAACACCGATTAGGAAAGGTATGGAATCAACACTTGACATCGAAGCAAATCGAATACTACAACTCAAAACAAAACAAAGGATTTGGCATGCGAAAGAAGCCGGAACAAATATATGATAGAGGTTTCGTCCAAAGTTTTCGTGATGAGGCCTCCCGGGCACGACGTTAGAATGGACATTGCATCCCTGAATCAACATAGCCAAGGATTCATTGAGATGCAACCTCCAGTGTAAAATCGACCGTGACAAACGAACCACTAGATGTTTGAACCCCAACCTCATATCATGCATCTGTTGGAAGATTTCCTAAGAGATACTTGAATTCCCACCTATAAATTCATGAAGCTTTCCGGTTATGCAATCTGGTGTTGGGGATACAGGGGAAGCACCGCATATCACACAACTAATAAGTCCTACATCCAGCTGTATCCATCCGTCAACACATAACCAGGCACCTTCGGAAACCGTTTTGCCTCAGACATTCGAATAGCATCCGCTATACTAGCGGTGGCAATACTCCCGAACTATCCCCCCAGTACTGGGTGACGTCGGGGTTATCTCACCACCAGACATGCATAGAAGCGTTTTCAATGTCAGCCACCTCTAGTATTCCAGAACTGCAATGATATAATTTTGACGACAACACCTCGGATCTCAACTCCCCTGGACACTGCCACAACCCCTAAATGATAGGAGGCACCAAGAACAATGTTCTCGTCACAAAGATATCGAAACGATCCCAACAATACATGCGCGATCCTAAAAAAATGTGGAACAGATGGTAGCAAGATTAAACTTCTACGTCAGGAGTCCTCACCAAAGTGACGAAGGGGATAAGGAGAAAAAGAATTCCTACTCTCCGATATATATATAATCCTAAGACTCAAAACATTTTTTTAAAATTGTAGACTCAACATCGGCATCAGTTCGATCAAGCAGGGGCTCCTAGGTCGGGGAAGGCTCTGATTACCAACTAGTAATGCCCAAGATGCGACTATATCTCCTACGTGTCGAGGCACGACTTAGAGGCATAATCGCATTTTGGTATGATCGCAAGAAGGTTATCTTCACACATTCCCATGTACAGGAAAAAAAAGGAAAAAATACATAGTTGGCTTACAATCGCCACTTCACACAATGCATAAATAAGTCATACATTCATCCAAGTAAAATCACGGTCTGGCTACGGACAAATCCAAATGAAAAGAAGATAACCACCCACTATGCCCGATCGTCCCTAGTAGGAACCACTACTGATCGTCAGGATACGTCACGTACATACGCCCACGTTCCTCGGCGAACTCCCACTTGAGTTCTTGGCCATCAACTGAATCGTACTCGGTTGTACCTGCATCTATGTTTGTATTAAATTGTGAGTCACGAGGACTCAGCAATCCCATTCCCGGGTATAAAAACTATCAAAGCCTTTGGGTAAGGATAAAGTGTATAAGTGGGCTGTTGCAAGCGCTAAGCGTATATGAGGTGGCTAGCTTACGTATCATCAGAGAAAGAAGAGAAGTGAAAGCCATCGTTCGTGAACTAAGTCATGATCACTAGATGATCTTGTCTACCTACGAGTCATCCATAACCCTGCCGTGTTCTCTTCCCGAACTCCCTCAAAAAGAGACCATCATGACTACTCACACGGTAGTGTATTATGTTTGAGGTTTTGTGTCAAGTTATCTACAACCAGATATTAACAAATTCCAATCCGCCACATAACCACAGGCATGGCTTTCGAAAGATCATAACCCTGTAGGGGTGTCCCAACTTAGCCCAGCACAACCTCTCGCGATCAACAGAGGTAAAAACTCCTTATCTTAGGGACTACCCGATCAGACTCGGAATCCCGGTGTACAAGATATTTTGATAATGGTAAAACAAGTCCAGCAAAGCCTCCCGACGTTCCGACACCCTGATAGGATCCGCGTGTATCTCGTCTCAAGCCACGATCGGATAGGTCAAGCTACGAGTGAATACCAGATACCCCTCGGGTTTCCCCGAGGCGGCCCCGCAGGCTGCCCAGTTTGGACCAACACTCATGAGGAGCACTAGCACGGGTAGGTGCTAGCCGATCCCTATGCAAGTTTTAGTTATTAGGCAAATGGTAAAATTAATGTTGGGCCTTGCTGGAGGAGTTTTATTCAAAGCGAACTATCAAGGGGTCCCCATATACCCGACTGCGTTAGGAACAAAAAATCAAGGAACATAACACCGGTTTATCGGTTCTTAAGGTGGCATGAGTGGAACAAAAGACCGAGCAAAAGGCCAAGCCTTCATCCATTGCCAAGTATATAAGGTGCATTAATGTAAATAATAGATATTGTGTTATTCCCAAAAACCCAATCCACATGGAGCAAACTTCATCTTCACCTGAAACTAGCAACGCTATAAGAGGGGGCTTGAGCAAAAGTGTAACTTAGCCAAACAATGGTTTGCTAGGTGGGTAGTTAGAGGTTTCCTGGTAAGGTGGGAGCTGACATGCAAAAGGATAGGTATCACGACAAAGCAATAGAGCGAGGCATCTAGCATAGTGATGACCCACAAGTGTACGGGATCTATCGTAGTCCTTTTGATAAGTAAGAGTGTCGAACCCAACGAGGAGCAGAAGGAAATTATAGGCAGTTTTCAGTAAGGGATTTTCTGCAAGAACTGAAATTATCGGTAACAGATAGTTTTGTGATAAGGTAATTGGTGGCAAGTAACAAATAGTAAAAGTAAATAAAGTGCAGCAAGATGGCCCAATCCTTTTTGTAGCAAAGAACAAGCCTGGACAAACTCTTATATGGAGGAAAGCGCTCCCGAGGACACATGGGAATTATCGTCAAGCTAGTTTTCATCACGATCATCTGATTCGCGTTCGGTACTTTGATAATTTGTTATGTGGGTGGACCGGTGCTTGGGTGCTGTCCTTACTTGGACAAGCCTCCCACTTATGATTAACCTCTAATGCAAACATCCGCAACTACAAAAGAAGTATTAAGGCAAACCTAACCATAGCATGAAACAAGTGGATCCAAATCAACCCCTTACGAAGCAATGCATAAACTAGGGTTTAAGCTTCTATCACTCTAGCAACCCATCATCTACTTATTACTTCCCAATGCCTTCCTCTAGGCCCAAACAATGGTGAAGTGTCATGTAGTAGACGTTCACATGACACCACTAGAGGAGAGACAACATACATCTCATCAAAATATCGAACGAATACCAAATTCACATGACTACTTATAGCAAGACTTATCCCATGTCCTGAGGAACAAAAGTAACTACTCACAAGACATAATATTGTTCATGATCAGAGGGGTATTAATATGCATAATGGATCTAAACATATGATCTTCCACCAAATAAACCAACTAGCATCAACTACAATGAGTAATCAACACTACTAGCAACCCATAGGTACCAATATGAGGTTTGGGTACAAAGATTGGATACAAGAGATGAACTAGGGTTTGAGAGGAGATGGTGCTGGTGAAAATTTTGATGAAGATAACCCTCCCCAAGATGGGAGAGTAGGTGGTGATGACGGCGGTGATGATTTCCCCCTCTCAGAGGGAAGTATCCCCGGCAGAACAGCTCTACCGGAGCCCTAGATTGGTTTCCGCCTCGAGACGGCGGCGTCTGGTCCCGAAAGCATCCTTCTGATTTTTTTCCAGGTCAAAACATCGCATATAGGAGAAGATGGGCATCAGGGGCGATCTGGTGGCCCACGAGATAGGGGGCGCGCCCCCACCCTCGTGGACAGTTGGTGGCCCCCTTGGTGATTCTCTTTTGCCAGATATTTTTTATATTTTCTGAAACGGTGTCCCGTGGAGTTTCAGAGCTTTTTGAGTTGTGCAAAATAGGTTTCCAGAGTTTGCTTCTTTTGTAGCCCAGAATTCCAGCTGTCGGCATTCTCCCTCTTCATGTAAACCTTGTAAAATAAGAGAGAAAAGGCATAAGTATTGTGACATAACGTGTAATAACAGCCCATAGTGCAATAAATATCAATATAAAAGCATGATGCAAAATGGACGTATCAACTCCCCCAAGCTTAGACCTCGCTTCTCCTCAAGCGAAAGCCAATATCTAAAAATATGTTCACATGTTTAGAGATAGAGGTGTCGATAAAAATAAAATAAGGACATGAGGGCATCATGATTATTCTTATAACAGCAACACATATATATTGTCATATGATTCTTATGCTAAAGTAACAATTCATTCACAATGTCAAGTATGAATTAGAAACTTCATTGAAAACCAAAAAACTATGATCTCGGTCATTGAAGCAATTGCAATTTATCGTAACATCGGAAAGAGTCAACATAAGAGCTTTTCAGCAAGCCTACATACTCAACTATCATATAGTCTTTCACAATTGCTCACACTCACGCAATACTTATGGTTATGGAGTTTTAATCGAACATAGAGAAAGATAGGGGCTTATGGTGTTGCCTCCCAACCTCTTACCTCAAGGGTAATGTCAAGAGTAATAGACCATGATAACTTACATCCAATTGGGTATATATGTCAGGATCTTTCCAATACAGTGTACTTTCCAAAGGATAAAATGTAAAACGGAAAGGTGATTTTCACCTCGACTCTTATAAGGCAGAGATAAAAGATAGGCCCTTCACATAGGGAAGCGGAGGTTGTCATGTGCTTTTATGGTTGGATGCACAAAGTCTTAGCGCAAAAGAACGTCACTTTATATTGCCACTTGTGATAAGGACCTTTATTATGCAGTCTGTCGCTTTTATTACTTCCATATTAAAAGATCGTATAAAGCTTATTTCCTCCACACTAATAAATCATACATATTTTAGCGAGTTTGCAACACGACAACTTACTTGAAGGATCTTACTCAATCCATAGGTAGGTATGGTGGACTCTCATTGCAAAACTGAGTTTAAGGATGTATGGAAGCACTAGTAGTATCTCTACTTGGTGCGAGGAGTTTTGGCTAGCATGAGGGGGAAAGGCAAGCTCAACATGTTGGATGATCCATGACAATATACTTTATTTTATATATAAGATATAATAACCCATTATGTTGTCTTCCTTGTCCAACATCAACTCTTTAGCATGTCATATTTTAATGAGTGCTCACAATCACAAAAGATGTCCAAGATAGTATATTTGTATGTGAAACCTCTCTTTCTTTATTACTTCCTATTAATTGCAACGATGACCAAAACTATGTTTGTCAACTCTCAACAACTTTTATTAATCATACTCTTTATATGTGAAGTCATTACTTCCCATAAGATCTATATGATCTCTTTGATACTTTTTATATTTTCTTTTATTCTATCATGACCAAGGTGAGGAAATCAAGCCCTTGACTCAACACTAATCAATATTATATAGCTCACGGACTCGATTACAAAGGGTAAAGATCATAAAGTAAAAGCTCACAACTAGAACATGCTAACTTTATTCTACTATATCAAGATACTACCAAAAGGATCGAACTAAGAAAAATGGTAAAGATAGGAGTGTGATAGTGATATGATACCGGGGCAACTCCCCCAAGCTTGGCAGTTGCCAAGGGGAGTGCCCATACCCATATGATTATGTCTCCTTCTTCGGGGGTGGTGATGATGGAGTTGAAAGTAGTGACGCCGGATCATCATACATCGAGCGTAGGAGATCCTCCAACTTGCGGATAATACCTTTGAGTGCAGCTATATGCTCCTTCAACAGAATATTTTCACGTGTGAGATACTTGTTTTGAATTTGAGCTAACTCAATCATCTTGAAATCTTCAATCTCAGTTGAAGTAAAAAGGTTTGGAAGGGGTTGATGGACGTCTTCTTCTATTGCCGGAGCCTGATCTTCCACCGCCTTCTTGATCCTATTCTCCTTGTTGATCTCCTCGGGTCCTTCCCTCTTCAGATCTATCTTCATTAGCCAAGCATCATTGCCCTCATTGTTGGAGGAGGAAGACGACATGATGCCTGGCCTCATCAACCCTAGCAGAAAATAGCTCGAAACAAGAACAGAGGATTTTTGCGTGATACAGAGGTTAAAACCTTCGGGGGAATATATAATGAATTTTTACCGACCAAAAGGAGTAACATACAAGAAATCGGAGTCCGGGAGGCACACGGGTGCCCACGAGGCAGGGGCGCGCCCAGAGAAAGGGGCGCGCCCTCCACCCTCGTGGATGCCTTGTGTCTCTTCCGGACTGCCACTTATTTTTCAATTTTTCTAAATATTCCAAAACGGTGAAATATTGACATTAGAACTGTTTTGGAGTCGGTTTACTTACCGTATCACATACCTCTTCCTTTTCGGAGTCTGAATCATTCTGGAAAGTGTCCCTTATGTATTCCTCTGGGGTTATGGTTTCAATAACATTGGTTTCAACATTTATAGGGTTACCTGAGATATAATGTTTGATTCATTGACCGTTCACCACCTTCGGATTTGTGCCTTCGAAGGTGTTGATTTTTATGGCACCGGAATGATAGACCTCCTCGATAATGTAAGGACCTTCCCATTTAGAGAGAATTTTCCTGCAAAAATCTTAAATGAGAGTTTTATAGCAAGACATAATCACCTACGTTAAACTCATGCTTTTGTATCCTTTTGTCATGCCATCTTTTAACTTTTTCTTTAAACAGCTTGGCATTCTCATAGGTCTGGGTTCTCCATTCATCAAGATAGCTAATGTCAAATAACCTCTTCTCACCGGCAAGTTTGAAATCATAATTGAGCTCTTTAATAGCCCAATATGCCTTATGTTCTAGCTCAAGAGGTAAGTGACAAGCTTTTCCATAAACCATCTTATATGGAGACATACCCATAAGATTTTTGTATGCAGTTCTATAGGCCCATAATGTATCATCAAGTTTCTTGGACCAATTCTTTCTAGACTTATTAACTGTCTTCTGCAAAATTAATTTCAGCTCTCTATTACTTAATTCTACTTGACCACTAGTCTATGGGTGATAAGGGGATGCAATCCTATGGTTAACATTATACTTAGCAAGCATTTTACGGAAAACAACATGAATAAAGTGTGAACCACCATCAGTCATTAGGTATCTAGGGACTCCAAACCTCGGGAAAATAACTTCTTTAAGCATCTTAATAGAGGTGTTGTGATCAGCACTACTAGTTGGAATAGCTTCTACCCACTTAGTAACGTAATATATAGCAACTAAAATATGTGTGTACCCATTAGAGGAAGGAAACAATCCCATATAATCAAAGCCCCAAACATCAAATGGTTCAATAAGAAGCGAGTAATTCATAGGCATTTCTTGACGTCTACTAATATTACCAATTCTTTGACATTCATCACAAGATAAGACAAACTTACGGGCATCCTTGAAGAGAGTAGGCCAATAAAAACCAGATTGCAATACCTTATGTGCAGTTCTATCTCTAGCATGGTGTCCTCCATAAGCTTCGGAGTGGCACTTGCATAGGATCTGTTCCTGTTCATGCTCAGGTACACAATGTCGAATAATACCATCTACTCCTTCTTTATAAAGATGTGGGTCATCCCAGAAGTAATGTCTCAAATCATAGAATAACTTTTTCTTTTGCTGGTATGTGAAGCTAGGAGGTATAAACTTGACAACAATGTAATTAGCATAATCAGCATACCATGGAGCAGCACGAGAAGTATTTATGATAGCTAATTGTTCATCAGGAAAGCTATCATCAATAGGTTGTGTGTCATCAAGTATATTCTCTATCCTAGACAAGTTATCTGCAACGGGGTTCTTAGCTCCCTTTCTATCAATAATATGAAAATCAAACTCTTGCAGCAAGAGAACCCATCTAATAAGTCTAGGTTTAGCATCTTTCTTTTCCATAAGGTATTTGATAGAAGCATGATCAGTGTGAATAGTTACTTTAGAATCAACAATATAAGGTCTAAACTTATCACAAGCAAATACAACTGCTAAAAATTATTTCTCAGTAGTAGCATAATTTCTCTGTTAACTGTCTAGGGTTTTACTAGCATATTGGATTGCCCTAAAATAGCACCTACAGCATAATCACTAGCATCGCACATAATCTCAAAGGGTAAATTCCAGTCAGGAGGCTGGACAATAGGTGCAGAAATCAATGCTTTCTTAAGTATTTCAAATGCTTCTAGACAATCATCATCAAAGACAAAAGGAATATCTTTTTGTAAGAGATTAGTTAGAGGCCTGGAGATTTTGGAGAAGTCCTTAATGAACCTCTTATAAAACCTGGCATGACCAAGGAAACTTTGTATATCTTTGATGTCCTTGTGACACGTCATCTTTTCAATAGCATCAACTTTAGCTTTGTCAACTTCAATACCTCTTTCAGAAATTTTATGACCCAAGACAATGCCTTCATTAACCATAAAGTGGCACTTCTCCCAATTCAAGACAAGATTAGTGTCTTCACATCTCTGCAAAACTCGATCAAGGTTGCTCAAGCAATCATCAAAAGAAGTTCCGTAAACGGAGAAGTCATCCATGAAAACCTCAATAATCTTTTCACAAAAATCAGAGACTATAGCCATCATGCATCTTTGAAAGGTAGCAGGTGCATTACATAAACCAAAAGGCATACGTCTATAAGCAAAGGTACCGAAAGGACAAGTAAAGGTGGTCTTTTCTTGATCCCCTTTTGACATAGGTATTTGAGAGAAACCAGAATAACCATCTAGAAAGCAAAAATGATTATGTTTGGATAACCTTTCTAGCATTTGATCAATAAAAGGAAAGGGGTAATGATCTTTCTTAGTAGCTTTATTTAATTTGCGAAAATCAATTACCATCCTATAACCTGTAACAATTCTTTGTGGGATCAATTCATCTTTATCATTAGGAACAACAGTCATACCTCCCTTCTTAGGGACACAATGGACAGGACTTACCCACTGGCTATCAGCAACTGGATAGATAATACCTGCCTCTAGAAGCCTTAGTATTCCCTTCCTTACCACTTCTTTCATCTTAGGATTTAACCGTCATTGATGATCAATAATCGGTTTAGCGTCTTCTTCCAATTTTATCTTGTGTTGGCAACAAATCTTTGTGGGATCAATTCATCTTTATCATTAGGAACAACAGTCATACCTCCCTTCTTAGGGACATAATGGACATGACTTACCCACTGGCTATCAGCAACTGGATAGATAATACCTGCCTCTAGAAGCCTTAGTATTTCCTTCCTTACCACTTCTTTCATATTAGGATTTAACCGTCGTTGGTGATCAATAATCGGTTTGTGCCCTTAAGATCATCCAGAGTATATCCCATAGCAGCACGGTGCTTCTTCAAAGTTTTCAATAATTTTTCTTCTTCCTGCTCTGAAAGGTTAGCACTAATAATAATAGGATATATCTTCTTTTCATCAAGATAAACATACTTAAGATTATCAGGTAACGGTTTAAGTTCAAACACGGGATCACCCTTGGGTGGAGGAGGATCCCCTAGGATTTCAACATGCAAGTTGTTTTTCAAGACGGGTCCCTGCTTAAAGAATATTTCATCTATTTCCCTTCTCTCATTCATATACATATCATTTTAATAGTCTAGCAGATATTTTTCTAAGGGATCATTAGGAGGCACAGCAATAGAATCAAGACCAATAATTTCATCCTTACTAGGTAATTCTTTATCATGGGGTTGTCTAAGAAATTTAGCAAAGTTAAAATCATGAGACATATCCCCTAAACCAACAGTAACAGTATCTTTCACGCAGTCTATCTTAGCATTAACAGTATTTAAGAAAGGTCTACCAAATATAATGGGACAAAAGTCATCTTGTGGGGAGCTAAGAATAAGAAAATCATCAGGGTATTTAACCTTCCCACACAAGACTTCAACATATCTAACAATCCCAACGGGTGAAACAGTGTCTCTATTAGCAAGCTTAATAGTAACATCAATCCCTTCTAACTCAACAGGTGCAATATCATGCATAATTTCTTAATATAGGGGATGAGGGATTATACTTGCACTAGCACCTATGTCACATAAACCATGATAGCAATGATCTCCTATTTTAACAGAGATAACAGGCAGGCCTACAACGGGTTTATGTTTATTCCTAGCATCGGGTTTGGCTATTCTAGTAGCTTCCTGTTGGAGGTAAATAACATGTCCATCTAAATTTTCAACCAAGAGATCTTTAACCATAGCAACACTAGGTTCAACTTTAATTTGCTCAGGGGGTGTAGGTGTTCTAGTACTACACTTACGAACCACGGCTGAAGCTTTAGCATGATCCTTTATTCTAACAGGGAAAGGTGGTTTCTCAATATAAGTAGTAGGAACAATAGGATCAACATTATAAGTGATAGTCTTTTCTTCAACTTTAACAGGTTCAACTACTTTTACTTCAATGGGAGGATGGTATTTAAACCACTTCTCCTTGGGAAGATCAACATGAGTAGCAAATGATTCACAGAAAGAAGCTACTATCTCAGAGTCAAGTCCATATTTAGTGCTAAACTCACGGAAAACATCAGTATCCATAAAAGCTTTAACACAATCAAACATAGGGGTCATACCTGACTCCTTACCTTCGTCGAGATCCCAATCTTCGGAGTTGCATTTAATTCTTTCCAATAAATCCCATTACAATTCAGCAGTCTTCATATAAAAGAGCCAGAACAAGAATTATCGAGCATGGTGCGATTATTGAGATAAAGCCGAGCATAAAAATTTTGAATGATCATTTTTCTTGAGAGCTCATGATTGGGGCATGAATATAACATTGACTTAAGCCTCCCCCGAGATTGAGTGATGCTTTCTCCTTCGCGAGTATATATATATATATATATATATATATATATATATATATATATATATATATATATATATATGACTTCTTTTTTGTACTCCTGAGAGTATGTACTCCCATTCTCAATATACCTCTTATACGCATTAATTATACCTTTTTATCATTCTCAATATACTTCATTAAATATTCTAAGATACCCCAATACGAGTTTTCTTGAAAAAATATCATCTGCGATGTACTTTTTATAATATACCTTTTTCACGTACAAACACATCAGTATATACGTAAACATTTAAAATATGTAGACTCGCATGAATTTTCTTATGAAAATCATTTTGGGGTATCTAATAATTACTAATGAAGTATATTAAAAATAATAAAAAGGTATAAAAGATTCATCTATATGGTATATGAGGAGCGGGAGTACGTACTCCCAGGAGTACACAACCATTTTCCTATATATATATATATATATATATATATATATATATATATATATATATATATATATATATATATATATATGACTCCTCTTTTATACTCCTGGGAGTATGTACTCCCATCCTCAATATACCTCATATACGCATTAATTATACCTCTTTATCGTTCTCAATATACTTCATTAAATATTCTAAGATACCCCAATACGAGTTTTGTTGAAAAAATATCATCTACGACGTACTTTTTGTAATATACCTTTTTCACGTAAAAACACATCAGTATATACGTAAACATTTAAAATATGTAGACTCACATGATTTTTTTTTCATGAAAATCATTTTGGGGTATCTAATAGTTAGTAATGAAGTATATTAAAAATAATAAAGAGGTATAAAAGATTCATCTATATGGTATATGAGAAGCGGGAGTACGTACTCCAGAAGTACACAACCATTTTCTATATATATATATATATATATATATATATATATATATATATATATATATATAGGGATTGACTATTCGTCACCCAGGGTGAAGAATTATTATTCTTCACCCCAGCCGAACCATGCGCCCTCACGCAACAGCCAAGCCACGGTTGGAAGGTCGTGAGATAATTTACCTCATGCATGTGGTAAGATTACAACGTTGCCTCAAAGAAAAGGTGTCACAGTCAAGAAGGATCGTAAGAGAAATATGAGTGTGAGGTAAAATTACTACACACCTTACGTCGTGGAGGCCAAGATGGCCGCACCAAATGCGCCACCTGAAAAACAAAGGCTGCTGTAAAATTACGTCAATGAATTATGGTTGCAGGTGAAAAAAAATCTGGTTGTGTTCCTAGTTTTTCTAGATAAGACTGGGTTCTTCTCTCTCTCTTTTTTTAAGGGAAAAGACTGGGTTCTTCGTAAAGTACTGTACTAGTACTACAGTACGTGATTTCCTTCATTTTTCTATTATAAGTCTGAATTTAGACTCAAAATTAGAATACCGGTCTCGAAAGGGCCATTACTTATAGAACCATTGGTCTCAATGGTCTCAAATGTATATCAACTTGGCACTTTCACGAGTTACTGATTTTTTTAATATTATATCTAGACAGTTCGATTTTTGAACTCTAAATTCAAGCAACGATCTAAAAGAAGCACTTACCAAATTCTGGGCATGTATGTTAGTTTTGCAGTGTGGGAGTCTGTTGCTTCATACTATGATGAGTTTTGTTTACCTAAGAACTTTAAAGAAAATTTTCAGTAAGTATGAGATAATTCGGAGAACAAATACAAGAGTTGCAACGAGATGAAGAATACTACGTTAAGACTTCATCGACTATAACCAAGTTCTACATGGAAGAGAAACCGGCCAAAAGCCTACACAATCAACATGCTCGGGAAATTTCAAGATGAGTTGAAAACAACAATGTATTGTGCTGATATGCCAAGTAAAGCTGATGGTTCATTTGTTAATTTTGATGTGTAGAGTTTCAAGACAAACAAACGTGAGCTAAGAGAATGAATGGATATTTCTAATAAAGTATGGTGTTATGGTTGAAAAAGATGTCAAGATGTAATAATGATGCAACACAATTAACCTTGCATGAAATAATTTGTTGCAAACAGAAGATTGTAGAAAATGCCAAGCATAAATAAAGCAATTAGTATCCTTCTATTAACTGGAGTGCAAAAACTCAATTCCATTTTTGTAAGGAGAGGCCAAGTAGTTTTACATACTCTGCTGTACGTACAAAGGTATAACCAGATGAAGAAGATGCAAATCATTGGCCTAAGCTATAGTTTCAGTTAAATCATTACTATACTTGTGGCTACCCGCAAACAAAAGTACTATACTGGTGGCTGATGACATTCTAGTTAAAGACCGAAAACATGAAACGAGCATTCATTGTCTGATGGGATGTTCTATTGGTGTGGCTGCGTCATTATCACATCCAGGATGAGCCAATGCAATTTCTTGTCTCGTCATACGTAACTGAAAATGCAGATGAGAAGGCAATCAGATGACTGGATTTTATTTAAAAACAAGGAAGCGAGTGTGAAAAAAAAACAGTTGACAACTAAAAGATAACCAACTAGGGCAGGAGTACTTACTGACCACACATCATTTTAAGGCCATCATTTTCTCATTGGGGAGTCGCGTCACATGCTTGTGACAAGTTTTCGGAGTGACCTCTATGGTGCTTTGGTGTCTCGTTAAACACGGGCGGAGGTACATTATTAAACTACAAAAGAAAATGCATGTCATGTAAAAACAAGAACCCAAACAACAATTTTGGATTTCATTATTTCTATAAAGAGCACCAGTGAGCCATGTGCTGAGCAACCATAGTTTTGAGCCCAGCATCTCAAAGATATTCAGACACCTCCGATGGTTCTGTCACCATTAATTTCAGTGCCATCAACAGATGGGGTCAATGTTGTTCCTAAGAAAAGAAAAATAGATGGGGTCAATGTGTCAAGTTGATGCTTTGGTGTCTTGTCAAAGGAGGAAGTACTTGCTGAAACTGCAAAAATAAAAGGAAATCCAGGTGACAACTTACCTCCCATACATGATTTAATGTTTTTATTACTTATAACTATAATAACACCACTCTACCTCGGCAACCATTGGTTTCGAGATTCATGAAGTTAAAACAAGCTAGTAATAAAAATTCAACCATGACAAGAAGCCACAAATCAATGAAAATCTAAAGTGGGAGCAAAATTTAAATCTTTCAGTCTCCTAATTGTAGAGCTTCATTTATTGAGAAATCAGACTTTTTAGGAAAAATGTACATTGATTATGACAATACTGAAAACTCTTCCTTCAATCATGGCGTATACATGACGAGTGAAGGTAAACTATAATTGACATGATGTATGAACACATACAAACTGGGCAAAAAGATATTACAGTCCGAGTAAACCGAACAAATTAGAGGATGAGACCAAAAGCAAAACCACAATAATGCTTTGCCTCTTCATATTGGGACATAATCTATCTAAATTCAAATAACTAAATTCGAGCAGATACTTTCCATGGGAGAATAAATCGACATATACTCATGTAAATTGATGGAGAGAGGGTGATACTAATGAGGTCCGCCGTTTAATTAGCTATGCCCAAAACAACTACATTTTGTGATGAAATCAAAACTGAATACATCTAAACTTCTTGCTAAATCTTAAACACTGAAAAAAATGCTTGCCATGAGAAAATTAATTGACACATACTCATGTAAATTAATAGAGGATATCAAAGTACTGAAAAGCTCTGGCGCAAAGACCTGGTTGCAAACACTCGTGGTGGGAGGAGATGCACACTGCATAAAGAAGCATGCCAATGGCCACCGTAACCTGACGGAATCCACGACCAGCCACCTCAGTGCAAAAATTAGAGTGTTCCTAAGAAAAAAACATATATACTGTTATCTGCAAAAAAGCTAATCAGTAAATTGTAGGTGCATCCAATGAGGCCAAAACTCCAACCCATTCCAACAAATAAACTGAATTAATTCAGAAGCATGTAAATACTGAATGATTTCCCACAGGGCACTGAAACGAAACTCCATATTTTCATTGTGGACTGTGAAAAATCAAACTTAAATACTGTGAAGAACAAATCAAATATCCTCCCTACATACTTTTCTTCTACCTGGCAAAAATTTAGCCATTTCGTAGCAGTTGATGCTTCCATGTCAAGGAGCACATATATTCTACACAAACACTGCTCTACACCTCTGCACTGGCGTCGATTGGAAGAAACAGCAGATCCAAATTTCCTAATCTAGAAAGACATCCAACAAAGCTACTTGGAGATACAAATAAACAAGAATTAGAGTGTTCCTAAGAAAAACCAATTACAGAGCATACATGCAAAAATGCAAACACAAGCAAGCATATATTGTAAAATTCAAGTTACCACATAGGGTAGGAGGTCTGTTCTCGTGATCTCTCCAGTCTGCAGGCGCTACAAAAACTGAATGCCAATGTAGAAATTTGGGAAGAACATGACGAGGTGTAACAAACATGAAATTGATTGGAACTGAAAGCATTAGGATCAGGGTTGCTCGCGCCTCCTGTGAGCTCCTCACATGCACACACCCAATCAAAATAAACACAAAACCTCAGACAATGTCGTCTCCGTAAGGGAGGTAGTGCCACCACGACAAGTCGACAACCCACCGCAGCACCACTGCGACAACTGAGATAAGAACAACATCATGGTACAACAACTGAGATAAGAAAATCATTAACCCCCTCTAAAGAGAATGACAATATACTGATAAATTTAGCATGCGCACGCAAATGTTAAGCCCAAATTAGAAGAACTTCCAATCTACCAAAGCATCTATAACAGGGACACTACAACACATAGTTGCACATAACAAAGAATTTTGGTTTTATGTACTTGTAGCTAAAAGAATTTTGGTTTATGTACCTGCAGCTAAAAACAGGGAACGACTTAATGACAAAAAGGCATGTACGCGTGAAATAGTAGTACAAAGATCAGCGAATGAGGAATAAAAGACAAAGAAAGAAAGGGGGATGGAAGGTGGAAGGGACGGGAAATTGTATCTATGAGGCGAGAGGGAGGAAGCCACACGGCTCGAGCTGGCTGTGGAGGATTAGAGGCCCAGATGCTGACCACCAGAAATACGACCATCCACCTCAGCGCTGCCATGATCACCCACCATAGCACCGCCTGACACCGAGGCCAGCTGCCGCTCACCATACTGCCCCGTCTGCCTGTCGATCCTGGGAGTTGATGCATTCATTTTCACTGGAGTGAGAAACGAAATTATGGAACTTTTCTATTCGCACTGTTCGTCTTGCTCGTTAGCTATGCAGACGATGACTGCCATAGATTCACACGCTGACGTCGAGTGTACATGGATGCCGCTGCGCGTACATCGCGCCTTATGCCAGTCCAACATTTAATAAACCCCTTCCCAGTTGAAAGAGCACGTTCCTTTAGGACAAAACCGAGAATAAGTAATTTATTCCAAACCAATTTCACAGTACTAGTAATTTGTGATGAAGACCATCTGCTGTCAAGTTTAAAGGATTAAATCAATTCACATGTGCTGGCAGCCAGAGAATCTAAGACACTAGAAACAAAGCAAGCAAGCATAAGGCGCGTTGGATCCATTCATACGCAGACACCGAGTAATTAGAGAAGGATTGATAAAATATTAGTTACTTATTATTCGGGATTGTTGCCCATATGAATTATTTTAGATATCAAGCATTGCCGTAAAATTAAGGATGTAAACTGAACATTGAGAAGGAGACTGCCGCTAGATGGATCCTTTCATACGCAGACATGCTTAGCTTTGGCTGGACTAGTGAGGTAATAAGCATTTGAATGCAGAGCTAACCACATTGGACTTCATAAACTATATGGCAGATGTATATAGAACATAAGATTCCAAAATTAGTAATTGTACAAAAATGAAACAAACAAGAGGGTAATCGATCATGGCATACCTATCAATATATCACTGTTAAGCATCTTCTTTGAGCACATTGTCAGTAGCAGTTCCCATTCAGACATTAAAACAAACACCTCGTGGGCAAGAAATGCCAACTAGTTAGGCAAAGAATGAGATCCAAGGGGAATTACAGACATAAGCAGTGAAATTTTGGAAGCAAACAGATAAATAAAAAGATGCTACCTAGCAGGGGGAAGGGGGCTAGCAAAACAAGAAAGCGACATGGTGTAAGAGGAAGGGAGAAGGGCAGCGTGCTGGCTGTGTCATGTGTGTGAGAAAAAAAGGGAGGAGCACGAACATAAATACCGGTGGCCGCGCTGAATTCTCGTCCTTCTGCAGTCCGTGGCGACCGTGGTTGAACCAACGCCGCCGTGACCACCATTTGCAGCGCGGCCACGACCACCACTTGCAGTGCCGTCGCGACATCCAGGCCACACGCCTTCTCACAATGCTTCAGAATCCATTGCCGGCGATCTAACCCGCTGAGCACCATGCCGCCTACCAGCAAGCCAGCTGCGGCCCGCAATTCGCCGTCGAAACTGCCGCTCACCACTCACGCGCTGCTGAGGAACTGGCTGGGGACGGGGTTGTGGCCTCGTGGCCTACCATTAAACGGTTTGTAACTTTCGGTGTACGTACATCGGGCAGCAGTGGACTCTGGCACGGGTCAGCCCAAGCGATAGGGGCGAGGGGGAATCTGGTTCGCTGGGTCGACCGGGGTGAAGAATTACTATTCTTCACACTGGGTCCTTAATAGACTTTCTATATATATATATATCTATACCTACCTAATAATAAAGCACGGATTGAATCCGTCGGGTTCACCGTCACAATACGTTTTCTTCTTGTGAATACGTTTTCAGTTTGAATTTAAAACATATATCCGAGGCGGTACTATTTTAGTTATACCTTGCGACAGTTTTGCAAAAAGGTCATTCTATTTTCTGAAAATTGTACCCGCAGTCCAAGTTAGAAAAACATCCGGGCCCAAGCCAGTCGAGCGCCACCCGTACGCCGCAGCCACGCACCCGAGGCCGAGCTCCTGAGCGCGCCACCGCCTCGACCTCGCGACCCCCCGGCGATCGGATCCTCACCGGAGGTCAGTGCCGCCTTGCCCTGCTCCCTCCTCTCTTCCTCTGTCTCCTCTCACCTCGCTCATCCCCTGATCTCTCTGTCCCCAGGACGAACAGGAGCATGCCATGGCCTCGGATCCACGCTGCCGTCGCCGTAGAACGTCGTCCGCCACCGGTTCTTCGACCACAACTACCGGATCAAGTTTCCCCGCCTCTTATCTACCCGTTCCCGGCCACCCCAACCTCGCCTCGTCGTCGGGTGCATAGAGAGACGGCCATGGCCGCCCGATTCCCGAGCACCACCGGCCAAGGACCCGCCGGTGTCCAGACCCCCTCCACGCCATCCCCGTCTCGCTAGAGACCCGCTCCAAGTCTGTTCGCCCGATGCCTGAGCGTAGCCGGCCTGCCTGCCGGCGGCGCCTCAACTGTGCAGCCTCTCTCCTCTCCTTGCTTTGCTTCCTCCATTGTCACCTCGCCCTGTTGCTTCCCCGTCGGATGTAGCACATGTCATGGGTGTACATCCAATTTTTTTTGCACAAAATCCGTTTATATGGGTATATGACAGAGGCCAAGGATGACAAGCAACTCTTGGAGGAGGACACCTCAAATCAGTCTGGGAATTTGTCATCGTTTTCCTCAGGCAGCAATGAAAAATATCGTAATGATACTTATCAACGTTTTTATTTGGTTGTGCAGTACTCGCTAGGTGCTTGACGAAATTCCCATATGATGCATGTGGCAAGGTTCCTAGAGGATAATGTAGATTAATTGTTAGATTCCATGGAGAGCTGCCAAAATCTTCAATTAGAGGCAATTAAAGATGGACCTCATCAGATTGGATTTGTCCAGCATTCCAGCTAAGTTTCAAGGTAAGCAAGACGTTGGTCCCTTTAGCTTCCCCCAATGAGTTGATCTTCTGAAACTGAACAAAAACATAAATGCATTGACAGCGCTATTTGATTAAAAGTATACAAGTTTTTTTCTATTTGATTCGTTTATATACTTAGAAATTATGTCATCATTCGTGCTTTGAAGATTTTGTAAATAACCTATTGTTGATGGTGTATGTTCTCCTTTCTGACAAATTCCAAGAATAAGCTCTCATGTTCAGTAAATGCAATTCGGTTGATCAGGTTAATAGGATTTCATTTTATATAAATTTCATTGTTCGTTCTGCACAGGGACACAAACTACAGTGTAGTGATTCATTGAATAATCTGCATCTTAATATTACCTATTTTCTGGGATTTCAACTCTCATGGCAGAATTATCATGTTGACGAGGAAAAGAGTTGGTTAATTATGGTTGTAGGATGTCAGTTGAAGTTCATGCTAAAATCCATGAATTGTTTGGTCAGTCATAAGTTGTCGTTTCTCTCTAACCATTTGCCGACTCGGTTACGCTTCACACCATGTTTATGTAGAAAGAAACCTGTAACATGTGTTAAGATAGATCGCCCTTTGTGAAATTGTTAACTTCACTGTAACTTGTGGGATCATATAGAAGCAAGACGCATGTTGGTCCTGATTGAAGTTCCTTTGATATAAAAGATTTTGTAGCTCTTAATGTTGCTTACTTGGCTATATACCATGAGCACTTAATCAAGTGTTCTGATTTTTCTGCAAAACTAGGTCACAAAACTAATACTAATCTCCTCTGAATACTAAATCCTTTTTCTTTGCTCTGGATTTTGTTCTTGCCTTTTTTTGATTTTACAAGAGATCTCCTGGTCGAAGTTTACTTATAAAGTGTGTTTCACTTATGCAGGTAGCTTTAGGACTCCATGTAGACAATCACTGATTGGTGGGTAGTAGGCATGTAGTTTCAGTTAAACTGAAGCTTAATCCACATACATAGTTCACTGGAGGTATCCATGACATTACACACATCCCTGTGTTTGAGTGACACAACTATGTACTGCTATAAAAACATTGGAGTGGCCAACAATATCTTATAATGGCTTTGGTGGCAGTATGAGGCCTGGGATAATGTTTACTTGTGATTTGCAAAATGGAAGCATGTGCTATATCTTTGTATCTATCTCTTCTTTTCTCTTATCCTCAAAGGCTTTTTGTTTTTTTTCGTACAAGACCAAACGCTTGTCTTCTTTGTTTGAAGGAAATTAAGTAAACATATCACATTCATTGTCACCTGGTTTATGGTAACTGGTGTTGCCCCCTCCTTGGAATCTTTTAGATCTATGGCGTAGCCAGTTCTCCATCCCGCAGTTTTCGCATGTTGCAAGTTGCAACGCACTACCATCGTCAACATAGACAAGGTCTGCTTCAAGGACGAGACATAGAAGAAGGCTCGACAAGAGGAAGGAAGCAGGTATTACATACAATTTTTTGCAGAAGTAAATTCAGCCATATGAATTGAACTAGCTGCTTTGGCTATTTTATAAATGCAGCATCCATGTAAAGGAATTTCTGCAATGTAATTTTGTGAATTGCAGGTGTGGTTTAGCAATGTTAAAGAAACAGTAAAGGTAACGTTAAATTATTTAAAACAAGAAAGAAAATGAGTATTTTTTGTGTAGTGTTCGACTAAAAACAGAACTTAAAACATATGGTTTTTACACGCATCACTGCTTAATAGGGACATTAAAAAGACAAATAGCGGACTACATCAGCTTCCACTGCTAAAACCTCTACCATTGTTGAATCTCATTTGAAGCACATGTTTCTCTATTTTCCCAGATGGTACCGGATATTGCATCTGGCTCTCGCACACTAGAGTTTTTCTGGATGTTGGCTTTGGAGTAACAAGTTTTAGGCCATACTTAATTTCACGTGAGTTTGAGCATGGTATTCCTGCAATGGTGGCAACATTTTTAACACCGGCTATTATTATCCAATGCTCCTGCTGTAGAATAAATTCTACATGTGATGGTGAGCTGAGGTATAGCTATGCTTCGTCTAATACACCTGAATCCTTTTCTTGATGATCCACTTAATTATTTTTATCCTAATTTACACAAAGATGGACTTAGCTGGATAAATTATGATAAAAGTAATTAGGGTGGAATTCTGCTCCTGGAGGTTAATAGAGTGTCAGAGCTGGTGAGTACTTTCCTGGCCAGCAAAGCCTGTTTATAAGCATGAAGAGGCCCAATAAGAGGCATGGAAATATATGCTCCTTAATACTATCATGTAAATTTATTCCCTTAGGGCTATATAATATACTCAATGTGTTAAATTTACTTATTTTCTGCATGATGAATCCATAGTTGTTGGATTTAGCCGGAGTAATCTCTTCAATTCTAATAACAGATTTCTATAACATTACTTATATCAGGCCGAGAAGCCTCATAACGAAACACTGCATTGTTTTGTTGCTCTGTTCCGAAATGATTGTTTACGGATTAAATTATTTGTAGAGATGGATGACCTCTCAAACTGACCATGTTGGGAGATTGTGAAGAAAATATGTTGCTATGTGGAGGAACCCTTTTATAAATAACTCATGCTACATGAGTCGTGATCCTAGGGGCAAACCTCCACTTTGTGATACTGATGCTAATTCCATATAATGTCTCGTATTTTCAACCCCACCTGACATGCTTTTAATTGTAAAGTCTCAATTCAAGGTCTAAATTCAGAATATGTACTAAAAAATTGTGCATACTTCTTAAGATTTGTTTTGAACATTTGCATAATTATATAATCAACTCTTGCAAAGTAGTCTTATGATTTCAACTTATCTTTTTGTTGATGATTGAATGTGTGATACGTAATTGGCTTCTACTTTGCTAGGCTGTGAAATCCATAGCTCCGATGCAAGAAACTTTATTATCAAGCCGTTTTCTACACACGACTAATTTTGTTACTACTTTCCATTATTGCATGCCGATCATGCTATGTTTATGACCCTCTAGCTAACATGGCTTCCTCTTTGTTGCAATTTCATTTCAGTTGCAACCTTGAACTGTAGAGGTTTCAGCTTCCTGATGGCTGATTTTTTGTGTGTGTCTTTCTTTTGTTTATGTTCACAAGGTGTACCTGTGAGTTAGTGGAATGGAGATGAAATCTTTTGCATGGCTGGAAATAGGTAAGTAGGTATTTGAAGGTGAACCCCACACCCCCCATTCTTCCATGAATCACGATCAGGTGGCCACCGTCTGTTAGGGCTCTATATTAGGAGGATAGGCGATAACCCAGGTGGGACGCCCTTTTGAAATAGAGGATGTAGACCTCTTGTAGTTCTTGAGCCTTGCTTATTAGACTAGGACCATGCTATTACTTTTTTCCCGTTGCAACGCACGGGCATGTTTCCTAGTATATATCTATACCTAATAATAAAGCACGGAACGAGTCCGTCGGGTTCACCGTCACAATACGCTTTCACCCAGTCGTAATACGCTTTTACGATTTGTATATACAAAATTGTAATATAAACGAGGTGGTACTAATCTTATGTTGCACGATGAACACGCACTCATCCTGCCTCCGTCTCGCACACGACCGCACCCCGACCACTGCTCGGCTCCACTCGCCGCCAGCCCTGGCTGCGTCCGTGCGTCTTGGCTGCCCCTGGCCACGCCTCGCCGCGTCCTTCCGTGCGCCAACCGTTCCTGCCCGCTGTTCACTGCCACCCGCTACTGCCGCCGGCCCCGTCCTCTGTATACGCGCGCGCGTGGTCGTACGCCCGACGGCGGCGGTGCTTGGGGCTCTCACAAACGGAGGCGAATAGCCATAGGAGAAGCTCCGCGCGATGCTATGAATCCCCTATTTGAAGCCGCGGCGGAGCAGGATAAGGTGAGGGCCGCGCCCTTGCCGACGGACGGCTAGAGCCGGGGCGCCGTAGAAGGAGCGCCCGAGTCCCCACTGCGGTGGTGAGCCGCGGAGAAGTAGAAGGAGCGCCGAGGAGAGGGACGCCCGACGGCGGAGGTGCTTGGGGCTCTGACAAACGGAGGCGAGTAGCCATAGGAGAAGCTCCGCGTGACGCTATGAAGGCCATCAGACGTGGCTGCGGGTGCGCACGCAAGCAGCTCTAGATGAGAATCTGAAAATCTAAAAATAAGAACGAGAGCACACACAGAGGGAGGGGAGGGGAAGAGATCCGGCAGCGGTGCTCGTTCCGGTGGATGGAACGGGGGCGCCATGGACTTTGGCTGCGACGTTGGGATGAGAAGGAAAGATGGGACGAGAAGGAAGATTGATGCAGTGCATCACCGTGAAGACATGGATAAGCTAGCTAGCGGTGGAGATAAATGGATAAGCTAGCGCTAAAGACACGTGATGGTCTAATTAGTTTTTAGGAATTCACGTGATAGTCTAATGTGTGTACGTGCTGGCCGCTCAGCCCCAACATGATGGATGGTTGTATTGCGTTTGGGCCAAGGCTTAAACTTTCCATAAATATAAAAGGGCTACATAATAAAATTTATTATAATTCAAATTTTATGATAATTTTATATAATTCTTTAAATGAATTACTAAATCTCGAAGAGTATGTAAGGGTATCTTTAACGCCGACCCTAAAAGTGCCCGCAACCATCCGGGCCGCATAGTCCTAACGTGTTTTTGCATGTATCGATCCGTCGACCAGTCTAAACTTACTTTTTTCATCGATCTGAAAAGAACTTGGAGGGCTTTGCTGGCGTATGAATCGTTGGTACGCTCGATTCTATTTGTCATGGTCCACCCAGAAACCCCTCCCTTGCCTATACCCTTCCTGTTCGAAATGGTGAGCGCCGATACAGAGCACCGGTGTCGCATTCATGCCGGCTTAGAGCGACGCGACCTCTCACTAGCACTCTAGCATTGAAGCGGCGTTGATCGTGAGCGCCGTCCACGCCATTTCCCGGTGCACGCGACTCTTCCGCGTTCAAATGATAGGTCGTCATTTCAACTCCCCACATTATACATGCACGGTTCCCGAGGAACCTACTCCGACACCACATGTTCATTCGCCTGCCGCCGGCCATTAACCACATCGGTGCTTCTCCTGCCATCCGTCGACTATTTAAACTCTAGCCCTGGCTATAGTCGCATCCATCCTCCTCCTCGCCGCACCACACCCTTCATGGCCTCCTCGAGCTCCAAATCCATTTGGGACAACCTCTCGTCCGAGTGGAGTACGGATATGTTTCCTGCAGCCAGACGGAGTTGGGTGTTGCAGATATCCCAATGGAGGATGTGACCAATGACGAGTCGGCGCCACCCTTCTAGCCGGTCCATGCCAGCATCATCATGGGCTAGGCACGTGCTCAGTACACCAAAATGGTGTTGGCCGAGAGGGAGGTCTTGTTCTAACTAGCGCAAGCCAAATAGGAGTACAACCTCTGCCTCCTCGACAAGCACCTGCGTGCGGTGGAGCAACTCGCCGCTGGCACGGCGATCGCGCCAAACGTGAACCAGGTAGAGTAGGAGGCGCTGGTCGACTCATATCGCATCGCCTGCGAAATCCGCCGCGGCCGCTAGCGGTACCGCTAGCGTCCGGCAAAGATAGAGGCGGCCTTCAAGGAGATCGACGAGACGGCTGAGGAAGTCTACCGCAAGAGCAAGGACGAGAACTACGTTCCTAGCTCCGCCACGCATGCGCCTCGCTGACACGACCATGAAGCCGACACGTCCAAGGGAACCGCCGAGAGCGAGGAAGAGTAGAGCATGGGAATTCGTCGGCGCTTGTCCCCCAAGAAGGCCACCACCATTTCGGTCCCGCTGAAGCCAAGCTTGGCGGGCTCAAAATCGTCTGCCGATTAGCCGCTTGCAGGCTGTGGAGGCAGAGACTACGAAGACGGAGCTGGAGCTTCAGTTCCAAGACTCATGCCTGGTCGAAAAAATGGGAGAACCTGCGTTGGCAGTCATTTGGGTTAGGTTTAGATTATGGTTTAGTTCAAATATGAAAAAGGTAATTAGTTTGCTCCAGTATATATGAAAAATATCTGATTTTAATAGAAATATATTCAATTATGAATTAATATTGTTCGGTTTGTTTAAATATCCATCAAATTTGTTCACTTTCGTTAATTTCTTTCTAAATGCAGTTGGACATATGTGGAAAAGCTTTCTCCCGCACCGGTGTCCATGGACCCCCCC
>LR738715.1:138334742-138356566 GCA_902687465.1 Secale cereale
CCCCCCCCGCGCGCGCGTTTGTGGATGGATGCGGTGTCCGTTTTGCAGGTCGGCGTTGGAATGCGCTGAAAATCACATTTTATGTTTCTCCCCTAAAAATATGTTCCATGCCCCTATAAAGTTTAGATTTTATGTTTATCGTGCTAAAAGACAATTTCATGCATCAGTACTCTTTCATTTGATAGAAGTGTGGAGTTTAAGTATACGACAATAACACTTCATGATCCAAATAAGGACAATTCAACATGTGGTAACCTAATTTCAACATTTGTCAAACTTGAATATAAGTGGAGCATAGTGGCACGTGAAGCAGGTTTTCTCAATTTTTCGCCCGTTGCAACGCACGGGCATATGTACTAGTATATATATATATATATATATATATATATATATATATATATATATATATATATATATATATATATATATATATATATATATTTTGAGACGGTAGTGGAAGTAGTTGTACACATCCGTAAATGTTCGGGGTCACGACGAGGAACTTGACGTCCACGCGGTCTTCGAGGGTCGACAATAGTGGTACACATGTCGTCGTGGAAGTAGTGGTACACGGTGACGGTAGTCGAACTTGAGGGTCGTCGACGTCGTGGTACTTGGCGTATCGTCATGTAGTCGTACAGGTTCCATGGATGTACATGTCGTCATAGCCGTTCGGGTCTTGGGGCAAAAATCACGGACACGGCTTGCGTTCCTGGTTTGGGGGTTCTTGACAGAAGCCATGATGGTCTTGGAGGTCAAATCCTGAACGGCCTTGGTGTCCACAGCAAGCCAGTGTTGGTGCGCGCAAGTGGTAGGCGTCCATGGCAAGGCAATGAGAAGGAGGGTGGGGCTGACGAGCTCGATGCACGGGGCGTCGCGAGGGAAGGAAAAGGACGGCGGGGACAGGGCGCCGACGGGCCGAAACTCCACTCGGCAGCCAGGGCAGACGAAGGTGGGGTCGCGAGCAGAGAAGGCAGGTCGTCGACGACTTGACCCGGCGATGGAGCATGCACTGGCGACGGGGACGGGACTGGACGGCGAGATACGGCAAGGAGGCGTCGAAGATGGCCGGATCCAAGCCAGTTCGGGTCTTGGAGGCGAGGTAGCGGCCGGCGCGAGGGAAGACGGAGGCGCGGAGACGGAGCCTTGCGGTGGTCGACCAGTGGCGAAGGCTGGTCACACGAAGGGTTCCAGGACATGGTGGCGAAGCTGCGGACCACGATCAAGCATAGCTCGATGCACAGGCATCGGCGGCGGCGGCGGCTTGCTCTAGGCGGCGAAGAACAGAAGGCGGCGGGGACGCGAACTGGGGTCGTCGGGATCTGAACGAGAGGGCCACGGGCAGGACCGGTCTCAACGGACTGGTGGCGGAAGAGATCGGGGAAAAGGGGCAGGGGGTCGAGCGAGAGGGGCTCCTCTCCCTGGCGTGATGCGTGCATGTGGCGGCGCGAAGTGGGGGGTTGAGAGACTGAGAGCGAGATGGGGATCGGGCAGAGGATTGCTAGGGTTAGGAGAGGGTTGATGGGCTTTAGAGATCGGCCCAGTTACTGCTGCTGGTTGGATTAAAAGAAAGGAAAATGGTTTCCTTTTCTATCTATAGAAAAGAATTAGAAGTAAAAATATTTATTTGGAGGAGCCAAATAAATATGAATTGAACTAGCATTTGGCATGTGGCTACTCTGATAGATCAAAGCTCCACAACTAGAGGATGGGTATTTGAAGAAGATGAAGGATTAAAAGATAAAAAACAAGAGGGAACTAAGATGCAAGTTTGTTATGGTTAATTCCAAAATGATGGAATATTTATTGTAGCTCCCTAAATATTGGGATGATATGTTATAAAGAGAAATCACAAGTGGATTCCCTCGATTTAAATGGATCGACGACACTTACAATTTATTTAGTTGAGATGCAAAGATTAATGACATGATGGCATGATGACATGATGCAATGCAAAAATAAAAATAGGAAGCAAAAAAGGAACACACGGCGAAACTCGGAATAGCTGGAAGTCTTCTGGAGCGTCGGTCTTGGGACATCACGGAGGGACTCTGTTTTCTAGATAGAAGATACTCTGTTTGTTTTACAACTGGAAGATACTACTTTGTGACAAGGGGATATATCATGTTACGTCTCCCCCATTTTGTATATCTAATTAAGCTTAATAACAAGATGATGCTCTTTGTTAATTTTCCACGGGGTAACTTCGTAACAGCGCATTTCTTGTGTCGAAGCTAATATGCTTCATTAAATGATTAGTTTTAAGTAAGCATAAAAAGTTATACTAAAGTTGTACTAATTCTTTGACATTTAATTTGGAATGGAAGGAGTACTTGATTGTGTACCACTCTATTTTGTGCATTAGATTGGCAAGGCTCTCCTTGTGTGTTTTTTCTCCTTTTGTTGGCCAAGGACAAATTTCGTCATGCCTTTACTTCTATCTTCATACATGCTGTAAAATACACATGTTGTAATCCTTCTTGTTTCTTCTGAAAATGCATACGCCTTTCATCTCAATTTTGGAGCAACATTGCTGAAATTGTCAAACCTACAATCAATTTATGCTTTATCTAATTATAACCACTATTTGTTTTTCTCCGTAGCAAAGCACAAGCATCCAACTAGTTAAAAGAGATATCTCACTTGAGGTGAGACTCACAACTTTTATTTGAGCAAGGTTCGTATTGGAAAACTTTATCGGGCACTTGTTGTTGATGTTCATCACATGTTGAAGCAACCTAGTGGATTGTGTGGATCTCTATATGGTTGGCAACATACCATACACGTCACCACATAAGGTCCAAGCCCCTGCGAAAATAACATACAGATAACATACTGATTCAGGAACGAACGAAGTTAGTATACCCAACTGGCAAAAAGAAATAAAAGAAAACATAGTTTCTAAAGAGAATTATTGGATACGGGGTTTCAAAGGTAATTGACAATGATTACAAATCAAATGATCGGTTAGAAAACATATTATCGACCTTAGACATCGAAAATGAATCAGATGGATGTGTTATTGTGTTGAAACGGGCGCTCAAATGACCAGTTGTGATCGTATCGAACGCCGTCGTTCGCTCTATGGAGATGCTTGCTATGGTCCCCAGGTGATACAACCACTTGTACGAGCGCTCGTACAGTAGGCCATCTTTTTCTCTGGCCATCTTCTTACTTGTGGTCACGAGCTCATACGGGCGCCCGTGCATCCTGGACTGTCGTATGGAACATGGTATTTTCTCCCGGAGTTGCAGAACTTCATGAAAATTTTGGTGATCCCTCCTCATGTTAGTCATAGAGCAATATTGCAATAAAATAAGAGGATCGAAGGTATGAAAAAAATACAAGCTACCTATATGCTAGAAATTTTACCAATGAAAACAACACGAAACCAATTCAAATAACATCTACTTAAAACAAAAATAAAAGTGCCAATGCAACATGAATGCAACTAGACTCAAGACATGAAACTAAGAAAGACACCTAAGGACTTCCAGGGTACCTCCCTGGCAGTGCTTTCTTTATAGCCATATATAGCTAGGCTTTAGTGCTCCATATGGTCATCCACCCAGATCCCAAGGGATATCAACCCCGAGTTGGATGCCTACCTCCGACCAGTGTTTGGAGCACCCCATAGCAGAGCTCGGTCAGAGGCGCACTCGCTTAGAGTGCATCGACATTGTGTATGTAAATTCGTACTCGCTCTTTGGTGAGTATCGATACACCAAGCTAGGTGAAGATGTGTGAAAGGTTAGTGGCTGCAACTTCACAATAATATTACGATCAAGAGGATGAGGAGTTGCAAGTAAGTCGTAACCTTCATAGTTTTCATCAAGCAACACATTAATTATATCAAAACAATTACCATCGGTGTGAGTTTCTAGACAGTGGCCATTCCATCGATTATCTCCTTATTTCCTATGGATCATCGATTTTCATACATTCCTCTTCTTGTAGCTCGATGATATTTTCTTCATGTTTATGCATAAGGTTATGCCCCTGCGAAATATTGGCTTGGGAGATGGCATCCATTTGTTCTTGATAGTCCTCGTATAAATGACTCTCTTGAAAATTATTGTCTACGCAAAAGTCACCGATTGATATTCTTATGGGAACCTGTTGACCCACATTAAAAGCTCAAATGATCCAAACATTAACATCACCTCCTCCATTACCTCAATATATTTAGGAGGATATTCATTGCGGTTGTATGATCTCACAATCGGATGCGGGTGATTACTGCAGTAAATGCCCATATGGAGAAGAGATTGGCACTGTATGTAACCTTTAGGGATATCATAAACTACAATATCTGCCTCCACAAATTTCTCACCCATTACCTTTGTCTACATTCCAATATTCTTCAAGTATCCTCCCTTCTTCATTGTATTGTTTCATTACAACATCCTTGTCTTCATCTGACATCTCAAAGCAAGATATATTTTTTGTATTTTTGGGTTAAGATAAACAATAGTAAGATAAATAACAACAAACGAAATAAACTAACTACGAGCAGGTAAGTAATAACCAAGCTCTATGCTCCCCGACAATGGCGCTAGAAAATGCTTGATGACATGCGAGTGCACAAGGATGTTTAGCACTTCCATGTGATAAATAGAGTGTTGAACCCACAGGGAGCAAATAGGAAGGCACCACAAACCCCACAACTATGTTGTCACTTCATGCAGCCATGTGCGCACCCAAACCGGAGTTTGGAAATAATCTACTCGATAAGCTGCTAGGAAAACTATATAAAATGGTAATTAAGTAAACTATTAACAAGAAAGTAAAAACAATGAATAAATGACACTAAATTAGTAAGGATGACGCTTGAGTATAAAGTGTTCTCGAGGGTTCCAGAATCACTACCACTAATATGAACTATCATATCCTTTAGTAACTAGTCAAATGCATAAGTTGGCGGAGCCGACTACAGTACACGTTCTACTCAAGCTAGACTTCGTGCCACACATGCGACCATCATAGTCTCCCCCATAGGGCTACAACTAATGATAATTAAGGGTTTACCCTGTGGACGTGGCCTCTCTAAGGGTTCACTGTAACTCCCTGACACGTCTTCAACATATCTATATTTTTTGATTGTTACATGTTGTTATATTATAATTCTTGGATATTATACAATCATTTTATAGTCATTTTATATCATTTTTTGGTACTAACCTATTGACATAGTGCCAAGTGCAGTTGCTGTTTTCTGCATGTTTTTTTACATCACAGGAAATCAATATCAAAGGGAGTCCAAACACCGCGAAACATTTTGGGGAATTTCTATGGGCCGAAAGACACCCAATGGGCTAGAGCTGCACCTGGAGGGGTGCCCCGAGGGGGCACAACCCACCAGGGCGCGCCAGGACCCCTGGCACGCCCAGGTGGGTTGTGCCCACCTCGATGGCCCCCCGCACTGCCTCTTTGCTCTATAAATACTAAGATATTCCGGAAACCCTAGGGGAGTCGACAAAATTCTATTCCAGACGCCGCAAAGTCCAGAACCACCAGATCCAATCTAGACGCCGTCATGGAGGGGTTCACCATCTCCATTGGTGCCTCTCCTATGATGTGTGAGTAGTTCCTTGTAGACCTACAGGTCCGTAGTTAGTAGCTAGATGGCTTCCTCTCTCTCTCTCTTGATTATCAATACAATGGTCTCGTGGAGGTCCATATGATGTAACTCTTTTGCGGTGTGTTTGTTGGGATTCGATGAACTTTGAGTTTATGATCATATCTATCTTTTTATATCCATGAAAATTATTTGAGTCTTCTTTGATCTCTTATATGCATGGTTTCTTATAGCCTCGTATTTCTTCTCCGATATTTGGGTTTTGTTTGGCCTACTTGATCTATTTATCTTGCAATGGAAAGAGGTGCTTTGTAGTGGGTTCGATCTTACGGTGCTTGATCCCAGTGCTAGAAAGGAAACTGACATGTATGTATCGTTGCTACTAAGGATAAAATGATGGTTTCTATTTCTACATAAATAGATCTTGTCTACATCATGTCATCGTTCTTATTGCATTACTCCATTTCTCCCTGAACTTAATACACTAGATGCATGATGGATAGCGGTTGATGTGTGGAGTAATAGTAGTAGATGCAGGCAGGAGTCGGTCTACTAATCTTGGGTGTGATGCCTATATAATGATCATTGCCTGTATATCGTCATGATTATTTGAAGTTCTATCAATTTCCCAACAGTAATTGTTTTCCTACCGTTTGCTATTTTCTCGACAGAAGCCACTAGTGAAATCTATGGCCCCCGGTCTCTTTCTCATATTATTTGCCTTTGCGATCTATTTTACTTTGCTTTTATTTTCAGATCTACTGAACCAAAAACCCAAAAATACCTTGTTGTAATTTATCTTATTTAGCATTCAATCTTTCAGTATTTACAACTCTATCACGTCCGTTACCCGAAAGGGATTGACAACCCCTTTTACATGTCGGGTTGCGAGTATTTGTTATTTGTGTGCAGGTGATGTTTATGTTGTGTTGCTTGGTTCTCCTACTGGTTCGATAACCTTGGTCTCATCACCGAGGAAAATACCTACCACTACTATACTACATCATCCCTTCCTCTTTGGGGAAATACCGACGTAGTTCTAGCAGACATCAAAAGGAATTTCTGGCGCCGTTGGCGCGTAGCACCTTCAACATATACCAGGTTGCTAATCACAAATTTTATCTCCTTGCAATTTACATTATTTGCCATTTGCCTCTCGTTTTCATCTCCCCCACTTCACAAACATTTTCCGTTTTTATTCGCCATCTTTTTCATTTGTCGTTTTCTCGTCAGATCTGTTTTCGTTTGCTCTTATGTCTTACTTGGTTACTTTTCTTGGTTGTTTGGTATAATTGGGTATTTTATGGGAAATCTTAAGGAAAGCGTTTATGGATCCTCATCCACTTGCCGATCTTTTTTAAAAATCCAATTATGTTGAACCAATTTCTAGTGAATTGAGTGCACTAGATTATCTTTATGAAAGTTTGCTTGAGAATCATGAATCTAAAAATTGCGATGAAGTGATAAAAGAAGAAGTGATTCATGATAGTTCCATGTATGAAAAGCATGATTGCAATGATATTTATTATAAATTCTATTAATATCAATTGGGATAATGATACGCAAAACCCCAAGCTTGGGGATGCTAATTTTGATATGTCCTCTACTTATTGCAATGATCATGATTGGAGTGATTCTTCTTGTGATCTTGAAAATTTATTTAAGCCTCATGATGATTATGATATTGATAATATTATTTCCAATAATATTGAAAGTGGTTTTGGTGAGGTCATGACTTGTGACGCCCGGATAACTAAGCTACAGTAACTCTTTACTAATGATGCCACGTCACCATGATCACCGTTGATAAACTCGCGTTGATTCAAACCCCGTTCAAATTCAAATTTAAAATCAAGTAAAACTATAAAAGTTTTCAAATGTCAAAACTAAAATGTTCGTAGCATGGAAAATCATCCCTGATATTACCATGTTGAAACCCATATTTTAAAAGGTTTGTAAATGCCCTTAAATGAATAAAACAGGGGCTTAAAACAATTATTTAATGCCTTTCAATTTATAAAGATTATTAAACCATTTTATTACTTTTTTCAAATTTATTGTGGATGTGGCCAAGTTTATTATGATATTTTAGGCACATGCTTTTTAATTGTCAAACTAAAATAAAAGAAACCAAAAAATGAAGTCAGAAAACAAACAAAGAAAAGCGATCAAAAATTAGAAAAAGGGCAAGGCCCCCCTTCCCCTGGGTCGTTCGGCCCAACTGGGCATCAGGCCACCGGCCGACCCAACTTGCCATCGTCCCCTTCCGCCTGTTCACAGGGGGGATCGTGGCAGAGATCCCCCGGGTGTGGCCGAGGCATGTCGCTGTGGTGGCCATCCTCGCCTACCCAACGGCTACAAGAGCCCCGAGACACCCTCGTCCCCTGGATCAAACCCTAGCGCCATTCCCTCCTTACCCCGCACCGCTTCACTCTCTCCCACACCCACCCGCGTCGTCGACGCCATGGCCTCCGACGACCATGCGCCCACTGAGCTCCCCGCGTCGAGCCACCTCGTCCACGAGCTTCACCGATGTTCACTCCGTCGGCTACTTCCACAAGTTGGAGCCGGGAGCCCCTACCTCACCGGGATCGACATCGTCTTCAAAGCTCTGCCCCGAGCTCGCCGCCTTCGATTCGGTCATCTCTGACAGCTCCCGGCCTCCCCGAGTTCTCCTATGCATTTGCTGTGAGCGCCGTCTCTCTCTCTCTCTCTCTCTCTCTCTCTCTCTCTCTCTCTCTCTCTCTCTTGTGCGTTTTGGTGTCATTGACGCCGTAACCGAGCTCGCGTACTCCGGCCACCGCGTAGGTCGCCGCAGTGGCTGCTACAGCCAAGCCCTGCTCCAGCCGCCCGCAACGCCCTGGGCCTGTCTCGGCGTGCCCGCGCCTCGCCTGATCGTCGCCTGCTTCCGCCTGCCTGCGTGTGGCTTCGCCCGCGCTACTCTGCTTGTGGCTGCTGTCGCGCCTCGCTCGGCTGCAGCGCCCGAGCCACGCCGCTGCTTGTTGTACTGATGATGCTAGTTACTGTAGTGGATACTAGCTAGCTTTTCAGATTATACACTGACTAAGCCTCTAGACAACCTCTAAACTTCGTCTAAACAGCTATTAACATGGGTGAAAATAATATGAGTTGAAAGTATACATGAAAAACTCCATTTTACTCCATTGAACCAAATTCATTTGATACATGAATTAAATCCTACAAAAATCACAAAATTCTATCTTCTGTTAAAAAGAACAAAAATAACCCCTAACTTAGTGTGGTGTGTGCTAGCTGTGTTTGCGTGTGTGTTCTGTGTGTGTCCAAACCGGGCCAAATTAGCTTAGGGTCTAATTTTGTTAGTTAGGCTAATTAGTGTTGTAGTTGGATAGTTGCTACCCTATGACATGTGGACTCCTTTAATTAGGTTAGTTTTTATTTATTGTTTAGTTTTAGTCTATGTCATGTGGGACCCCCATGTTCCATTTTACATTTGACTAGTCAATTTGACTTGGTCAACCCGAATTAAAATAATTTTCGAAAATCATTAAACTTTGATAAATCATATAAAAATAACTGTAACTCGGATGAAAAAGTTTTATACATGAAAGTTGCTCTGAATTTCGAGACAAATCCGAATACGTGGTCCATTCATCTGTCACATGCCCCTAGCATAGCAAACATGCAACATACCCCCTCCGGTTTGCCTGTCCGAAAATGCCTAACACCGGAAATGCTTTCCCGGATGTTACCCCCCTTCACCGGTATCGTGTAGTACCGCGTTAGAGCACCCTAGCACTGCGTGATGACTTGTCGTGCTTCGTTGTTGCATCTGCATGCTTTGTATTTATTGTTTCTTCCCCCTCTTCTCTCCGGTAGACCGCGAGACTGATGCTACCTCGGTGATCGACTGCATCGTCGACGACGACCCTCCTTCCGTTTCAGCAGAGCTTCCAGGCAAGCCCCCCCCCCACTTTGATCATCCTGATATCATCCATTCTATTTCTCATGCTTGCATTAGATTTTGCTACTGTTATTGATTGATCCTATTCTGATGCATAGCCTGCTTTTATACCTGCTATTGTTACCTACATGCTTATGCTAAACTGCTTAGTATAGGTTGGATAGTGATCCATCAGTGACCCCCATCTTGTCCTTGTTGCCCCTGCTTCATCATCGACGACTTGAGCAACATGATCGATGACCAGAGCCCGACACCTCACATCACTTCACCCCCTTAGTTGTACAACTCTGCATAGTTACTATCGAGTGTCGAGGGTGATACCTCGTAACGCACTCCTAATGATAACTCTATAGTGAAGCTATTCGGTCGTGGTCATCGAGGGTGATTCCTCCTTCACCACTCCCGATACGACTATGGCGTGCAACCCTTCAAGTGTGAACCTCGAGGGTGATTCCTCCTACGTCCACCTTGATGATTACATTGAGTGGCATCCACCGAGGGTGATTCCTCGGGGTTTTCCCCTTGATGATTTGACACACGGTTACATGGACTTTACTGGAGACCTTTGTGAAAGGCGGGCGGGCCCAGTGAGCACCCGCGTGAGTTCTTACGGTGGCGGCTGGCTGTTTAGCGGTATCACCCAGGAGGGTTGATAGCTCCGGACTTGTCCCGACAACCGTCACTTCTGTCAATAATGCACTAACAGATTTGGGTATTTGATTTGAATTGGCCTCTCGCCTTTATGCACTAACCGCCACGCGAGAATAGTTATGGGCCTCAGTGTCGTGGTATCAGCCGAAGCTTTGTCAGACGTTCAGTTCAGCATTGCTGCACGGCCTGGTCGGCGCCCCAGTGGAGGTGGCCTGGATCGCCCTGCGCGCAACGATCCGGAGTGCAACGGGCGATGGCCCATGACCCCTGAGTGCTTAGGATGTAGACCGGCGGGGACCTCTCTGCTGAGCCTAGGTAGGGTTGCGATGTGTTGATCTTTCGAGGCCGGGCATTGACCTAGAAAAGTGTGTCCGACCAAAGATGATCGAGCGTGAGGGTAACTTGGTGCACCCCTGCAGGGAAGATATCTATTCAAATAGTCGTGTCCACAGAAATAGACGTTCACTCTTATATCCTGATCTATTATAACTGGAAATGGATACTTGAGATATGTGATGGATATGTTGGCTGCGACATTACTTTCTTGCAGGGAGTCAAGGAAGAATTTCTAGGCAATATGGTTACAACATGCTTGTTAAATATAAACTGCTATTCTGTACTCCTTCTACTGCTGCAAGATGGTGGTTTCCAGAAGATGCTAGTCTTCGATAGGCTAGGCCTTTCCCTCTATTCTGGCATTCTGTAGTTCAGTCCACAGATACAGCTCATTCCTTTGATACTGATGCATACTTAGTATAGATCTGATGCTTGCGAGTACTTTGGATGAGTACTCCCGGTTGCTTTGCTCCCCCTTTTCCCACTTCTTCTTCTTTCTGGTATTTGCAACCAGATGCCGGATCCCAGGAGCCAGATGCCACCCCAGTCGACTACTACTACTTCTACCCCGACGGAGCCTACTACTACATGGAGGTCGCTGACGACCAGGAGTAGTTAGGAGGTCCCAAACAGGAGGCCTTGCCTCTTCGATCATTGATGTTTGTACTAGCCTTCTTAAGGCAAAACTTGTTTAACTTATGTCTGTACTCAGATATTGTTGCTTCCGCTGACTCTGTTGCTTTCGAGCTTCTGTATTCGAGCCCTCGAGGCCCCTGGCTTGTAATATGAAGCTTGTATTATTTTAATTTGTGTCTAGAATTGTGTTGTGATATCTTCCCGTGAGTCCTTGATCTTGGTCGTACACATTTGTGTGCATGATTAGTGTACGGCCAAATCGGGGGCGTCAAAAGTTGGTATCAGAGCCGACTGCCTGTAGGAACCCCTTTTTCCAACTCCTTGGCCGAAGTCGAGTCTAGTCATTGCAAAACTTTTACTAACATTTATGTGTGGCTTATGGGCCCACGTCGCTAATGGGTGGTATTAGGATCTTTTATTCCTCGTCTTTACTCTGGGATTCTGATTTCTCTTCTATTCGGGTCCAATGGTTTTCTTAACTCTAACTCTAGGTTCTCGTAAATACTTTCTCCCGGAGAGCCCCTTCACTCCAGATGATTGCTTGGTACACCAGAAGATTCCGAAGATAATCTCCAAAGTTCTCTCGATACTCTGTGGCCGTCTCTTTTGCAATCCCGTACCACCGATATATCCCCACGGATAAATACATACACTTGTCGATCGTACTTTCATTCCTAGCTACTCTTGTTATTACAAGATGCATCGAATTATTCTCTAACTTTCTAAGAACCCCTTGTGACACTGCTTCATAGGTCTTTTCCGCCTGAATACCCTTACGAATAATTCCTCACACTTATCGGGGATTTGTTCATCCCAAGTTGATCACATGACTCACAAAATCCTTCGGATGCAATTCGATCTCCCGAAGATCCTCTGCAGCCTAGTGCTCCCGAAAGTCGTGTCTGCCTGCATTATGGTTAATCCATATGTCTAGCAATATTCATTAAATCCTTTGCGATTGACATCCTTACCCTAATGATTCAACATGTGTGTGAATACACACAATCATCAGTTGATCCTTTAAAATTATCTTTCCGGCTCAGACGTCATTCTGAATATGAGCTAGTTCTCGACCAATCAAATTACCGTTGATTGTACCCCTAAGTCATTTCAACTTACCCATCCTTAATCAGAGCGGTTGCTTCTGATCACTTGATTTGGAAATCATAATTCCTTTGAATTTTAGCTTTGAATTAGTCAGTTGTTTCTATAGTCTGATCTCCTTGTATTCATTCTTCTTCTGGTAGGGTGACGATGCTCACATTAGATCCCTTGTGAACTGCCGGATCCTTTGTTGGATTTTCTCCTAGAACTTCCTTCATATTCAAACACCTTGTGAGTTCTGCCATGATATATAATGCCTTGGGTAAAATATATCATCTGCTTTCGAGCTTGTATAATTTGCTCCTGAAGTTTGTGTACTATGAGCCTAAGATGCCTCAATGGGTTGAACTTATGCCTTCCTTAATCTGTTTGAACCCGAAAGTTTTCCAAGGTTCATACTCCTCTGGTAATTCACCAGGCAAGTCTTCGCAATCAATTCATTTTTTAATAGATCAGTGAATGAAAGGTTATGCATTGAAGAAGTGGGAGACAACCTTGAACTTTCTGTTCATGCCCATGGACACGATGTAGATCTTATCATTAAAGCTTCTCTTAAATTAATTATCCCCTTGATATAAGTTCATCTTATATCTGGGATCTGGCCTTTTTCAATCGTGGTTCTGACCATGTTGTCCTTTAAATACCATTTCTCGTGCAGGTTTAAGCACTTGTCTCCTACAGAGCAATACCCCCAGCCCAACCTCTACTTTGAGCTGTCGTCGAGTATTACCCCCGTGGTATCTCGAGATTATCACGGAACTGCATAGCTTCTTATGAGTTCTTCATTATGTATTACATTTTCTCTGACTCTAATTTTCCTCGGGTTCTGAGATGTATGACACTCAAGGACCCCGATAAGTGAATCAATTCCACACTCTGATTCAGTAGCTCTAAGTAATTTCCATTGCTTATGAGTTTATTAATTCTTCAAGTCGTATCTAGCATGATCGGCTATATCATTATCGTGCATCTTTTTAACTATGCTACCTGGTCCTTCTTCCCGAAGCACAATTTCGGTAATGAGCTAAGCTTACGCCGATCTTCCTCGGCATATCATTTCGCCTTGAACAACTAGCTTGATTTCAAGTTTGTATTGTACTAGTGGTTTAAATAACCTTTCGCTCCATCATTCATTTGACTTGATGTCATCGCCGATTGATTACATCTTAATGAAATCTCCCGACAAATGTGTCGTGATCATCATCCACAATGATTTTCCCTCTTTCAAGTTGTGAATCGAATTCATGATGAGAAATAACATCCTTTCCCCTCGATGATTTGTATTAACATCAACAACATTCTTGCATTACCTCCAACACAAACTTGTTCTTGTTTTGTGTTATACCTTGAGTTCCTTGTTATCCGACTTATGATATGCTCTACCTTGGAGTACTACCATCTTTCATGTCAAGAATGTCGTGAGAATTTCACCCAACAATTGAGGTATGACGTGTGAATTCAAAACTTCTAGCAATCTGAATGCTTTGAAGTGAATGGTCGATAGCTTCATCCCAACCCTTCTGGTTATTAAACCTCCATACTAACATCGATCTTGCTACTTGGTGCGTATTTCCAGATGCATTTCGTTCAGTACTTAATTGTGGATATTCTTCACAAACACACTTAATTATATACCCTTGTGTGTCCACTGCTATCGCCTTGTCCACTTAATTGTGAAGATTCAAGTCTAGGGAAATCTCGAGGAATTGTTTCTGAGCCCGTCGGCCTCATCCTCATCTTCCCTGGCTGAAATTGTATGACTTATTATATAAGTTGTTTCCGATAGATCCTGCTGTATCTAAAGTCCGACCTTTGCTTGAAGACCATGTCGGGGCTATCTCGAAGCATGTCTGTGCTACTCCGAAGATCCACAAGAACATTGTAAGCGCAATGCTAAATGTTCTTGATCAACTATCCAACTCGTTGTGTGGGTACATATCATAATTCTTCTTACCCCTTTTATCTATATGGTCATGACTTTGATCTCCTGACACGTATATCATGACCTTCTTAATCTTGGGAATGATATACTCCTATTCATTGTGTTTAAACACATTTTCTTTTCCATTTGTTTGTTTAACCTTTCTTTGATCTACATATAATCTAACCAGTAATAATTTTCTGCTTAAGTGAACACCTTGGTGTACAACTCTGTCAGTAAGACCCTTTTACTTTTGTTGATAACATTCTGGTAACCATCGATGGGCGAGAACTTTGCCTATTGGTCCGCCTCATTCAACGAGTAGGAAAATGGTTCTCTTCATCTCTCGCCCTTGGTACCAACGTTGTTGCCAACATAACTGACAGTCTATTCTCTGACATGTTTTGCTATCATCGCCCTTCCTACTTTTAACCCACATGGTGGGCCCATAACCCACAGTTCCACAGGATCGAAACCTGACTATCATGTACATTCCCGTTTTCCAAAGTTGTTCCTCGTGCTTGGCTTCTTATGTAATTCACGAGCCACCTTCCGAGACATCATCACTCTTGGTATCAGACACAATACTTATTCTCGTTGCTCTGAAACCCTTTCACCTTATGTCTCAGGCAACGAACAATTGCCTACCCGGTTGAAACTTATTGCACCTTCTTGCTTTGCTCTAGATGTCGTCTTAAGTTCCAACTCGAGAGATGTCGCTATGCCTCGTTCGCTGAGGTAGCCCCCAGGTACCTAACATGTGTTGAGCTCCGTCCTTCCCGAGTCTTCCCCATATCCTTTTCGAAGTATGATGAAGATCCTGAAGAAAGGATGACGACTTCATCATGATGACCCGAAGCCGAGAAATGAATCGACCTCTTCGAGAAGAGCCACTAAGACCGAGAAGACTCGTTATAACTTCGCAACCAAATCCCTTCCCCCTTACTTCCCCTCTTAAATCTCGGGACGAGATTTCTTGTAGTGGAGGAGAATTGTGACGTCCGGATAATTAAGCTACAGTAACTCTTTACTAATGATGCCACATCACCACGATCACCGTTAATAAACTCGCGTTGATTCAAACCCCGTTCAAATTCAAATTTAAAATCAAGTCAAACTATAAAAGTTTTCAAATGTCAAAACTAAAATGTTCATAGTGTGGAAAATCATCCCTCGTATTACCATGTTGAAACCCATATTTTAAAAGGTTTGTAAATGCCCTTAAATGAATAAAACAGGGGCTTAAAACAATTATTTAATGCCTTTTAATTTACAAAGATTATTAAACCATTTTATTATTATTATTCAAACTAATTGTGGATGTGGCCTAGTTTATTATGATATTTTAGGCACAAGCTTTTTAATTGTCAAACTAAAATAAAAGAAACCAAAAAATGAAGTCAGAAAACAAATAAAAAGAAAAGCGATCAAAAATTAGAAAAAGGGCAAGGCCCCCCTCCCCCTGGGCCGTTCGGCCCAACTGGGCATCAGGCCACCAGCCGACCCAACTTGCCATCATCCCCTTCCGCCTGTTCACACGGGGGATCGTGGCAGAGATCCCCCAGCTGTGGCAGAGGCATGTCGCCGTGGCGGCCATCCTCGCCTACCAGGCGGCTACAAGAGCCCCGAGACGCCCTCGTCCCCTGGATCGAACCCTAGCGCCATTCCCTCCTTCCCCCGCGCCGCTTCACTCTCTCCCACACCCACCCGCGTCGTCGACGCCATGGCCTCCGACGACCACGCGCCCACTGAGCTCCCCGCGTCCAGCCACATCGTCCACGAGCTTCGCCGACGTTCACTCCGTTGACTACTTCCACAAGTTGGAGCCGGTAGCCCCTACATCACCGGGATCGACATCGTCTTCAAAGCTCTGCCCCGAGCTCGCCGCCTTCATTCGATCGTCTCCGACAGCCCCCGGCCTGCCCGAGTTCTCCTCTGCATTCGCTGTGAGTGCCGTCTCACAATCCATCTCTCTCTCTCTTGCGTGTTTTAATGCCGTTGATGCTGTAGCCGAGCTCGCGTACTCCGGCCTCCGCATAGGTTGCCCTCGTGGCTGCTATAGCCAAGCCTCGCACCAGCCGCCCGCCATAACCTGGGCCTGTCCCAGCGTGCCCGCGCCTCGCCTGACCGCCGCTCGCGTCTGCCTGCCTGCGTGTGGCTTCGCCCGCGCCCTCGCGTGCTTCGCGCTACTCTGCTTGTGGCTGCTGTCGTGCCTCGCTCGGCAGCAGCACCCGAGCCACGCCGCTGCTTGTTGTACTGCTGATGCTAGTTACTGTAGCGGACACTAGCTAGCTTTTCAGATTATACACTGACTAAGCCTCTAGACAGCATCTAAACAACGTCTAAATAGCTGTTAACATGGGTGAAAATAATATGAGTTGAAAGTATACATGAAAATCTCCATTTTACTCCATTGAACCAAATTCATTTGATACATGAATTAAATCCTACAAAAAACACAAAATGCTATCATCTGTTAAAAAGAACAAAAACAACCCCTAGCTTAGTGTGGTGTGTGCTAGATGTGTATGCGTGTGTTCTGGTGTGTGTCCAAACTGGACCAAATTAGCTTAGGGTCTAATTTTGTTAGTTAGGCTAAGTAGTGTTGTAGTTGGATAGTTGCTACCCTATGACATGTGGACTCCTTTAATTAGGTTAGTTTTTATTTATTGTTTAGTTTTAGTCTATGTCATGTGGGGCCCCTGTTCCATTTTACATTTGACTAGTCAATTTGACTTGGTCAACCCGAATTAAATTAATTTTAGAAAATCTTTAAGCTTCGATAAATCATATAAAATAACCGTAACTCGGATGAAAAAGTTTTATACATGAAAGTTGCTCAGAATTTTGAGACAAATCCGAATATGTGGTCCATTCATCTGTCACATGCCCCTAGCATAGCGAACATGCAACATCCCCCTTCCGGTTCGCCTGTCCGAAAATGCCTAACACTGAGAATGTTCTCCCAGATGTTATCCCCCTTCACCGGTATCATGTAGTACCATGTTAGAGCACCCTAGCACTGTGTGTTGACTTGTCGTGCTTCATTGTTGCATCTGTGTGCTTTGTATTTATTGTTTCTTCCCCCTCTTCTCTTCGGTAGACCGCGAGACTGATGCTACGTCGGTGATCGACTGCATCGTCGACGATGACCCTCCTTTCGTTTTAGCAGAGCTTCCAGGCAAGTCCCCCCCTTTGATCATCCCGATATCGCCCATTCTATTTCTCATGCTTGCATTAGATTTTTCTACTGTTATTGATTGATCCTATTCTGATGCATAGCCTGCTTTTGTACCTGCTATTGTTACCTACATGCTTATGCTAAACTGCTTAGTATAGGTTGGATAGTGATCCATCAGTGACCCCCACCTTGTCCTTGTTGCCCATGCTTCATCATCGACGACTCGAGCAACATGATCGACGACCAGAGCCCGACACCTCACATCACTTCACCCCCCCTAGTTGTATGACTCTGCATAGTTACTATCGAGTGACGAGGGTGATACCTCGTAAATCACTCTTGATGATAACTCTGTAGTGAAGCTATTCAGTCGTGGTCATCGAGGGTGATTCCTCCTTCACCACTCCCGATAAGACTATGTCGTGTAGCCCTTCAAGTGTGAACCTCGAGGGTGATTCCTCCTACGTCCATCTTGATGATTACATCGAGTGGAATCCACCGAGGGTGATTCCTCGAGGTTTCCCCCCTTGATGATTGGACACACTGTTACATGGACTTTACTGGAGACCTTTGTGAAAGGCAGGCGGGCCCGGTGACTGTCCGAATCACGATTCTATTATACGATTCTACGACTTTACGATCCAAACTAACCCCTATGATTTTACGATTTTAGTTCTTAGAATCTACGTTTCTACGATCCTGATAGTGAAGATTATACGATTTGCGATCCTACCATCGAAGCTCCGATCCAATTCAAAATCGTGATTCTGACAACCTTGCCGGTGAGCACCCGCAGGAGTTCTTACGGTGGCGGATGGCTGTTTAGCGGTATCACCCTGGAGGGGTGATAGCTCCGAACTTGTCCCCGACAGCCATCACTTCTCTCAATAATGCACTAACAGATTTGGGTATTTGATTTGAATTGGCCTCTGGCCTTTACGCACTAACCACCACGCGATAATAGTTATGGGCCTCGACGTCGTGGTATCAGTCGAAGATTTGTCAGACGTCCAGTTCAGCATTGCGGCACGGCCTAGTCGGCGCCCCAGTGGAGGCGGCCTGGATCTCCCTATGCGCAATTATCCAAAGTGCTTAGGATGTAGACCGGCGGTGACCTCTCTATTGAGCCTGGGTAGGGCTGCGACGTGTTGATCTTTTGAGGCCGGGCATTGACCCAGAAAAGTGTGTCCGGCCAAAGATGATCGAGCGTGAGGGTAACGTGGTGCACCCCTACAGGGAAGTTATCTATTCGAATAGTCGTGTCCACGGAAACGGACGTTCAGTCTTATCTCCTGATCTATTATAACTAGAAATGGATACTTGAGATATGTGATGGATATGTTGGCTGCGAGATTACTTTCTCGTAGGGAGTCGAGGAAGGATCTCTAGCCAATATGGTTACAACATGCTTGTTAAATATAAACTGCTATTTTGTACTCTCTTCTACTGCTGCAAGATGGTGGTTTTCAGAAGATGCTAGTCTTCGATGGGCTAGGCCTTTCCCTATATTCTGGCATTCTGCAGTTCAGTCCACAGATACAGCTCATTCCTTTGATATTGATGCATACTTAGTATAGATCTGATGCTTGCGAGTACTTTGGATGAGTACTCACGGTTGCTTTGCTCCCCCTTTTCCCCTTCTTCTTTTTTATGGTTGTTGCAACCAGATGCCGGATCCCAGGAGCCAGATGCCACCCCAGTTGACTACTACTACTACCCCGACGGAGCCTACTATTACGTGGAGGCTGCTGACGACCAAGAGTAGTTAGGAGGTCCCATGTAGGAGGCCTTGCCTCTTCGATCGTTGATGTTTGTGCTAGCCTTCTTAAGGCAAAACTTGTTTAACTTATGTCTGTACTCAGATATTATTGCTTCCGCTGACTCTGTTGCTTTCGAGCTTCTGTATTCGAGCCCTCGATGCCGCTGGCTTGTAATATGAAGCTTGTATTATTTTAATTTGTGTCTAGAGTTGTGTTAAGATATCTTTCCGTGAGTCCTTGATCTGGGTCGTACACATTTGCGTGCATGATTAGTGTACGGCCAAATCGGGGGCGTCACATGACTTTAGTTGATGTTAATCCGAAATTGCATAGGAGCACTCGGCGCCGCAGCCCACTGCAATCAAGCCCATCCAGTTGTCTCGGGATCAACACTCACTATATTAGCCTCTCTGTATTGTGTTCATTTATTTCTATGTATCTTCGTCTTCTTCCTATGTATATTGGCCACTGTTACAACCGACTTGCCAGCTGATTCATTGCTTCATTTATGACAGATGAGCTGTTTCTCTAGCATTATTGTTTTACCACACGGTGCATTGCCAATACATGTATGGAGTCAGTGTAATATATCAATAATTACTTGTTCGGTGGTGAGGTAATATATTTAAAACCATAGACAGTTACTTTGGCTCTCCTATTCATGTACGGGCAGTGACTTTCTTGCCCAATGTATCCGGATGAACAGCTGACATGAGCTGCATCCCTATGCATGGGTCCCATGATCTAGACCTATGTTTAAACCCTTGTCGTCCAAAACGCAGGCATCAATGTCGTCCAAAACGCATAGCCATTATATAAGCACAAATCCAAATACTCATTTCTAGGAAATTATGTAAATAAATCCAAGAGATTTTCAACACATTTCAGGTTTATTTTAGCTCAAGTAAAAAACTAAGAACATCGTGGAAATAGTTCTATAAACTTATTCGTAATAATCTCAAGTTATTTTTTAAAATCTTAGGAATTATTCTCTTCTAAATATCTGATAATTTAATAATAAAAATTCCAGGAAAGGTATAATTAATCGCATAGTCAAATCTATTGTACGTTATCACACACACAAATGAAATTGCTATATATTTTTACAGTGATTCATCCTAGTCATTGTTATTAAATGGATGTGTACCAAAGTCTTTGTCATTTAATTCTTAGTTGAAATATGTGATATGTTGTCAGACACACTATCTCAAATTGAATGAGTATGGACATCTTTTTACTGTTGGCATATATGCAAGCATGCAGTATTGTGACCTTGCTATCAATTAAATGAAAACCTGCACCGATCCCCAAATGAACCATGAGTGGCTTTGATTCCAGAGGAGTGCGTCGCTGTGTGCTCCTAGTTCGCGTCCATGTTAATCCCACTATCTTTGAGTATTATAAGACTTTTATGCATGTGGATCATGAAGAAGAAAAATTATGTGATGGTTATGTTATTGAATTTGAGTATGATGTTACATACAATTATTATGAGATAGGAAAATATGGTTCTGGAAATCTTCGTGTTACTAAATTACCTCTCTTGATGCTTACATTTTCAAAGTTTTATTCTTCCTTGCATGTGCTAGTTTTTGTTTGCCTTGATAATTTGTTTGCTTATAAAATGCCTATGCATAGGAAGTATGTTAGACTTAGATGTGTTTGTCACGTGTTTCATGATGCTCTTTTTGTGCTTCAATTCTTATCTTTCATGTGAGCATCATTGAAATCCCAAGCCTATCTCAATGGCTATAAAGAAAGAGCTTGTTGGGAGGCAACCCAACGAATAAAATAAATGTTTGCTTTTTTTCTTCTGTTCTTGTGTAAATACCCTTTAATACCTATGTTTAGATGTGTTTTTGTGGTTTGGATAAAGGTTTGTGCCGAGCAAACCCTTAGGATCATGTTGGGTGTTAGTAGATTTGATCTTGCTGAAAAACAGAAATTTTTGAGCTCACGAGAAAAATTCTCATTTTTAAAAGAACAGTGTTTTTTGGTTCATTCTTTTTGCAGAAGATTAATATACAAATTGCCCACGTGTACCTATTTTTTCAAGATTTTTAGAGTTATATAAGTATTCGAAACTTCCAGATTACTACAGATGGTTCTATTTTTGACAGCTTCTGTTTTTATTGTGTTATGTGCTTGTTTTGATGATTTTATGGTTTTCTTTGATGAGTTTTTGTCATAGAAAAGTTGGAATATAGTAAATATAATACAAATACAAAATATGAATTGGTTTGCTACAGTTCTTATAGTAGTGATTTGTTTTCTTGTACTAACGGATCTCACGAAAGTTTTGTTGAGTTTTGTGTGATTGGAGTTTTCAAGTTTTGGGTTATCTTACGATGAATGAAGGAATAAGGAGTAAGAAGAGCCTAAGCTTGGGGATGCCCCGGCATCCCAAGCTATTATCCATAGAGAAGCAAGCAACTAAGCTTGAGGATGCCCCCCCCAGTGGCATCCCCTCTTTCTTCTAACGACAATCGGTATTTTACTCGAAACTATATTTTTATTCGTCACATGATATGTGTTTTGCTTGGAGCGTTTTGTATGATATGAGTATTTGCTTGTTTTGTTTTGCTTTTTAAGTTATTAATCCTTGATGTACACACAGAGAGCCAAAATTGCCATGACTTGTTAGAATAGCTCTGTATGCTTCACTTAAATGTTTATGAGCTATGGATTTGCTCTAGTGCTTCACTATATATATA
>LR738715.1:138356576-138386791 GCA_902687465.1 Secale cereale
ATATATATATATATATATATATATATATATATATATATATATATATATATATATATATATATATATATATATATTAGCACGGTGTGCTTTAGTATTTTTGAAGAAATACTCTCTTGCTTCACTTAGATTTATTTGAGAGTTAGTACTTTTTTAGAAATTCTCTCTTGCTTCACTTAAATTATTTTGAGAGAAAGAAAAAATTATGCCCATGATCTTCACTTATATTTGTTTGAGCTTATCAAAATAAACACATGAAAAATAGTTCCAAAGTGATAGATATCCAAGAAGGATATAATAAAAACTTTCATGAAGATCATTGGACAAAATAAACTTGATTCCTTGTAATAGTTTTGAGACATGATGATGTGATATGTGAGCCATGTTAATGAGTAGTTATGCTTTAGTAAGAATATTATGTTAAAGTTTGTGATTCCCTATGCAAGAACAAAAGTCAATAATCATGCAATGAAATTACATCCTACTTGTGGTGCATTATTCGGTGTTATTTATACTCAATGCTCGCTTATGAGATTATTCGTTTCATGGTTGGTCGCTTCCCAGTCTTTTGCTAACCTTCATTTTGCACAAAGTATGATTACTACTTGTGCATCCAAAATCCTTTATCCCGGTTTTGCCACATGAGTCCACCATACCTACCTATATGCCGTATTCCCTTGCCGTTCTAAGCAAATTTGTATGCGCCATCTCTAATTTTCAAAATAAATTTCCCTTTTGTGTGCCCGTACCGCTCGTGAGGCGGTGAGGGGTGGCCAATATTTTCCATGCTAGATGTGTTATTCTCGCGATGAGTGTTTATTCACTTGTCATTGCACGAGAGTAAGGCAAAGGTATTAGGAATGCCTAGTCCCAAAATGAAAAACAAATTTACTTTATGTTGTGAAATAATAAATTCCTTAGAAAGTGTTGGTATGAAAGGCAACCGTGGATTCGGCTACCATGGCTTGTGAAAGTTTGGTGGAAAAGGAATAAACTTTATTTTATGTTTGGGAACCGCCTATGACATATCTAGCATGGAAAGTGTTGGGAACCTTGAGTCGTTTTCGTTGGTAGGAAAAGTATACCTCACAAAATAATTTTATCTCTCAATTTAAGCTTTGAGCTCTTGCACCTCTACAAATCTCTACTTCCCTCTGCAAAGGGCCTTTCTTTTACTTATGCAATTTTTATTTTTTGAATTTGAGTCTCCATCTTCTCTTATACAGCACCAACTAGGAAACACTATGATCGTACTTGAGAATTGGGTGTAACTAATATGCGAATGTGTTTCATAAATGGATCAATGGTTGAGCATGATGGGCTAGGGATAACTTATTTTAGCATTGATATTTTGAAAGACATGGTTGCTTGTTGATATGCTTGAGTATTTTGTTGGAAATATGCCCTAGAGGCAATAATAAATTGGTTATTATTATATTTCCTTGTTCATGATAATTGTTTATTATCCATGCTAGAATTGTATTGATAGGAAACTCAGATACATGTGTGGATACATAGACAAACACCATGTCCCTAGTAAGCCTCTAGATGACTAGCTCGTTGATCAATAGATGGTTACGGTTTCCTGACCATGGACATTGGATGTCGTTGATAACGGGATCACATCATTAGGAGAATGATGTGATGGACAAGACCCAATCCTAAGCCTAGCACAGATCGTGTAGTTCGTATGCTAAAGCTTTTCTATATGTCAAGTATCTTTTCCTTAGACCATGAGATTGTGCAACTCCCGGATACCGTAGGAATGCTTTGGGTGTACCAAACGTCACAACGTAACTGGGTGGCTATAAAGGTGCACTACATGTATCTCTGAAAGTGTCTGTTGGGTTGGCACGAATCGAGACTGGGATTTGTCACTCCGTATGACGGAGAGGTATCTCTGGGCCCACTCGGTAGGACATCATCATAATGTGCACAATATGTGATCAAGGAGTTGATCACGGGATGATGTGTTACGGAACGAGTAAAGAGACTTGCCGGTAACGAGATTGAGCAAGGTATCGGTATACCGACGATCGAATCTCGGGCAAGTGCTATACCGATAGACAAAGGGAATCGTATACGGGATTGATTGAATCCTTGACATCGTCGTTCATCCGATGAGATCATCGTGGAACATGTGGGAGCCAACATGGGTATCCAGATCCCGCTGTTGGTTATTGGCCGGAGAGTTGTCTCGGTCATGTCTACATGGTTCCCGAGCCCGTAGGGTCTACACACTTAAGGTTCGATGACGCTAGGGTTATAGGGAAAGTATGTACGCGGTTACCGAATGTTGTTCGGAGTCCCGGATGAGATCCCAGACGTCACGAGGAGTTCCGGAATGGTCCGGAGGTAAAGATTCATATATGGGAAGTCCTGTTTTGGTCACCGGAAAAGTTTCGGGCGATATCGGTAATGTACCGGGACCACCGGGAGGGTCCCGGGGGTCCACCAGGTGGGGCCACCAGCCCCAGGTGGCTGCGTGGGCTAAGTGTGGGAGGGGACCAGCCCCAAGGGGGCTGGTGCGCCCCCCCACCAAGTCCCTAGGCGCATGGAGGGTGGAGGGGGGCAAACCCTAGGTCCAGATGGGCCTTAAGGCCCATCCTAGGGCGCCCCCTCTCTCTCCCCCCCTTGGCCGCACCCTAGATGGGTTCTGGGGGGCTGCCGCCACCCCTAGGGAGGAAACCCTAGATGGGGGCGCAGCCCCTACCTCCCCCCTATATATATGTGAAGTTTAGGGCTGCCCAGAACAAGTTTTGACCTCGGTCGATTGGCGCAGCCCTACCTCTCTCCCTCCTCGTCTCCCGCAGCGCTTGGCGAAGCCCTGCTGGAGTCCCGCGCTCCTCCACCACCACCACGCCGTTGTGCTGCTGTTGGATGGAGTCTTCCCCAACCTCTCCCTCTCTCCTTGCTGGATCAAGGCGTGGGAGACGTCACCGGGCTGCACGTGTGAAGAACGCGGAGGCACCGTCCGTTCGGTGCTAGGATCTTCGGCGATCTGAATCGCGGCGAGTACGACTCCATCAACCGCGTTCTTGAACGCTTCCGCTTAGCGATCTACAAGGGTATGTGGATCCAACTCTCCCCTCGTAGATGCATCTCCTAGATTGATCTTGGTGAACGTAGGAAAATTTTTGTTTCCCATGCGACGTTCCCCAACAGCTGTTGGAAATATGCCCTAGAGGCAATAATAAATTGGTTATTATTATATTTCCTTGTTCACGATAATCGTTTATTATCCATGCTAGAATTGTATTGATAGGAAACTCAGATACATGTATGGATACATAGACAAACACCATGTCCCTAGTGAGCCTCTAGACGACTAGCTCGTTGATCAATAGATGGTTACGGTTTCCTAACCATGGACATTGGATGTCGTTGATAACGGGATCACATCATTAGGAGAATGATGTGATGGACAAGACCCAATCCTAAGCCTAGCACAGATCGTGTAGTTCGTATGCTAAAGCTTTTCTATATGTCAAGTATCTTTTCCTTAGACCATGAGATTGTGCAACTCCCAGATACCGTAGGAATGCTTTGGGTGTACCAAACGTCACAACGTAACTGGGTGGCTAAAAAGGTGCACTACAGGTATCTCCGAAAGTGTCTGTTGGGTTGGCACGAATCAAGACTGGGATTTGTCACTCCGTATGACGGAGAGGTATCTCTGGGCCCACTCGGTAGGACATCATCATAATGTGCACAATATGTGATCAAGGAGTTGATCACGGGATGATGTGTTACGGAACGAGTAAAGAGACTTGCCGGTAACGAGATTGAGCAAGGTATCGGTATACCGACGATCGAATCTCGGGCAAGTGCTATACCGATAGACAAAGGGAATCGTATACGGGATTGATTGAATCCTTGACATCGTGGTTCATCCGATGAGATCATCGTGGAACATGTGGGAGCCAACATGGGTATCCAGATCCCGCTGTTGGTTATTGGCCGGAGAGTTGTCTCGGTCATGTCTACATGGTTCCCGAACCCGTAGGGTCTACACACTTAAGGTTCGATGACGCTAGGGTTATAGGGAAAGTATGTACGCGGTTACCGAATGTTGTTCGGAGTCCCGGATGAGATCCCGGACGTCACGAGGATTTCCGGAATGGTCCGGAGGTAAAGATTCATATATGGGAAGTCCCGTTTTGGTCACCGGAAAAGTTTCGGGCGCTATCGGTAGCGTACCGGGACCACCGGGAGGGTCCCGGGGGTCCACCGGGTGGGGCCACCGGCCCCAGAGGGCTGCGTGGGCCAAGTGTGGGAGGGGACCAGCCCCAGGTGGGCTGGTGCGCCCCCCCCCCACCCAACAGGGCCCAAGGCGAAGAGAGGAGAAAAAAGGGGGAAACCCTAGGCTCAGATGGGCCTAAGGCCCACCTAGTGGTGCGCCTCCCCCTCTCTCCCCCTTGGCCGCCCCCCTAGATGGGATCTAGGGCTGGCCGCTGTGACGCCCGAAGACCGACGTCCCAGAAGATCCCAGAAGATTCCAGAAGATTCCAGATGTTCCGGGTTCTCCCGTGTGTTTCATTTGTGTTTGTCTTTTTTTTTTTGCATTGCATCATGTCATCATGCCATCATCTCTTTAATTTTTGCAACTCAACTTAAATAAATTGTGTGGACCTTCGGTCCATTTAAATCGAGGGAAGGTGACTTCTCTTTAAAACATATAAAAGCCTCTCAATATTATTAGGGAGCTATATTAAATATTCCATTCATTGGTATTACCCGCAACACACGTGCATATATTTCCCCATGTCTTTTTCTTCTCAATCCCTTGCCAAGACCTACTCCTCCTTTTTTTTCATGTCTTTTGGAAGTGCTTGGTTGGCCTAAAGATTTATGCAAGTTTGAGTTATTTCCGAACTCGCATAAATTTTTAGTCTCTAAAAATTGCCAAAGCATTTTATTAAAATATCCCACAATTCCAGGTTCATAGGGATATTTTTTATCTTAGCTAAAACCTTCTCCTAGCCCCTGTCCTTTTTTTTCCTTTTCTTCACCAGGTTTTGAGTCTGCTTGTTTTTTTAAATGCCTACATAGCAGGAGGGGCCCAAGCCGCAGCTGGCCTAGCCGCCCTTCTCTCCTCCCTGGCCCATCCCTGCTGGCCCATGCTCCCACTGGCCCACTCCAGCCCGACCGCACTCCCCAACCCTAGCGCTCTCCCCTCTCGACCCTCCCAGCCGCCGCACCTTGCCCGAGCCTCCCATCTCCCTCTCCTCGCTCGAGTCCCACTCTCCCCTGTTTTCCCTCTCCCCTTGAGCGCCTGAACCCTTTCTCCCTCCAGTCTCCAGTGCGCCGCTCCCCATCAATCTCCCCGCAGACCCCTTCGCGCCAGCCGCCGCCGGCTCGAGTGCGTCGAGCCCCTCGAGCATCCTGCGCGCCAGGAGGGCAGCAGCGCCAGCACCTCCGTCCCCAGCGCTTGGCCGCGTCCCGTCCTCCCTCGGCTAGGCAGCCGGCCGCCCTTGTCGCCTCTTCTCCAGGAGCGCGCCCCAGGCATCCGGTCGTGGCCCCTTCCGCCAGCGCCGTTCCCTCCGCTCGCTAGGAGCCCAGCACCGCGCCTCCCTGGCCTCCTCTTGGCGCGACCTCCCTCCCTCCTCCGATGCAGCCAGGCTCCCGCGCCCCTCCCCGACCCAAGACCGCGTCTGCTTCGCCTCCATCGCGCCCGGGCAGAGGCCCCATCCTCAAGCCGTCCTCCGCGCTGTGGCTCCCTCCCCGTTCGCCCCGAACAGCTCCACCTCTGCGCTGGAGCCCCCTTCTCGGCGCCCTTCCTCCAGCGCCCGAGGCCGCAGCACCAGGATCCGCCGGCCGCCCCGCGTCTGCTTCGCCAAGACCGCGTCCACGAGCAGCCCCCGTCCTTTCCAGCTCGTCGCTGACCCGCAACTTTTCCCTTTGTTTTGTTTGTTTTGTTGCTGTTATTGTTATCTCAAGTAACCATGTAACAGCAAGCATATCTAATTTTTGGACCCGTACATCTATGGATCGAGACCGCCGAGTACCCCTTCGAGTCGCCGACGAACCGCCAAGTTCGACTACACGTGTACCTCTACGGATAACCGAACGTCTACCGTCGCCCGAACATCTACGGAACGTGTACCTCTACGGCTACGAGCTCCGTGAACGACTACCGTCGCCGTGTACCACTACCGTCGCCGAGACCGCTAGTACATCTACGAACTCGACGCCCGAACGACTACCGTCGACCATCGAAGACCCCGTGAACAACTACTTCCACTACCGCCATGTGAACGACTTCTTCCTCTTCGGAAACGTGAACAACTACTTCCTCTACGATCGCGAGTACCACTCCTTCCTCTACTATCTCGAACCGCCCCGTGAACGATGGTTCCGAAGGTATAACCCCGAGACGACCCCGTGGATGACTCGTGGAATGTTTGTGTGTTGTATGAAATGTCTCCCTTGTGTGCTCCGTGCCCGTTTCGATATTTTGTCGTGTTCCTCGGTTGCCTCGTCGCCGACCCGTGGGAACCCGGCAACGGGATCACCCCACCTTTCGTCTTGTTCGACTCGTTCACTCCACCTTTTGCTTTGCACCGGACTCTCAACGAGTTACCGGAACCGATATGTTGCCGTGGCATCATTTTCGGAATTGTTGTCCTGGCACCCTTTTTCCTTCCACCACGGTGACGATGCTTCCTATCATCTTCTTGTTAACCTTTTAATAAAATTGCATAAACTTGATCATGTCATCCGCATCATGTTAACAACATTATTTTGTGTGAATTGTTGTTTGCTTATAATTACTAAACATGCTCATGGGGATTTTCCGGAATTTGTTGTTGTTATTTCCGGCCTCATTTAAATTGCCTAGATAGTGTAGTTTTATTATGCTTCACCTCTTGCCATGTTAAAAACATTTAACCTTGTCTTGTAAATAAACGAGAGTCAACTATATAAGAAATGTGGTGTTTTGTCAATATGCAACTCGTTACATATTGAGCTCCACTTAACTTGTAGTATTTGTTTGTGCACTTTGCCATGCCTTGCATATTTAAACCGGACATGCATCATACTTGGGTGTGCATCGTATGCCATGTTTATGTTTGTGTGTTTACCGTGTTGTTTCTTCTTTCCGGTTGCTTCTCTTGTTAGCTTCGGTTTCGTTCCAGAGTTGTGAGGATCCTCTCGTCTGTTGCTCCGTCTACTTCATGGATCCGTTCTTCTCCCTTGCGGAATCCCAGGCAAGATGATCATACCCTTGGATACCTTTACTACCATTGCCATGCTTTGTTGTCTTGATGCTATCGTTACATGTCGCGCTACCCATCTTTTATGTCAGCCTCTCCTTGTTGCCATGAAACCTCTAACCTTGAAACCTTCCTAGCAAAACCACTGTTTGGCTATGTTACCCGCTTGCTCAACCCCTCTTATAGCGTTGTTAGTTGCAGGTGAAGATGAAGTTTGTTCCAGGAGGGAACTTGATGTTGGATATATCACAATATCTATAATTATTATTAACACACCTATATACTGGGCATGGGTGGAAGGCTTGGCCTTTTGCTCGGTGTTTTGTTCCACTCATGCCACCTTAGGCGCCGATAAACCGGCATTATGTTCCTTGATTTTGCGTTCCTTACACGATGGGTGAAATGGGGACCCCTTGACAGTTCGACTTTGAATAAAACTCCTCCAGCAAGGCCCAACATTGGTTTTAATTTGCTCATAATAACAACATAATTAATTAATTAAATTGCATAGGGAGTTAGCGCTACCCGAGGATTCTTAATTCTACATAGCAGGGGGGCCAGTGCTGATGGTGTTGGTCCCAAACGGGGAGTCTGCGGGGCCGCCTTGGGGAAACCCAAGGTATCTGGTATACCTGTAGAATCGCCCATCCGGTAGTGTCCTGAGACGAGATACGCGCGGCTACTATTAGGGTGTCGACACACCGGGAGGTCTTGCTGGACTTGTTTTACCATTGTCGAAATGACTTGTGCTACCGGGATGCCGAGCCTGATCGGATTTTCCCTAAGATAAGGAGTGATGATATTATATTTATCACTTCAGCTAATCGTGAGAGCTTGTGATGGTCTAAGTTGGAACACCCCTGCAGGGTTATAATCTTTCGAAAGCCGTGCCCGCGGTTATGTGGCAGATTGGAATTTGTTAATGTCCGGTTGTAGAAAACTTGACAGATGATCCGAAGTAAAATACACAACTGTGTGAGTAACCGTGACTGTCTCTTTTCACTTTGAGAAGAGAACACGGTGGGGTTATGTTTGACTCGTATGTAGTTAGGATCTTTAGCGATCACCTCTTTTGCGACCGTTTGCGTAGCTTCTCATCTTATTCTGGTACTCGTAAGTTAGCCACCATATTATGCTTAGCCGCTGCTGCAACCTCACCACTTTACCTCTTCCTATCCATAAAGCTTTGCTAGTCTTGATACCCATGGTTATGGGATTGCTGAGTCCTCGTGGCTCACAGGTACTACAACACCAGATGCAGGTTCAGCCGAGTTTGATGCAGAAGCTGGTTCAAGTTCTTCACCGGGAGTTCCATGAAGAGAGTGGCCGTATGCTTGTTACGTTTTCGACGATCAGTAGTGGTTTCTACTAGGATTCGATCGAGACCTGTGGCTTTATGTTGTTTTGGTATCTTCCTTTTGGATCTTCGCCCGTAGTCGGGTTGTGATGTTTTGAATGATGATTGCTTATGTAAGGTATTGTGTGAAGTGGCGAGTGTAAGCCAACTATCTTCTTTTGCAATTTAATCCCTCTTTTACATGAGTCGTGCAAAGATACCAAACTTGAGATCATTCTAGGAAGGGCTTATACCTTTAAGTCGTGCCTCGACACGTAGGAGGTATAGTCCCATCCTGGGCATTACAAGTTGGTATTCAGAGCCTTCTCCGACCTAGAAGCCCCCACTGATTGATCGAATCATTGACGGTTGAGTCTAGGCACACACTTGAAAATGTTTTGAGTCCTATATTTATATCGGAGAGTAGGATTTCTTTTGCTCCTCATCCCTTTTCATTCTGGTGAGGACTCCTGACGACTACTCTTGCCTCTTCTACTTTCAAAAATTGCACCAAATTTTTTTTAGGATCTCGCAAGTATTGTTTGGATTGTTTCGATGTCTTTGTGACGAGGACATTGTTCTCGATGACTCCTGACATTAGGGGTTGTGGCAGTGTCCCAGGGAGTTGAGCTCCGAGGTGTTGTCGTCACAAATCCATCGCGGCAGTACTAGAATACTTAAGACGGCCGACATCGAAAACTCTCCTATGCGGTTAGTGGCAAGATAACCCCAACATCACCCAGTACTGGGGAGGTAGCTCGAGAGTATTGCCATACCTTGTATAGTGGATGCGTTTCGAAGGTCCGAGGTAAACAGTTTCCGAGAACAACTGGTTATGTGTTGAAGGATGGATACACCTGGATGTAGGTTTAGAGTTGATTGCGCGGTGCTTCCCGTGTATCCCCAACACCTGATTGCATAACTGGAAACTTTCAGAAATCTATAGGTGGGTTCATCTAGTAGTTCTAGGCATTCTTCCAACGGATGCATGATATGAAGTTCGGGGTTCTACATTGAGTGAAGTGGTTTTATGGACTTGTTCTGATCGGGAGTTGCATCTTAAAGGGTCCTTGGCTATGCTGATCCGGGGATTGCAAAACCCTTTTGTAACACGTTACATGAGCTTTCAGCACGAATATGTCGGACGAAGCTTCTATCTTGTATTTGTTCTATCTGTTCCTTGTTCCTTTTTATTTTCATTTTGTTCTCCCAAGTGGCTTCTCGTCAAGTTGATGTTCCTGCGGAATTCATTCGTTCAATTCTCTGTTCGGATGATATTGTGAAGATCATGTTGCATATCTACCCTTTGTTCTTGTTTTGATTCTGGTATTCGAGTTGCTTCGATGTCAAATGTTGATTCCATACCTTCCTAATCGGTGTTCTCATATTTCTATGGGAGTGCTAGTCCTTCTTAATCATCAAGATCGTCTTGTTTATCATTTTCAACCGGTGTGCTTTCTCTTCAAGATTATTCCATACGGACGTCGTTGAGAAATCTGACGATTGTCTGTTTCATTCACCCCAAGTTGTCTTTGTTTTCCCCGCCTTCCCACCCTTCTTCTTCTCAGAGCAAGAATTCTCAGATGAAGTATCCATGTTATTCATGTGAGGTTTCTCCATTCTTTCCCTTCAATGTTCTTATCCGGTGATTTATCGTGAAGATGCTCAAGAGCTTCAAGTTCATCATTCTTTTGTTCTCAATTCTGCCGGTGGATGTAATTCAAGATTTCGGTGTTGATTTATCCTTTTCCTCATTTCACAATGCTTTCTTATTCCGGTGGACCAATTAATCATTCTCCTCTTGTTATTCATATCCGGAGGGCTGAAGATTCATAATTCCATTCTTAATCCGTTCAAGCTATTTTGAGGATTGTCATCTTATTCAAGCCATTTAATTCAACCGGTGCAATATCTCTTAAGCAATCTTTTCCAACGGTGATTTCTTTTGAGTGGGCCCTAACCCACAGGTCTTTTCCTAGGATCTTACCTGACTCTTCTAATTATTTTCCGGAGTATTCTGAAATTCTTTTCATGTGTGACGTAAGAATGATTTCCATCAGTCACATGCCTTCTCCAAGTTTGTTTTCAATTATTTCCATCTTTAGCTCCACATTCCTCTTGTCATTTGTCCGGAATATCTCAAAATTCTTATGGCATTTCTCGTCTTCATTCTCAGCATTTGGAGACCGGAGAAGTGTTTCTCTTAAATCTTGGCCCGTCTTCTTGAAGATTCGTGGTTTTAGGTTCTTGCCATCCTCATTATTGTTCCGATTGTGAGGAATTCTTTTTACCCATCCGAAGTGTTTCATGAATTCTTTCTATTGTGATCCTCCGAAGGCCATCATTTCAGAATATTTCTTCGTTCTCAGTTTTCAACTTCGTCCTCCAAATATTCTTCATCGATGTCTCTTCGTTCGTCTCCATATTCTTACGGTGGTTCATTCAAGTTACTCTTCCGTTGTTATCGTATTAATTCATTTGTTCTTTTCATAATCCTACCGGTGCTTTGTTGAAGATTTACCCAAGTTTATCCGAGATCTCTCTTTAATTCTTTCCAACGAGAATAAGTAGTATGCCAATTCCTTTGGTTGTCATCAACTTAAATTGATGAAGGATATGCATAACATAAATCTTATTCTAGTTTCTTCCAAGAGGTTAATCCCTTCCTTCGGAGCTTGTTCATCATATCATATTCTCGGTCCTAAGTTGTTCATCTTGTTTTCCGGAGCTCCAAGTTATTTCTGTTATATCATTTCAAAGCTCCATCTAATTCATCGCATGCCTTGAATCTTATTCTTTTCATCTTTCACTTCTCATGCTTTCATTGCCGGAGTTTTCATGGTGGTTCATCATTTAATTCATCCTCGAAGTCTTCATCAAGATTCTTGTTGGAGCTCAACCATTCTTCACCATGCTTTCCAAGTGCAATTCTTGCCCCCTTATCTTTTGAGGTGGTGTTATGTCATTCTTGACAATTCCTTCATGTTTCATGATTCACGAGTTATCAAGTATGAGATATTTAAAACCATCATTTTTCCTTGTTCAGGAGATCTTCTCAACCCTTCAATTATTCGTTGGAGTTATCTTGGGTTGTATTTCACCAAAAAGCTTTCCCTAAGGATTGTTGCTATTTATGGTGCTATAAATGACCCAAGTTCTTTATTTATCATTTCGGTGAAATAAGTTTTTTCGTCTCCTTGTTGACCTCAATCCAATCAATCGTTTCCGTTAGTGGCGGGTTGTCACCTCTTAATTTTGAGATGTTTTCCATAAGCCCACATCAAGCTTATTCTTTCGTTGTTGAATTTCCAACAACTCCGTTCAACCCTTCTTCGTAAGGATGCTCTTTCAAATTCATTTTGGGAGAAGTTGTCATTTTTCTTCTCCATTCATTTCTTTCGTTGATATATATGCTATTCTTTCATTCCGGAGGCATTGTTATGTTGCTCTCTCCAAACCATCATATCGTTTTATCGAGATCATGTTCTTTCCCTTGTTTATCTATTTAACCGGAGTGTTGTATTCTTCATTCAAGTTCCGTCTTTTATCTAGCTTTTCCTCTATTTTCAACCGGAGTGCTGTCTGAATCTTTCTTACCCCTTGTGCTTTTCTTTTAATTGTTTCGGAGGCATTATGCTGTTGATTTCATCAAGTATCATCTCATCTCCTCAAGTTCTTGTTAATTCCTCCCATTTTCAGATGGAGTGTTGTCCAAATTCTGTCATTCTTATTCCTTGGCCATACCGTTGCGGTTTCATATTCTTTCCGTCCATGAGCTCTTGTTTCATGTCTTTCAACCTTCAAGGTTCTCATAATGCTCCTTGTTCCTCTTTATAACGGAGTGTTTTCATCTTCGTTCATCTCCGTTGCATTCTTTCTTTCAAGATTGTTCAACCTCTCAAGGTTCTTGGTTTCACTCATCTGTCAAAGAAGCAACTTTGTTTTACCTCTTCCTCTTCCGTTTTTACCCGGTGATATCTCTAGGATCTCGGGTCGAGATCCTCTGTTAGTGTGGGAGAGTTGTGACGCCCGAAGACCGACGTCCCAGAAGATCCCAGAAGATTCCAGAAGATTCCAGATGTTCCGGGTTCTCCCGTGTGTTTCTTTTGTGTTTGTGTTATTTTTTTTTGCATTGCATCATGTCATCATGCCATCATCTCTTTAATTTTTGCAACTCAACTTAAATAAATTGTGTGGACCTTCGGTCCATTTAAATCGAGGGAAGGTGACTTCTCTTTAAAACATATAAAAGCCTCTCAATATTATTAGGGAGCTATATTAAATATTCCATTCATTGGTATTACCCGCAACACACGTGCATATATTTCCCCATGTCTTTTTCTTCTCAATCCCTTGCCAAGACCTACTCCTCCTTTTTTTTCATGTCTTTTGGAAGTGCTTGGTTGGCCTAAAGATTTATGCAAGTTTGAGTTATTTCCGAACTCGCATAAATTTGTAGTCTCTAAAAATTGCCAAAGCATTTTATTAAAATATCCCACAATTCCAGGTTCATAGGGATATTTTTTATCTTAGCTAAAACCTTCTCCTAGCCCCTGTCCTTTTTTTTTCCTTTTCTTCACCAGGTTTTGAGTCTGCTTGTTTTTTTTTAAATGCCTACATAGCAGGAGGGGCCCAAGCTGCAGCTGGCCCAGCCGCCCTTCTCTCCTCCCTGACCCATCCCTGTTGGCCCATGCTCCCACTGGCCCACTCCAGCCCGACCGCACTCCCCAACCCTAGCGCTCTCCCCTCTCGACCCTCCCAGCCGCCGCACCTTGCCCGAGCCTCCCATCTCCCTCTCCTCGCTCGAGTCCCACTCTCCCCTGTTTTCCCTCTCCCCTTGAGCGCCTGAACCCTTTTTCCCTCCAGTCTCCAGTGCGCCGCTCCCCATCGATCTCCCCGCAGACCCCTTTGCGCCAGCCGCCGCCGGCTCGAGTGCGTCGAGCCCTTCGAGCATCCTGCGCGCCAGGAGGGCAGCAGCGCCAGCACCTCCGTCCCCAGCGCTTGGCCGCGTCCCGTCCTCCCTCGGCCAGGCAGCCGGCCGCCCTTGTCGCCTCTTCTCCAGGAGCGCGCCCCAGGCATCCGGTCGTGGCCCCTTCCGCCAGCGCCGTTCCCTCCGCTCGCCAGGAGCCCAGCACCGCGCCTCCCTGGCCTCCTCTTGGCGCGACCTCCCTCCCTCCTCCGATGCAGCCAGGCTCCCGCGCCCCTCCGCGACCCAAGGCCGCGTCTGCTTCGCCTCCATCGCGCCCGGGCAGAGGCCCCATCCTCAAGCCGTCCTCCGCGCCGTGGCTCCCTCCCCGTTCGCCCCGAACAGCTCCACCTCTGCGCTGGAGCCCCCTTCTCGGCGTCCTTCCTCCAGCGCCCGAGGCCGCAGCACCAGGATCCGCCGGCCGCCCCGCGTCTGCTTCGCCAAGACCGCGTCCACGAGCAGCTTCCCCGCGACGGCCTCGCCCTTTCCAGCTCGTCGCCGACCCGCAACTTTTCCCTTTGTTTTGTCTGTTTTGTTGCTGTTATTGTTATCTCAAGTAACCATGTAATAGCAAGCATATCTAATTTTTGGACCCGTACATCTACGGATCGAGACCGCCGAGTACCCCTTCGAGTCGCCGACGAACCGCCAAGTTCGACTACACGTGTACCTCTACGGATAACCGAACGTCTACCGTAGCCCGAACATCTACGGAACGTGTACCTCTACGGCTACGAGCTCCGTGAACGACTACCGTCGCCGTGTACCACTACCGTCGCCGAGACCGCTAGTACATCTACGAACTCGACGCCCGAACGACTACCGTCGACCATCGAAGACCCCGTGAAGAACTACTTCCACTACCGCCATGTGAATGACTTCTTCCTCTTCGGAAACGTGAACAACTACTTCCTCTACGACCGCGAGTACCACTCCTTCCTCTACTATCTCGAACCGCCCCATGAATGATGGTTCCGAAGGTATAACCCCGAGACGACCCCGGGGATGACTCGTGGAATGTTTGTGTGTTGTATGAAATGTCTCCCTTGTGTGCTCCGTGCCCGCTTCGATCTTTTGTCGTGTTCCTCGGTTGCCTCATCGCCGACCCGTGGGAACCCGGCAACGGGATCACCCCACCTTTCGTCTTGTTCGACTCGTTCACTCCACCTTTTGCTTTGCACCGGACTCTCAACGAGTTACCGGAACCGATATGTTGCCGTGGCATCATTTTCGGAATTGTTGCCGTGGCACCCTTTTTCCTTCCACCACGGTGACGATGCTTCCTATCATCTTCTTGTTAACCTTTTAATAAAATTGCATAAACTTGATCATGTCATCCGCATCATGTTAACAACATTATTTTGTGTGAATTGTTGTTTGCTTATAATTACTAAACATGCTCATGGGGATTTTCCGGAATTTGTTGTTGTTATTTCCGGCCTCATTTAAATTGCCTAGATAGTGTAGTTTTATTATGCTTCACCTCTTGCCATGTTAAAAACATTTAACCTTGTCTTGTAAATAAACGAGAGTCAACTATATAAGAAATGTGGTGTTTTGTCAATATGCAACTCGTTACATATTGAGCTCCACTTAACTTGTAGTATTTGTTTGTGCACTTTGCCATGCCTTGCATATTTAAACCGGACATGCATCATACTTGGGTGTGCATCGTATGCCATGTTTATGTTTGTGTGTTTACCGTGTTGTTTCTTCTTTCCGGTTGCTTCTCTTGTTAGCTTTGGTTTCGTTCCGGAGTTGTGAGGATCCTCTCGTCTGTTGCTCCGTCTACTTCATGGATCCGTTCTTCTCCCTTGCGGAATCCCAGGCAAGATGATCATACCCTTGGATACCTTTACTACCATTGCCATGCTTTGTTGTCTCGATGCTATCGTTACATGTCGCGCTACCCATCTTTTATGTCAGCCTCTCCTTGTTGCCATGAAACCTCTAACCTTGAAACCTTCCTAGCAAACCACTGTTTGGCTATGTTACCCGCTTGCTCAACCCCTCTTATAGCGTTGTTAGTTGCAGGTGAAGATGAAGTTTGTTCCAGGAGGGAACTTGATGTTGGATATATCACAATATCTATAATTATTATTAACACACCTATATACTGGGCATGGGTGGAAGGCTTGGCCTTTTGCTCGGTGTTTTGTTCCACTCATGCCACCTTAGGCGCCTTTAAACCGGCATTATGTTCCTTGATTTTGCGTTCCTTACACGATGGGTGAAATGGGGACCCCTTGACAGTTCGACTTTGAATAAAACTCCTCCAGCAAGGCCCAACATTGGTTTTAATTTGCTCATAATAACAACATAATTAATTAATTAAATTGCATAGGGAGTTAGCGCTACCCGAGGATTCTTAATTCTACATAACAGGGGGGCCAGTGCTGATGGTGTTGGTCCCAAACGGGGAGTCTGCGGGGCCGCCTTGGGGAAACCCAAGGTATCTGGTATACCTGTAGAATCGCCCATCCGGTAGTGTCCTGAGACGAGATACGCGCGGCTACTATCAGGGTGTCGACACACCGGGAGGTCTTGCTGGACTTGTTTTACCATTGTCGAAATGACTTGTGCTACCGGGATGCCGAGCCTGATCGGATTTTCCCCAAGATAAGGAGTGATGATATTATATTTATCACTTCAGCTAATCGTGAGAGCTTGTGATGGTCTAAGTTGGAACACCCCTGCAGGATTATAATCTTTCGAAAGCCGTGCCCGCGGTTATGTGGCAGATTGGAATTTGTTAATGTCCGGTTGTAGAAAACTTGACAGATGATCCGAAGTAAAATACACAACTGTGTGAGTAACCGTGACTGTCTCTTTTCACTTTGAGAAGAGAACACGGTGGGGTTATGTTTGACTCGTATGTAGTTAGGATCTTTAGTGATCACCTCTTTTGCGACCGTTTGCGTAGCTTCTCATCTTATTCTGGTACTCGTAAGTTAGCCACCATATTATGCTTAGCCGCTGCTGCAACCTCACCACTTTACCTCTTCCTACCCATAAAGCTTTGCTAGTCTTGATACCCATGGTTATGGGATTGCTGAGTCCTCGTGGCTCACAGATACTACAACACCAGATGCAGGTTCAGCCGAGTTTGATGCAGAAGCTAGTTCAAGTTCTTCACCGGGAGTTCCATGAAGAGAGTGGCCGTATGCTTATTACGTTTTCGACGATCAGTAGTGGTTTCTACTAGGATTCGATCCTGACCTGTGGGTTTATGTTGTTTTGGTATCTTCCTTTTGGATCTTCGCCCGTAGTCGGGTTGTGATGTTTTGAATGATGATTGCTTATGTAAGGTATTGTGTGAAGTGGCGAGTGTAAGCCAACTATCTTCTTTTGCAATTTAATCCCTCTTTTACATGAGTCGTGCAAAGATACCAAACTTGAGATCATTCTAGGAAGGGCTTATACCTTTAAGTCGTGCCTCGACACGTAAGAGGTATAGTCCCATCCTGGGCATTACAGCCGCACCCCTAGGGATGGGAAACCCTAGAGGGGGCGCAGCCCCTCCCTTCCCCCTATATATATGTGAGGTTTGGGGCTGCCCAGAACACGTTTTGACCTCTGTCGCTTGGCGCAGCCCTACCTCTCTCCCTCCTCGTCTCTTGCAGTGCTTGGCGAAGCCCTGCTGGAGTCCCGCGCTCCTCCACCACCACCATGCCATCGTGCTGCTGTTGGATGGAGTCCTTCCCAACCTCTCCCTCTCTCCTTGCTGGATCAAGGCGTGGGAGACGTCACCGGGCTGCACGTGTGTTGAACACGGAGGCGCCGTTGTTCGGCGCTTAGATCGGAATCAACCGCGATCTGAATCGCAGCGAGTACGACTCCTTCATCCGCGTTCTTGCAACGCTTCCGCATCGCGATCTACAAGGGTATGTAGATGCACTCACCTTCCCCTCGTTGCTAGATTACTCCATAGATAGATCTTGGTGATGCGTAGGAAAAATTTTGATTTTCTGCTACGATCCCCAACAGTGGCATCATGAGCTAGGTCTATGCGTAGTATCTTGCACGAGTAGAACACAAAGTAGTTGTGGGCGTGGATTTGTCAATTTACTTGCCGTGACTAGTCTTATCTTGATTCGGCGGCATCGTGGGATGAAGCGGCCCGGACCGACCTTACACGTACTCTTACGTGAGACAGGTTCCACCGACTGACATGCACTAGTTGCATAAGGTGGCTAGCGGGTGTCTGTCTCTCCCACTTTAGTCGGATCGGATTCGATGAAAAGGGTCCTTATGAAGGGTAAATAGAAATTGGCATATCACGTTGTGGTTTTGGCGTAGGTAAGAAACGTTCTTGCTAGAACCTATAGCAGCCACGTAAAAAACTTGCAACAACAATTAGAGGACGTCTAACTTGTTCTTGCAGCATGTGTCGTGTGATGTGATATGGCCAAAAGGATGTGATGATTGATATATATGTGATGTATGAGATTGATCATGTTCTTGTAATAGGAATCACGACTTGCATGTCGATGAGAATGACAACCGGCAGGAGCCATAGGAGTTGTCTTATTTAATGTATGACCTGCGTGTCACTGAATAACGCCATGTAATTACTTTACTTTATTGCTAAACGTTAGCCATAGTAGTAGAAGTAATGTTTGGCGAGACGACTTCATGAAGACACGATGATGGAGATCATGGTGTCATGCCGGTGACGATGATGATCATGGAGCCCCGAAGATGAAGATCAAAGGAGCAAGATGATATTGGCCATATCATGTCACTATTTGATTGCATGTGATGTTTATCATGTTTTACATCTTATTTGCTTAGAACGACGGTAGTGAATAAGATGATCTCTCACTAAAATTTCAAGAATTGTGTTCCCCCTAACTGTGCACCGTTGCTAAGGTTCGTTGTTCCGAAGCACCACGTGATGATCGGGTGTGATAGGTTCTAACGTTCGCATACAACGGGTGCAAGCCAGATTTACACACGCGATACACTTAGGGTTGACTTGACGAGCCTAGCATGTACATACATGGCCTCGGAACACGGAAGACCTAAAGGTCGAACATGAGTCGTATAGAAGATACGATCAACATGAAGATGTTCACCGTTGATGACTAGTCCATCTCACGTGATGATCGGACACGGCCTAGTCGATTCAGATGATGCATCACTTAGATGACTAGAGAGATGTCTATCTGAGTGGGAGTTCATTAGATGAACTTCATTGTCATGAACAATAGTCTAAGTTGTCTTCGCAAATTATGTTATAGACCAATAACTGCGTTGTAGCTCCCTGTTTAATACGATCCTAGAGAAAGACTAAGTTGAAAGATATTGTAAGCAATGATGCAGACTGGGTCCGTAGTCCGAGGAGTGTCCTCACTCCTGCACAGAAAGCTTACGTCTTTGATGCACCGCTCGATGTGCAAACCCCTACAACGTTGTCTGTGGATGTTGTTAACACCTGACAGAGACGTCCTGATGACTACTTGATAGTTTAGTGCACCATACTTTACGGCTTAGAATCGGGATTCCAATGACGTTTTGAACGCCATAGAACATATGAGATGTTCTAAGAGCTGAAATTGGGATTTCAGGCTCATGCCCGTGTTGAGAGGTATGAGACCTCTGACAAGTTCTTTTGCCAAAAAGATGGAGGAGAATGGCTCAACTAGTGAGCATGTGCTCAGAATGTCTGGGTGCTAAAATCACTTGAACCAAGTGGGAGTTAATCTTCCAGGTGAGATAGTGGTTGACAGAATTCTCTAGACACTATCACCAAGCTACTAAAACTTCGTGATGAACTATGACATGCAAAGGATGGAGATGATCCCGGAGCTATTAGCGGTTCTTAAGACCGCGAAAGTAGAAATCAAGAAGGAGCATCAAGTGTTGATGGTTTAACAAGACCACTGGTTTCAGAAGGGCAAGGGCTAGAAGGGAAACTTCATGAATGGCAAACCAGTTGTCGCTCTAATGAAGGAACCCAAGGTTGAACCCAAACCTCGAGACTAAGTGTTTCTATTGTAAGGGGAACGGTCACATGGTAGCGGAACTACCCCAAATACATGCTAGATAAGAAAAGCTGGCAACTTCAACAAAGTATATTTGATATATGTGTTATTGATGTGTACCTTACTAGTACTCCTTGTAGCACATGGGTATTGGATACCGGTTTCAGTTGCTATTATTAGTGACTTGAAGCAAAAGCTACGGACTGAACGGAGACTGGCTAAGGGCGAGGTGGCGATGTGTGCTGGAAGTGTTTCCAAGGTTGATAAGATCACCATCGCACGCTCCCTCTATTTTCGAGATTAGTGTTGAACCTAGATAAATGTTACCAGGTGTCTACATTGAGCATGAATATGATTAGATCGTGGTCATTGCAATGCGGTTATTCATTTAAGTTGGAGAATAATGGTTATTCTGTTTACATAGATAATACCTTTATGGTCATGCACCCAATGGTTTGTTGAATCTCGATCATAGTAATACACATGATGATAATATTAATGCCAAAAGATGTAGAGTTAGTAATGATAGTACCACTTTCTTGTGGCACTGCCGCTTAGGTCATTTTGGCATAAAATGCATGAAGAAACTCCATGCTGATGGACGTTTGGAGTCACTTGATTTTGAATCGCTTGACACATGTGAGCCATGCCTCATGGGCAGGATGACTGAGATCCCGTTTTCAGGTACAATGAAACGGGCAAGTGACTTGTTGGAAATCATACATGCTGATGTATGTGATCCAATGAGAATTAAGGCGTGTGGTGGATATCGTTATTTTCTCATCTTCACTGACGATTTGAGTAGATATGGTATATTTACTTAATGAAGGAAAAGTCTGAAACGTTTGAAAGGTTCAAACAATTTCAGAGTGAAGATTAAGAATCATCATAACAAGAAGATCATGTTCCTACGATCTGATCAAGGGGAGATTTTCCGAATTATGAGTTTGGCAATCACTTAAGACATTGTGGAAATGTTTCACAGTTGAAGCCACCTGGAACACCACAGTGTAGTGGTGTGTCCGGACATCGTAATCGAACCTTATGAGATATGGTGCGATCTATGATGTATCTTACCGATCTACCGCTATTATTTTGAGGTTATGCATTAGAGACAGTTGCATTCACTTTATATAGGGCACCATCTAAGTCCGTTGAGACAACGCCGTATGAACTAAGGTTTGACAAGAAACCAAAGTTGTCGTTTCTCAATGTTTGGGGCTGCGATGCTTACGGCTTCAGTCGGAAAAAGCTCGAACCCAAAGCGGACAAATACATCTTCATGGGATACCCACTGGTAACGGTTGGGTATACCTTCTATCTCAGATCCAAGGACAAAAATGTTTGTCGCTAAGAACGGGTCCTTTCTCGAGAAGGAGTTTCTCTCGAAAGATTTGAGTGGGAGGAAGATTGAACTTGATGAGGTTGTCGAACCCTCACTTCAACCGGAGAGTAATGCAACACAGAAAGAGGTTTCTGTGGAACCTACGACTGTTGAAGAGGAAACTAATGATAGTGATCATGAAGCTTCGGATCAAGTTACTATCGAACCTCGTAGGTCGACAAGGATATGTACTACTCCTGAGTGGTATAGTGATCCTGTCTTAGATGTCATGTTGTTGGACAACAATGAACCTACGAACTATGGAGAAGCGATGGTGGGCCCATATTCCGACAAATGGTTAGAAGCCGATAAATCCGAGATAGGATCCATGTATCAAACAAAGTATGGACTTTGGTGGACTTGCCCTATGATCGGCAAGCCATTGAGAAAAATGGATCTTAAGACTAAGACGGACGTGGACGGTAATGTCACCGTCTATGAAGCTCGACTTGTGGCGAAGAGTTTTCCACAAGTTCAAGGAGTTGACTACGATGAGATTTTCTCACCCGTAGCGATGCTTAAGTCCGTCGGAATCATGTTAGCATTAGCTGCATTTATGAAATCTGGCAGATGGATGACAAAACAAGTTTCCTTACCAGTTTTCGTAAGGAAAGGTTGTATGTGATACAATCAGAAAGGTTTTGTCGATCCTAAGGATGCTAAAAGGTATGCTAGCTCCAGCGATCCTTCCATGGACTGGAGCAAGCATCTCGGTGTCGGAATATATGCTTTGATGGAGTGATCAAAGTTCTTGGGTATACAAAGTTTGTTAGAAACTTGTATTTACAATAAAGTGAGTGGGAGCACTACAACATTTCTGATAAGTATATGTGAATGACATATGGTTGATCCGAAATGATGTTGAATTTCTGGAAAGCGTAAAGGGTTGTTTGAAAGGAGTTTTTCAAAGGAAGACCTGGATAAAGCTGCTTACATATTGGGCATCAAGATCTATAGAGATAGATCAAGACGCGTGATGATACTTTCAAAAGAACACACACCTTGGCATGATTTTGAAGGGGTTCAAAATAGATCAGTCAAAGAAGGAGTTCTTGCCCTAGTTGTAAGGTGTGAAGTTGAGTGAGACTCAAAGCTTGACCACGGCAGAAGAAAGAGGAAGGACGAAGGTCGTCCCCTATGCTTTTGTCATAGGCTCTATACGGTATGCCATGATGAGTACCGCACCTGATGTGTGCCTTGCCACATGTCTGGCAAGAGGGTACAAAGGTGATCCAGGAGTGGATCACTAGATAGTGGTCAAAATTATCCTTAGAGGAATAAGGAAATGTTTCTCGGTTATGGAGGTGATAAAGAGTTCGACATAAAGAGTTACGTCGATGCAAGTTTAACACCTATCCGGATAACTCTAAGTGGAGATACCGGATACGTATAATGGAGCAACAGTTTGGAATAGCTCCAAGTGGAACGTGGTAGCAACATCTACAATATGACATAAAGTTTTGCGAAGTACATAGGGATCTGAATGTTGCAGACCCGTTGACTACAACCTCTCTCACAAGCATAACATGATCAAACCCAGAACTCATTGAGTGTTAATCACATATTGATGTGAACTAGATTACTGACTCTAGTGAACTCTTTGGATGTTAGTCACATGGCGATGTGACCTATGAGTGTTAATCACATGGCGATGTGAACTAGATTATTGACTCTAGTGCAAGTGGGAGACTGTTGGAAATATGCCCTAGAGGCAATAATAAATTGGTTATTATTATATTTCCTTGTTCATGATAATTGTTTATTATCCATGCTAGAATTGTATTGATAGGAAACTCAGATACATGTGTGGATACATAGACAAACACCATGTCCCTAGTAAGCCTCTAGATGACTAGCTCGTTGATCAATAGATGGTTACGGTTTCCTGACCATGGACATTGGATGTCATTGATAACGGGATCACATCATTAGGAGAATGATGTGATGGACAAGACCCAATCCTAAGCCTAGCACAGATCGTGTAGTTCGTATGCTAAAGCTTTTCTATATGTCAAGTATCTTTTCCTTAGACCATGAGATTGTGCAACTCCCGGATACCGTAGGAATGATTTGGGTGTACCAAACGTCACAACGTAACTGGGTGGCTATAAAGGTGCACTACAGGTATCTCTGAAAGTGTCTGTTGGGTTGGCACGAATCGAGACTGGGATTTGTCACTCCGTATGACGGAGAGGTATCTCTGGGCCCACTCGGTAGGACATCATCATAATGTGCACAATATGTGATCAAGGAGTTGATCACGGGATGATGTGTTACGGAACGAGTAAAGAGACTTGCCGGTAACGAGATTGAGCAAGGTATCGGTATACCGACGATCGAATCTCGGGCAAGTGCTATACCGATAGACAAAGGGAATCGTATACGGGATTGATTGAATCCTTGACATCGTGGTTCATCCGATGAGATCATCGTGGAACATGTGGGAGCCAACATGGGTATCCAGATCCCGCTGTTGGTTATTGGCCGGAGAGTTGTCTCGGTCATGTCTACATGGTTCCCGAACCCGTAGGGTCTACACACTTAAGGTTCGATGACGCTAGGATTATAGGGAAAGTATGTACGCGGTTACCAAATGTTGTTCGGAGTCCCGGATGAGATCCCGGACATCACGAGGATTTCCGGAATGGTCCGGAGGTAAAGATTCATATATGGGAAGTCCCGTTTTGGTCACCGAAAAAGTTTCGGGCGCTATCGGTAGCGTACCGGGACCACCGGGAGGGTCCCGGGGGTCCACCGGGTGGGGCCACCGGCCCCAGAGGGCTGCGTGGGCCAAGTGTGGGAGGGGACCAGCCCCAGGTGGGCTGGTGCGCCCCCCCAACAGGGCCCAAGGCGAAGAGAGGAGAAAAAAGGGGGAAACCCTAGGCTCAGATGGGCCTAAGGCCCACCTAGTGGTGCGCCTCCCCCTCTCTCCCCCTTGGCCTCCCCCCTAGATGGGATCTAGGGCTGGCCGCACCCCTAGGGATGGGAAACCCTAGAGGGGGCGCAGCCCCTCCCTTCCCCCTATATATATGTGAGGTTTGGGGCTGCCCAGAACACGTTTTGACCTCTGTCGCTTGGCGCAGCCCTACCTCTCTCCCTCCTCGTCTCTTGCAGTGCTTGGCGAAGCCCTGCTGGAGTCCCGCACTCCTCCACCACCACCATGCCGTCGTGCTGCTGTTGGATGGAGTCCTTCCCAACCTCTCCCTCTCTCCTTGCTGGATCAAGGCGTGGGAGACGTCACCGGGTTGCACGTGTGTTGAACGCGGAGGCGCCGTTGTTCGGCGCTTAGATCGGAATCAACCGCGATCTGAATCGCAGCGAGTACGACTCCTTCATCCGCGTTCTTGCAACGCTTCCGCATCGCGATCTACAAGGGTATGTAGATGCACTCACCTTCCCCTCGTTGCTAGATTACTCCATAGATAGATCTTGGTGATGCGTAGGAAAAATTTTGATTTTCTGCTACGATCCCCAACATATTTAAATCTCATGTCAAAACTAGACTATTGCTTTGAACCATATAAAAGTCCAAATGTCCACGCTATAAAGAAAGAATATAATATGACATGATAGGAAGTATTCCACATCAAAAAGTCTGTTTTTATCATTTATCTACTCGAGGACGAGCAGGAATTAATCTTGGGGATGCTGATACGTCTCCAATGTATGTATAATTTTTTATTGTTCCATGTTGTTATATTATCATTCTTGGATGTTTTACAATCATTTTATAGTCATTCTATATCATTTTTTGGTACTAACCTATTGACAGAGTGCCATGTGCCAGTTGTTGTTTTCTGTATGTTTTTTACATCACAGGAAATCAATATCAAACGGAGTGCAAACACCGAGAAACTTTTTGGGGAATTTTTATGGGCCAGAAGACACCCAATGGTCCAGAGCTGCACCTGGGGGGTGCTCCGAGGGGGCACAACCCACCAGGGCGCGCCAGGCCCCCCTGGCGCGCCCAGGTGGGTTGTGCCCACCTCGCTGGCCTCCCGCACCGCCTCTTCGCTCTATAAATACCCAGATATTCCAGAAACCCTAGGGGAGTCGACAAAATTCTATTCCAGCCGCCGCACAGTCCAGAACCACCAGATCAAATCTAGACACCGTCATGGAGGGGTTCAGCATCTCCATTGGTGCCTCTCCGATGCTGTGTGAGTAGTTCCTTGTAGACCTATGGGTCCGTAGTTAGTAGCTAGATGGCTTCCTCTCTCTCTTTAGATTATCAATATAATGGTGTCGTGGAGATCCATATGATGTAACTCTTTTGCGGTGTGTTTGTTGGGATCCGATGAACTTTGAGTTTATGATCAGATCTATCGTTTTATATCCATGAAAGTTATTTGAGTCTTTTTTGATCTCTTATATGCATGATTTCTTATAGCCTCGTATTTCTTCTCTGATATTTGGGTTTTGTTTGGCCAACTTGATCTATCTATCTTGCAATGGGAAGAGGTGCTTTGTAGTGGGTTCGATCTTACGGTGCTTGATCCCAGTAACAGAAAGGGAACCGACACGTAGGTATCGATGCTACTAAGGATAAAACGATGGGGTCTATTTCTACATAAATAGATCTTGTCTACATCATGTCATCGTTCTTCTTGCATTACTCCGTTTCTCCATGAACTTAATACACGAGATGCATGCTGGATAGCGGTCGATGTGTGGAGTAATAGTAGTAGATGCAGGCGGGAGTCGGTCTACTAATCTTGGACGTGATGCCTATATAATGATCATTGCCTGGATATCGTCATCATTATTTGAAGTTCTATCAATTGCCCAACAGTAATTGTTTTCCCACTGTTTGCTATTTTCTCGAGAGAAGCCACTAGTGAAATCTACGGCCCCGGGGTCTCTTTCTCATATTATTTGTCTTTGCGATCTATTTTCCTTTGCTTTTATTTTCTGATATACTAAACCAAAAACCCAAAAATGCCTTGCTGCAATTTATCTTATTTAGCATTCAATCTATCAATATTTACAACTCTATCATGTCCATTACCCGAAAGGGATTGACAACCCCTTTTACATGTAGGGTTGCGAGTATTTGTTATTTGTGTGCAGGTGTTGTTTACGTTGTGTTTCTTGGTTCTCCTACTGGTTCGATAACCTTGGTCTCATCACTGAGGGAAATACCTACCGCTGCTATACTACATCATCCCTTCTTTTTTGAGGAAATATCGACGTAGTTCTAGCAGACATCACTCCCCTATCAATTGTGATGGCGAGGAATCAAGGCTTTTATCGTCACCTCGAATTACCCCAAACACCCCAACCCTTCACAACGACAGTAATATACTTCATGCCACAAGGCACAAATGTGAGTGAGCGTCCTCTCAACATTCGCAAAGGCTACTAAATGTAATCATGAACATGTAATATTGGATTGCAACACATATCATAAAGGTTTTAACCATATCGTCAAGAACTAGTACAACTACTCAATCAAAGACATGAAAGTTAGGGACAAGTTACAAGCCGACATCAAGCTGGTGAAGGGAGAAGGCATGGTAGTGTTGATGGAGATAGCGCCACAGGTGGTGATGGAGATGGGAGCGGCGTCGGTGACGGTTCCAGCGCGAAGGCACTGATGCCTGCAAGCCAAACAGGGAGATGTAGCACTTTCGCAGAAGTATCCCAATGAGTAATAGTCCCAACTACGAGCAGAGGAGAGTATTTATAGGTAGCGTTTCTGTCACACACAAGGTGTCACAGTTCTTATGTGAAGTAATTGTTGAAACTTCTGCAAATATCGTTACTGTCCAGGATCATGAATAACCAATTTGACAAATATAAAGTGGAATATAACAACAACTAAAAGAGCTAATAAAAGTAAATAGCATGAATTAATTTTGTAGTCAGGTTGCGGTTGTGTTTCCTGCAATGAAGAGATTAGGTGCAGAGAGATTTCAGCGCATGGTAAGAGTTCATAAAGTGTGCCAGTGCAGCGGTAATACCAGTTACCTCGTATTGTACTCATAGCATTTGATATAAGGGTTCTGTAGGCGGTTCTCCCTAAGATAGAGAAACTCCTCCTCTAGGGATTATATTTCATTCTCTGGTCCTGCTTCTCAGTTGCCATAGAGTGGTCGTGTCCACAATTAAGGTCCTTAGACCGGAACCAAGCATTCAATGGATCACCATTATCCCATATTGTCTTCGTTCCTCCTAGATATCTCCACCTGTCACGTCAGAGGTTACAGATTTCCTAAACAATATGTCTTACCTGTGTAGGTTTTGAGATCATGTTGCCTGGACCCTTAAATTAGACAACACGCATAGAGTTCACCACAGCATAACAACGTACTAATAGATCAAACTACTACAAATTCAAACGATGACATAGAGAATGGACACAAATTTATCTTACCACTCACCTACATATCCCACACATAGGGGAATTACTCACACATCATAAGAGGGAAATCAATCACAAGATAGGCTAATCCAATGAAAACCATATCGATGTTATCCTGAAGATCGACAATAATATGAAATGGATAAGTCAATTAGTCTTGATCTCCGAACGAGATTGAGTAATATTACAATTGTTCTCCCAATTGGAATTCCTCTTACAATAGTGCAAAGGGTGATGATGATGTCACTGTGAAGATTCACAATTGGCCTTTGTATACATTTTAAAACACAAATTTACTTATTTTCTAAAACAGTCTTGAAATTAAAAGATATAAACATACTATAAATAATTTGCTATCACCATTGAAAAATTGTTGTTATATTTTAGAAGAACGTTCACGGAAAAAATGTTCCTGCATTTCTAAATGATGAATGTGACTTAAAAAAAATTGTATATATTGTAATAAAATGTTTGTATAATAAAAAATGTTGCATACAATTAAAAAATTACATAACAGTTTCAACAAATATTCAGGTTTTTTAGAATAATATTCATGACCTTTAAAAACTATTTATACAAAGGAAAAAATATGTTCCTGCCTTTGAAAATGTTTGTGATACTTTAAAGAAATATGCTCACATTAAAAAAATTATGTGTAACTTTGAAAAAACTTTATAAAATCTAAAAATGTTCATGTAGTTTTAAATATTTTAATTGTCGTTCAAAAATTGTACTAATGCCTGTTTCGAAAAATGTCGTAGTGTATTCGATATTTTCTTCTGAAAAATGTCCACTGTGTATTAATATTTTCCACTTGTGCACTGAAACATTGATTATGTATTGACAAAAATTAGATGTGTTAAAAAACAAAGTTGACAAACAAATAAAAGAAAAACACGGAAAGAAAAGAAAACTAAGAAAGAAACTAAGTAAACCAAAGTATAAGTATAAACAAAGAAAACTAAACACAAAACGAAAGAAAACCAAATATAACAACGGAAAAACGCACAGAAATCCAAAGAAAAAACAAAAAGAAATGTAAAAGGAAAAGTACGAAAAGCCCAACCGCGAGCGTCTTCGATCGAAACCTAGCTTACCAAAATGAAGACTAAATGGGCCGGCCCAGAAATTTCACGTGGAGAAAAACCTGCGGCGAGACGGACATTACTATCTGCGAGAGCTATATCTCGCTTCAGCTGGTTCCTACAGGCATAAATATTACAGGGCGCATACCCACCCTCCGTGCTGGGCTGGCCCATTTAATTTTTCCTTTTTCTGGTAAATGTCGAAAAAAAGAAGCAAAGCTGACAAACAAATAAAAGAAAAACACGGAAAGAAAAGAAAACTAAGAAAGAAACAAAGTAAACCAAAGTATAAGGAGAAACATATAGAAAACTAAACACAAAACGAAAGAAAACCAAATATAACAAAGGAAAAAACGCACAGAAATCCAAAGAATAACCAAAAAATACCAAAGAAAAAATAAAAAGAAACGTAAAAGGAAAAAGTACGGAAAACCCAACGGCGAGCGTCTCCGATCGAAACCTAGCTTACCAAAATGAAGACTAAATCGGCCGGCCCACAAATTTCACGTGGTAGAAAAACCTGCGGCGAGACGGACATTACTATCTGCGAGAGCTATATCTCGCTTAAGCTGGTTCCTACAGGCATAAATGTTACAGGGCTTGTTCACATTTTCAAAAATATTTTTCAAATTTTATTCATGTTTCTGAAAAAAATTCTTAGCTTTTTGGTCTCATTTTCCTAAATTTGTTCACGTGTTCAAAAAATGTTTGAAATTTGTTCAGGTTGAACAAAATAGATAGCTTTTTCCAAAGTATTAAGAGTTTTTAAATTTGTTCCCATTTTCAAAAAGGTCAAAGTATAAATAAAAAAACATGTTTCTCGAAAATTGTTTAAATTTTTGAAATTTATTCGTATTTTCTTTAAAGTTCGGAGTTTCAAATTGTGTTCATGATCTCAAAATTTGTTCATATTTTCTAAAATTTCGATATGTCTTCCAATTTTTCAGGATTGTTCAAGTTTTCCAAATTTTGCTCATAATGTTGAAAAATATTCATGTCTAAAAAGTATTGAGTTAAAAAATACATTTGAAATTTCAAAAATCTTTCAAATCTATGGCTATTCCTAGTTCTTAAAGTACCACACTACTCATTATTCACGAAAGCTTGGTTGGTGCATTGGTATGCCGCTGCGTCTGAGAGCATAAGGTCATGTGGTCGACTCTCAGCAAATACACTAAATTTTGGAATTTTACCGCGGTCCTGCTCTTGGGCCGGCACATGCGGCCATTTGATTGTGCGTCCGGCTGTTGTTAGCCGCAAAATGCCGCAGATAGGAGCTCCCGGCCATGAGACATATGGGCGCGTGCTACTCTGCCAATCATATATGCCACCTGTGGGCAGCAAATATGCATGTTTTCGCTTAATCCAGCCTACAGTTAGGCCTGCGCACGTACGGGATTCGCGTGATGTTCATTGGCTGCTGTTTTGTACTTTTGTTTTTCGCTTTTCTTATGTAGTTTTTTGTTTCCGTGTTTTCGTTGCTTTTTCGGTTTTCTAGTGGTTTGGTTTCTGTTTTTTCTCTATTTTTCTTCATTTTCCGTTCCATTTTTTCTGTTTCAGTTTTTTTCTATTTCCCCCCTTTTTGTATTATATATAAAATTCACTACATATTACAAAAATGTTATGCAGCCTATCACATCTTAACCTAGATAAAGCTACGTGAGGCTCCGCTCACGACCATGAGGCGATTGCCTCCGCCGCCACCGCCGTCGGGCTCGAGTCCGGCCGCGTGTGGCCCTACCTCCGCGCCCTTGCCCGGGCAGGGTGTCGGAGCAGTCGCGGCCGAGTCCGCTCTGCGATCGCTTGGCATCCCAAGCCGAGTCGATCCTGTCGTTTCCACCATGTGAAAGGATCGATATGGTTGACTAGAGGGGGGGGG
>LR738715.1:138386879-138428848 GCA_902687465.1 Secale cereale
AATAGGCAACTAACAATTTTTAGCTTTTCTTAACCACTTAAAATTAAGCAACAAAATAAGTTGTCTAGAAATTCTACTAGGATGACAACTATAAAGACGCACAACAACTACACATGCATGCTATAGGAGTTAAGCAAGTAAAGCATGCAAAGGTAAAGGTAAGAAATAACCACAAGTAGAACCGGAGAAGACGAGGATGTGTTTCCGAAGTTCCTTCCCTTTGAGGGGAAGTACGTCTCCGTTGGAGCAGTGTGGAGGCACAATGCTCCCCAAGAAGCCACTAGGGCCACCGTATTCTCCTCACGCCCTCACACGATGCAAGGTGCCGTGATTCCACTAGTGGTGCCCTTGAAGGCGGCAACCGAACCTTTACAAACAAGGTTGGGGCAATCTCCACAACTTGGAGGCTCCCAACAAACCACGAAGCTTCACCACAATGGAATATGGCTTCGAGGTGACCTCAACCGTCTAGGGTGCTCAAACACCCAAGAGTAACAAGATCCGCAAGGGATTAGTGGGGAGAATCAAATATCTCTTGGTGGAAGTGTAGATCGATGCCTCCTCAAGCAATCCCGAGCAAATCAACAAGTTTGATTGGCTAGGGAGAGAAATCGGGCGGAAATGGAGCTTTTGGAGCAACAATGGAGTAGTGGGGGAAGAGGTGAGTCTTCTTGGAGAAGAAGACCCCCTATATATAGTGGGGGGACAAATCCAACCGTTATTGGAGGTTTCAGCCCGCAGAGAGCGGTAGTACCGCGCATGAGTTGCGTTACTACCGCTGGCTGAGCGGTACTACCGCTTGGGAAGCGGTACTACCGCATAGGCAAAAGATTGCGACATGATTGACAACCACGGATGAAATAAATTACATCCGTGGCTACATCCGCAAGGGAAAATGGTAGTAGCAAAACGCGACACGGTACTACCGCTTAAGTTAAGCGGTACTACCGCGTTGTATGCGGAAGTAAAAAATTACTTCCGCATCCACTTCTGTACTTAGGCTCAGCGCCTGGGCCAGATACACGGTACTACCGCTCTGGGGATGCGGTACTACCGCGGGAGCGGTACTACCGTGTCGGCAGGCGATACTACCGTGTAACTGCGCGGTACTACCGCTTGGTTGAGCGGTACTACCGCTTGCTAGGTAGTTGATTAGTACAGAAGCCACAGATTTGCAACAACGAAAGATAACCGGTTGGACCTCCAGAGAAGCAAGGAAAGGTGGTGTGGGAGAAAGATGTGTACGTGTTGATTCTACCCAAACCTTTCCGACGCGGACCCCCTCTTAATAGTACGGCTTTCCTATTACTCAAAGCCACCGACAGGGAGCAAAAAGAAAACACCGTCTGTCAGGGATATGGTTAGTAGGTATAAACCGGCTATTGTAAACCGGCTTAGTTATATTATTCTTGGTTTTAATATTTTAGTAGAGACTACGGCCCATGAGATTTCAAGGCCCATGTATAGTAGTATGATTTGTAAACCGCCAAGAGATGTAACTTGAGAGATAAGAAAGAGGAGACAGAGACCGAGGCGGACACAAGTATGAGCCGGCCTCGGGACTCTGTAAACCGGACCAGGCGTTGCCACTATATAAAGGGACGACCTGGACGGTTCAGGGACAGATAACAATCAACCCGTCGAGACACAGGCAAAGCGAATCCGCTCCCTGTAAATCGACGCCCAAGCAATACCAAACCAACTAGACGTAGGCTTTTACCTTCTCTAAAGGGGCCGAACTAGTATAAATCCTCTGTGTCCTTTGTGTGCCATGAATCCTTTCAAGCTAACCCGTGCGATGGTTCCATCATCAAGTCCGTTAAACCGGACATCTGCCGTGTTATTTCCACGACAGTTGGCGCCCACCGTGGGGCCTGCGCACGATGGTTTCGAGTTCTTGAAAGGCGGCTTCGAAGGGCTAAAGGGTTACGCAGTCGGCCGGATGACCAAGAGTCGTCGCGGCCGGATCTACATCGACGACGCGGGTTGGGGACCGAAGGCCGATTCGATCGAATACGGGTACCGAGTCCCCTTCGGCAGCATCCAATTTTCATCGGCAAAATTGGTGAACCGGGACCTGAGCCGGACATCTTCCCCAACATCGTCGAGCCGGCTCAGCGTGCGAGATCGGCCCGGGTTCAGCCTGCCACGAAGCATGTATTCGTTGGAGCAATCCACGGAGGTCGAGCCGAGAACGGATCGGAATCTGATGGTGCGACAATCGTATATTCAGATGACGAATCTTCATTCGGGGAAACTGAATCTCTGTATCAGTTGCGGGACGGCCGGTCTGAGGGCGAGTCCGATGGAAACAGTATTCCGGGCCCCTTTGACCCGCCAAACCGGGTGGCGGTCTTCATGGCCGGATCACAGCCCCCGATGAACGGAACGACAGCGGAAGCTGGTGCAGGGGGAAGCGGTTCAAATCCCTCCCTTACTGAAGTTCTATCCACCTTGATCGAGGAGTTCAAAGCTAAAGAAGTGGCAGATGTAGCTCCAGCAGACAAGGCGCATCATGATGCAGAGCTTCTTCAGTTGAAGGGTCGGATCGATCGGTTAAAAGAGGAAGCACGGCAGATAATCCGGTGTTCCAAGTCTATGACAATTGCAAACGGAGAGCTGCACCATCGTAGCACTTCTGGAGTATTTCAACGATGTGTTTCAGCTGAGGAAGGTTGTGAGATTCTAAGGGAGATTCATGAAGGGGATTGTGGTCATCATGCCGGATCAAAATCATTGGTGGCTAAAGCATTCCGACATGGTTTCTATTGGTTAACGGCACATGCAGATGCGGCAGATCTAGTCCGGAAGTGTGATGCATGTCAGAAGTTCTCAAGACGTGCTCTTGTTCCAGCACAGGAGCTCCGGATGATACCAATAACTTAGCCTTTTGCAACTTGGGGGCTTGACATGGTTGGGCCTTTCAAGCGGTCCCAAGATCAGAAAACTCATCTATTAGTGGCAGTAGACAAGTTTACAAAGTGGGTTGAAGCGGAACCTATAAGCAAGTGTGATGCGGCAACGACGGTTAAATTCATCAAAAAGGTGATATTCCGGTTTGGCTTTCCACACAGCATCATCACAGACAATGGCACCAATTTATCTCAGGGTGAGATGGAAGAATTCTGTCAACGAGAGCATATTCGTTTGGACGTGTCCTCTCTGGCTCACCCCCAATCCAATGGTCAGGCTGAAAGGGCAAATCAGGAGATTTTGCGAGGAATCAAACCCCGGCTTATGACACCTTTGCAGAGAACCCCAGGCTGTTGGGTTGAAGAATTGCCATCTGTCCTTTGGAGTATTAACACTACACCAAACCGGTCTACAGGTTATACGCCTTTTTTCATGGTTTACGGCGCAGAAGCGGTTCTTCCAAGTGACATACGCCATGACTCACCAAGGGTAGCAGCCTATGTGGAAGACGTTAATGAAGAGTCAAGACAAGACGGTTTAGACCGATTGGATGAAGAGCGTGATATAGCTGCGGCACGGTCGGCGATTTATCAGCAGGATCTGCGCAGATATCATAGCCGCCGGATTAGAACCAGGACCTTCCAAGAGGGTGACTTGGTACTCCGGCTCATACAAGATCAAACAGATATGCACAAGCTATCCCCGCCATGGGAAGGGCCCTTTGTGGTCAGCAAGAATTTACACAATGGTTCATATTACTTGGTGGACATTCGAGAACACAAGGATTCACGGACATCGGAAGAGGAGACGAAGAGGCCGTGGAACATCGCCCATTTACGGCCATACTACACTTGAGCTGTGTGCTCCAATGTATCCTATGTATATATTATGAATAATGAATAAACCGGCACCCTCGGTAAACCGGGGGCTCAGCCCTTTTTACATATACACATATCTTGTGACAAATAACCATATCAGTTTATTATCAAACATCATATTTCAATATTGGCCGGTTTAGAAACTAATTTTTGCAGAATATGTGAAGGAGCAATAGAACTCTCGGGAACAGGAGATTATATCCGGTTCAAGAAGAGAAGACTCCATGAAATGCAAACCCACAGGTTCAAAACAGAACAATGGAGGCCCCCTGGGAGTTGGTATCATCCGCTCCCAGTGATCGGATTAAGTTTCATAAATTCTTGCAACCCCCTGAAAAGTTGGACAAGTCCACATTCAGTGATTGGTTTAGATTGACCCACCGGTTCAGGAGGAACCTTGGAGGCCCCTTGGGACAGTTGGTTTGCCCACGTCCCATTGATTGGCTCGGTTTTTGTTTACGGTTCTTTCGGCCCTCTGAACAGTTGATACGCTCACGTTCAGTGATTGGCTAGGCCCCTTGGGACAGTTGGTTTGCCCACGTCCCATTGATTGGCTCGGTTTTTGTTTACGGTTCTTTCGGCCCTCTGAACAGTTGATACGCTCACGTTCAGTAATTGGCTAGGCCCCTTGGGACAGTTGGTTTGCCCACGTCCCATTGATTGGCTCGGTTTTTGTTTACGGTTCTTTCGGCCCTCTGAACAGTTGATACGCTCACGTTCAGTGATTGGCTAGGCCCCTTGGGACAGTTGGTTTGCCCACGTCCCATTGATTGGCTCGGTTTTTATTTGCGGTTCTATCAGCCCTCTGAACAGTTGATACGCTCACGTTCAGTGATTGGCTAGGCCCCTTGGGACAGTTGGTTTGCCCACGTCCCATTGATTGGCTGAACCTTGCTTTGAGCCTGGCAGCTCTTTGAAAAAGCCTCGACTACATGGTTTTATTTGCAAAAAATTGCATGTTTTTTGGTGTTCTGTAACGTTTTTCAATAAGAGTGGAACAGCTACACAAGTTGACCACGTATCTATCAGATTGAAAGTCTGGATCATGTATCTCAGACCAAGTAAACCGGCGTTATTTAAAACCCGGACCGGGTATCGGGTAAAGGTTACAACTTTCTCAAACAAAATGAACCGGACTTATCGTCAAGATGGACCGGAGAATTTCGAGTGTATATTTGGGTTCATGAAGACCTTTATCAAGTGACTTTAAAGTCCTGACCGGTTTAAAGTATATTGGCTACGTAAATATCCGATATACAAGTTATCTTTATGATAAAGGTATGTTCACTTGATGTTTTAAAGAGAACAAATTAACCTGTTCAGTGGTAAGCCACTAGGACGTATTTTTCGATATTTTTCTTTATGTGAACAGAAGAAGGCAACCGCATCAGGCAACAGGTCAACGGATGAATACTTTATAAAGACAAACTGTCGGACCAAAGCACATTAAGTCTCAGATAAACCTATTACAAGGCATAAAAAGCCCAATAGTTGGAAGCATTGTTTGACGGAATAACAATCATAGTTACAGCAATAGAATTCAATATTGTGCTTCTCCTTGCTGAGATGGCTGGCCACCGTCTTGATCAGGAACATCTTCATCTTCGTGAAGCGGTTGGAAGTCCGGCGCACGCCAATCAATCTTTGCCAAGGCACGGAAATATACTTCATCATTGATAAGTTCAGCAGGATCAATATCAGGAGCAAAGGTGTGAGGACGAACCGGCGGAATTAAGTTTACAATATCGTAAACCGGTCGCTCCACCCGCTCGTTCTGCAGGTTGTATGCTGGATGATATCGCGACAAGTCAGATTCCACTGCAAGCTTGCTGGCAAGGGGACGCATCTCCTTTGTCAGGGCATAAAGATCTTTTTCATTGAAGGCTGAACCGTCCTCCTTGGTATCAGGAAATCCGGTTAACACCTCCTCCGGATCAAGGTCCGGGACCCAAGCTTTAGCCCTCGTAAGGGCCAGAAGAGCACCTCCTCGAGCGGCCGATTTCTTAACTTCTTCAAGACGAGCCGGTAGAATGGACAAGCTATTCAAAGTATCTTGGATAGTTGAAGGAGCCGGTTTACCAAATGAAGTGGCACTGATAATCCTTTGTGTTCCGGAGTACAACTGTTCGACCAAGGTGTAGCAGGCTTTGAGTTTTTTCCGCAAGTCGTCCCCAAGATGGGAGACACGGCGCCCTACATACAAACAATAATAGTTAAACCGGTACAAGGCATAGGTTACACAGATAGACAGGAGTTCAGATTATACTTACCAAAAATAGCAGAGGTCATCAAGTCAATTTGCCGCTTTAACCCGGACAATTCTTCAGTAACTGGGTTAAGAGCTCCTTCAGCATCTTGAACCCGTTTTTCAAGATCTTTTTTCTGGACTTCAAAAGTAGTCCGCTCCTCTTCAAAATATTTCTTCAAGTCTTCAGCAGTCTTTAAACTCACTTGAAGTTCTTTTTTAGCTTTTGAAGCGGCTGACTCAGTTTCTGTAAGCCGGCTTCGAAGTTCGTTGATCTCCAGAGTATTCCGGTTCAACTCAGCCTGCAGACAAAGGTCAAAAGCAAGAAATGAAATAGCAAGTCTCAAGCACACAATCAAGTTGTCTACTTGACACTTGGGGGCTAATGGCAGTTGAAGCAATGTACCAAAGACAATTTAAAGTTACAAGTATCAACTACATAACCAAGTTATCTACTTGATACTTGGGGGCTAATGTATGGATCAGCAGTTCAAACTACAAAGTTCCGGATCACCTTCAGTAAAGCAGCTAAACCGGAACTTGGGGGCTGCTAAGAGATAGAGATGTGTCAAAAAAGCAAAGTCAGAAGAAGAAACTTACCTCATATTTTTCTCTCATCAGGTTCACCAAGCTGGCTTCATAATCCCGGCTGCTGTGGAGCCGGTTCAAATATCCGGAATAAATGTCTTGAGCGCTCATGCTAGAAAGGCTGGATATGTCAGTACTCCATTTTCCTTTTTCTTGAGCTATCTTTTCCGCTTTAGCTGTATGTTTTGCTAAAACGGTGGGCTCGGCTGGAGCAACATAAGCGGTACCAGTAACCACGACATCAGGAGAAGTGGGTACATTGGGGGGAGTAACGTCAACATGAGCCGGATCAGGAGACGCCGGATTAACTTGAGGAGAATTAACCCGGGCCGGGCTTGGTGGATCTTGGACGTTTTCTGTAAGAGGATTCTCAAGAGCAGGGTCTTCAACAGGAGCTGCAGGAGTACCTTCTGGAGGAACAACTGTGGACGGATCAATAACCGGATCATCAGCAGAAGGGTCAGCAACAGCCTTATTTGCCTTGGGCTTTTTGCTGGGTTTCGGTTTGCTGGAAAAAACATGCAAAATAAGTTAGCATTATAAAGAAAAAAGGGGTGTCATAAACCGGAAAAGGCGAAGAGAATTACCCCGGGACGGTCTTCAAAGGAGGAAGCTGCGTAGCGGTTGATTCACCGGAAGAAGACAGCGGAGTTTCCTGATAGTCAGGATCAGACGGTTTAAGGGGTTTTCGGATAAGTCCGGCCTTGGGATGAAGAAGAGTCGGAGAGAGTATCACCTCAGCACGGCGCTTTCGAACCGGAGTCAAGGAGATTCCAGATGACTCCACAGCCAGGCCACTGTGGCGAGTGGTCCGGCGAAAGGCTTCGTGCTGTTGCTTCTTCAAAGTAAAGTTAGGGTCTAACTGAGCATAAGGATGAGAAAATTGATATTTCCTGACGGTCCGACGACTTTTTTGAGGAAGAGGTTCTGAATCAGAAGAAAGAAGTGTTACCTCAATCTCAGTCGGGTTATCACCTTCAGGCAGTTCCTGTGAAAAGGTATCATTAGATATGGTTACAAGTGCATGAAAGCAAGAAATTTAAACCGGAATAAAACATACCACGGAGTCCGGATCATCGTCCTCAGTAGGAGAACCGGCATCGACGGCTGCTTTCCTCTTTTTGTTTGCAGGGGTCTTCCGGCGAGTCTGTTTTACGGTTTTTTCCTGAGGCTTTCTCCTCCAGAAGGGGTCATCAGCCTAATTAAAAAAGCAAGAGCAATTGAAAGACGGTTCAAAGAGGACGGTTTACAAATACATGGCAAGGAAAAAACTTACTTCGGGCAGCTTATTCTTCTTGAAGTACGGAGCCAAGCCGACCTTAGCACAATCTGCTAAGGAAGCATTGAGAATCTTTTTTGCTGACTCCACTACCTCTGATTCAGAAAGCTTATCCTTGGTAAACCTTTGAGGATCATCCGATTTACCAGAGTATTTGCACATTAACTGAGGACGCCGGCTTAGGGGAAGGATGCTCCAAGATAGCCAGCAGCGAAGGAAATCAGTGCCGATCAGACCGTTTGCTATAAAAGCTCTCAGTTTGGAGAGCTGTGATGAGAACCGGGTCCGTTCAGCAACACTAAGCCGTGGTGGCAAGGGGTGATTCTCCGGAATACGAGTTTCGCGATAACCCGGCAAAGGATTTTCACCCTCAGGAGAAGTATCAATACAGTAAAACCACGACTTGTTCCAATCTTTTGGATGAGTATGTAAAGCGGCGTGGGGAAAGACTGCGTCCCTCCTCTTCTGAATACTAACCCCACCGAGTTCTTGGTGAGGTCCGCTGGTAAATTCAGTGCGCCGGTTTAAATGAAAGAAATCCCGGAATAAATCAACTGAAGGTTCCTCTTGAAGATACACCTCAGCAAACACTTGGAAATCACAGATGTTTGAAACGGAATTGGGTCCGATATCCTGTGGGTGTAGCTGGAAAGCGGCAAGAACATCCCGGAAAAACCTTGAACCGGGGGGAGAGAAGCCTCTAGAGATATGATCCAAAAACACGATGACTTCCCCGGATCTAGGAGTAGGGGGGCACTCATTGCCCGGAGCACGCCACTTTAATTCAGACTGAGGCCCTAGTGTGCCGATGTCAGATAGCTTGATTAAGTCATCTTCCGTAACGACAGAAGGGACCCAATCGCAGGAGACATATTGCTTAGCCATTGCAGTGAAAGAACAGAGTGCTGGAGAAGATAAAAATACAGAAACGGATTATGAAAGTGCAGTAATCCGGAACCTATCTAAGAAAATTACGCAACGGTTTAAACTGAGGATTAATGGTGTGGTTAAACCGGCAATTATAAAACAAGTTATATCATTTCCGGTTTATGGCAGTTGAAGGGGAACAGTTCAACCATTGCGTCAAATTACAGAGTTTTTGTAAGAGCAGGGCATATCAATTTAAACCGGAACATGCTTAGTGAATCTACCAAGAAGGAAAACAGGTTTTCGAAAGATTGCTAAGGGGGAAAGATCTGAGTATGCTGAGGAAAAAGAAATTAATCTAAGAGTATGCAAGGAAAAGCTACAAAGACTTTATACTGGATAGATGGATTTACATGCCAGACAGGAATAACGAAGAGTTGAAGCATCTACAGCGGGATAAAAATGGAGAAGATCAAAAAAAAAAAACAAAATCATTACGGGTCACGGGCTCAAGATCGAACAAGATGAAGCTTTGCTAAAAGTTCTAATGGCGGAACGGATAAATCTACAACATTATGTATAGATGGCGAGATCTAAACTAGTATTAAGCGGAAGATCTGTTGACTAGGCCTAAAGATCACAAACTCTCTATGAGGAATGTATCTACGAAGAAAGAGGCGAAGCTTTCGTTGGAAGCCCTAATGGCGGAAGAACAAGGAGGAGCACTGGCAGATGCAGATCAATAATAAGGAAAAAAGAATGTACTTGAGCAATGGAGGACAGCAACGGAGTTTTCTCTGGACGAATCAGGTTGATGCAGCGGCCGGGGACATCTTGATTCGACGAGATGACGGCGGCGCTCCAAGCTCGGGCGTTAATGGAGTTCTTGAGGCTCAGGCGGCGGACGAAGGAAGAAGACGCGAGAAGAAGGAAGAATGAAAGGGAACGGTGTTATTTATAACCAAGAGTCAGATCTGAAACGACAAGTGCGAGAATCGAGGAGACAGAAAATCAGATAAAGATCCCGTGACGCCTCGATCTTCGGGATAACCCTTAAAATAAGCTACAGTACAGCTCACGGCATTAAATGCGGAGATGATGTCATTGTCAGACTTTAACGATCTTGGAGGATGACGTCAGAGCCGGTTTACAAAAAGATGAAGATAAAGAAGAAAATTATACAAGACAAAGAAGACTGATGTGAACAAGTTCAAATCATTCTGGGGCCTAATGTCAGGGATATGGTTAGTAGGTATAAACCGGCTATTGTAAACCGGCTTAGTTATATTATTCTTGGTTTTAATATTTTAGTAGGGACTACGGCCCATGAGATTTCAAGGCCCATGTATAGTAGTATGATTTGTAAACCGCCAAGAGATGTAACTTGAGAGATAAGAAAGAGGAGACAGAGACCGAGGCGGACACAAGTATGAGCCGGCCTCGGGACTCTGTAAATCGGACCAGGCGTTGCCACTATATAAAGGGACGGCCTGGACGGTTCAGGGACAGATAACAATCAACCCGTCGAGACACAGGCAAAGCGAATCCGCTCCCTGTAAATCGACGCCCAAGCAATACCAAACCAACTAGACGTAGGCTTTTACCTTCTCTAAAGGGGCCGAACTAGTATAAATCCTCTGTGTCCTTTGTGTGCCATGAATCCTTTCAAGCTAACCCGTGCGACGGTTCCATCATCAAGTCCGTTAAACCGGACATCTGCCGTGTTATTTCCACGACACCGTCCTTCATAGAATCCGAGGGGCAAGCAATCGTCTTGTGCCATAAGGAAGATATACCTGTATGAGCTTAGAGCACATGATCAGTCCGCAAATGTATTGTCATCAATCACCAAAACTACTTAGGGAGAAATATGCCCTTACAATCTCCCCCTTTTTGGTGTATTGATGACAACACGAGATTTGCATAGAAAAGAAATAATAGAGTATGCAGTACAGGCCCTAGAGTATAGGTGAGCTCCCCCTGGATGTGTGCCTTCATACGATTGTGCTTTGGACTGCACAGCACACATACAAGGTATAGTGCTCCCTAATATTCTACACATGAGATACTCTATATGACACTAACTGCACAGGATAATCATTAAAGACATAATGATAATAAGTTAAACGATAACGGGGCATATGTCTTACACCATATGATAGTCTCACAGAAACACGCAAAATAAACCAAGTTCAATGATAAACACACGAACACGACACACAAGACACAAGACGACAAATCACTCTCCCCCTTTGTCATCGAGACACCACAAAGGGGAAAAGAGGACACGAAGATGGGTGGCAGCCCGGGAGAAGCTCAGTCGTCATACTCATCTCCAAACCCCTGCTGCTCCTCCTGATAGTCATCATCAGAACCCTGCTGCTCTGGCTGATACTCCTCATCAGAATCTGACCACTGGTACCCCTGGCGAGCCATCCAGGTAGCCTCAGGAGTGATGTTGTCCTCAGATCCATTGGAAACCTCCTCTCCATACAAAGCCAGAATCTTCTTGTCCCGCTGACGTGTCTTCTTGTCAGTCACATGAGCACGGTATTGCCCCTGAGCCTGCATGCAGAAGAGGGCCTTCATCTTCTGCTACAGCCTCTTAGCCCAAGAAGGCTTCTCCACTGCAGAGGAAGAAGAGGGGGCAGATCTGCCAGTGCGGACATCGGCAGTCTCCTCCACAGGCTCATTCTCAGTGCCCATCTGGGCAGCAGCAGCCTGAGCACGTGTAGTGGTGTTGGCCCAACGAGTCTTGACGCGAAGCCGGATAGGATCATGGCGGTAGCAGTCGGCCTCGAACTCCTCCTCTGGATACAACTTCGCCCAAGTCTTGAAGATGAGCAGAAATAAATATGGATCATAGATAGGTACCTTGCGAGTGTAGATGGCAAACTGGAGCTCATTCCACATGATGTGGGAAATGTCAAGTGGTGCAGCCTGGGCGGAGCGAGCCTCTTGACACATCAGAAGCATATCAACTAGATAGGCATGGACCTTGTCCTTATCGCCAACACGAGGGAATAGCGTGTTGCGAAAGATCCTATACATGATGTCCAGGAAGGGATTCAACACCCAAGTTGTTTTGCCACTAGCAAGGGTCTTCGCCTCATAGAATGGAAGCAGTTTGTCCTTGTTTGCTGATTCAGGATTGGCGTGAGGCCGAAAACCAATTGGGTTATGGAGACCCTCATCTGGAAGCTGAAGAAGATCCATGAATTCCTTCCAAGTGGAGGTCATCTTGTGACCATGGGTCATCCAAGTCATGGGGTGATCCTCCTTGGCCTGAAAGTTGACCGAGGCATAGAACTGCGCAATTAGCTCAGGGTCAAAGTCGTTCTGGAATGTCATGATGTGCTCCAGACCCAGCTGCTCGATCAAATCAAGGGCTTCTGCAAAGTATGCCCTGTTCTGATCCTTCCTCATGTGCTCCACATCCACCCAGTGAGCATCCACATAGAGATTGGCCTTGGTCTTGAGCACCTCATGATAGATGCAAAACTGCTGCTTGGTCCAGAAGACATCATCACCAGGAAAGTGCTCACGGGGTTCTCCATATGGGTTGATCTTCCTTCTAGACATGAACTCAGCAGCAGGCATTTCCTCCATAGACATTGATGATTCCTTGCGCTTGTTGGCTGAAGTCTTGTACCGGCGCTGGGGATTGGAGCCCTCTGGCACATCACTTGGGGTACGCATGCGCTTGGAACCGGTGTCACGGACTGGGTTGGTACGACGACCCTCAAAACCGGAGCCACCACCTAAAAACACAAACACAAGACCACAACAACACAAATACAAGAAGAATCAATGCCAAAACCTCGGAAGACACGAGAAACCAGAGGAAATAGAAAAGAGATCATGCTACGAAAGAAAATATGATCCAAGCGGTAGTACTGCTGACCCTTGCGGAAGTAAAAAATTAGTACCGCAGGGTAAGCGGTAGTACCGCATGTCACATGCGGTAGTACCGCATACCCTGCGGTAGTAACATTTTACTTCCGCCAGAAGAGGCGGAACTAAAATATTAGTACTGCATGCGGAGCGGTAGTACCGCTTGGCAAGCAGTACTAAAAGTTTACTTCCGCCCGAGGGGGCGGAACTAAAAACTTAGTGCTGCATGCGGAGCGATAGTACCGCATTGGGTTGCGGTAGTACCGCTCGGCAAGCAGTACTAAAAGTTTACTTCCGCCCGAGGGGGCGGAACTAAAAACTTAGTGCTGCATGCGGAGCGGTAGTACCGTGATGGCTCGCGGTAGTACCGCTCGGCACGCAGTACTACAGTTTTTACTTCCGCCCGAGCGGTAGTACCGCTGAGGACAGCGGTAGTACCGCTCAGGTCAGATCAGATCTGGATTACATCGTGCGGTAGTACCGCGGTCCTCCAGCGGTAGTACCGCACGAAACAGATCTGAGAAGAACAGATCTAGAAACTACCAACGAGATCGACATACGGTACTACGGCTGATCATAGTAACTTCGTAGCAACAACTCTAAGCATATTTCTAGTGCACAAGCACTCTTCCACAACCTAAGCATCCATGGATAAGAACACGAAGAACACAAAAACACCAAGCATCTCCCCTAACCCTAAAAACTTAGGCAAGGCAAAAAGAAGAGGGGAAAAGGGGAGAAACCTGCATCCATGGCAAGAGGACGTGGTGGGGAACGATCCCACCGGTCGGAAAGCGAGAAGAGTGGCCGAGGGAGGAGATCCGGCGAGGTCCTCCGGCGGCGTTCTTGAGAGAGAGAGATACAGGGACGACGTGGGGGTTAGGAGTGAATGGGTATGGGGGAGATGGAACTCCCCCTGCCTGCTTATAACCCCCACACGTTCTGATATGTGCGGTAGTACCGCGGTCATCGCGGTAGTACCGCTTGCGCGGTAGTACCGCTCGCCGGGCGGTAGTACCGCCCTACCAGCGGCAGTAAAAAATTACTGCCGTGCTGGAGGAACGGTAGTACCGCATGTCCTCCGCGGTAGTACCGGAACCAGTCACGGTAGTACCGCTTCCCCAAGAAAATGCACAAAAGAGGCAAGAGGCTTTAAGCATGAGAGAGTAAAAACACCACGAGCACAAACAAAACATGAAACACAAATTCCTCACAAGAGGGCGGTGGCCGAGGCCACCTATGTTTGAGTTTTATAGATATGGCACCGCGAAGAATTATCCTTGGGCCCATGATCAAAGCTCGACTTGAAGCATTTAAGCCAACTATGTATGGCAAATGAAAAAGTTTTGGTTAGTTTATGCATAATGGGGGGAGGAATAGTTCATTGAGAGAACAGTACTCCCCCTAAATCCATGCCTACATCTAGACAAGATAGCTATGTCGAGTGTGAGGAGTGTGTGCATAGATTCAAACCACATTGCTCAAATCAATGATATTTAGCTCATGCCTTAACTCGCGAAATCTTGCTTCATCCAGAGGCTTCGTGAAGATATCTGCAAGGTTGTCATGAGTGTTGACGTAGTGAAGCTCGATTTCTCCTTGCCTTATGTGATCCCTGATGAAGTGATACCGAATCTCAATATGCTTCGTCTTGAAGTGTAGCACCGGGTTGAGAGAAATCTTGATGGCACTTTCATTGTCACACCAAAGAGGCACTTTGTCACACGTGACACCGTAATCCTTTAAAGTTTGCCTCATCCATAAGAGTTGAGCACAACAACTGCCAGCGGCCACATATTCTGCTTCAGTGGACGAGAGAGATACACAACTTTGCTTTTTGGAAGACCAACTAACAAGAGAGCAACCAAGAAATTGGCACCCTCCCGAGGTGGACTTCCTATTCACTTTGTCTCCCGCCCAGTCAGAATCAGAGAAACCAACAAGGTTGAAATTTGCTCCTCTTGGGTACCATAAGCCAAAGTTTGGGGTATGAGCCAAATATCGAAAGATTCGCTTGACAGCCACAAAGTGACTTTCCTTAGGTGAGGCTTGAAACCGTGCACAAATTCCCACACTCAACATAATATCCGGTCTAGATGCACAAAGGTAAAGCAAGGATCCGATCATAGAGCGATATACCTTTTGATCCACCGCTTTACCATTGGGATCAATGTCAAGTTGGCATTTGGTTGGCATTGGAGTAGTAGCCGGCTTGACATCACTAAGGTTGAACCTCTTGAGCATGTCTTGAGTATACTTGGATTGTTTGATGAAGATGCCTTCTCTTCGTTGTTTGATCTCAAATCCAAGGAAGTACTTCAATTCTCCCATCATGGACATCTCAAAATGTGTGGTCATGAGTGCGGCGAACTCATCATTGAAAGCTTTGTTAGGTGAACCAAAGATAATATCATCAACATATAGTTGGCATACAAACAACTCCCCTTTGACCTTCTTAGTAAAAAGAGTGGGGTCGATTTTCCCAATTTCAAACCCACGATCTTGTAACAACTCGGTAAGGTGCTCATACCACGCTCGTGGGGCTTGTTTAAGGCCATAGAGTGCCTTATCAAGTTGATACACATGATTGGGGAACCTAGGATCCTCGAACCCCGGGGGTTGTTTAACATACACCAACTCATTAATGGGACCATTAAGAAATGCACTTTTCACATCCATTTGTTGCAACTTAAAGTTATGATGGGAAGCATAGGCAAGCAACAAACGAATGGATTCAAGACGAGCAACGGGGGCAAAGGTTTCACCGTAGTCGATACCCTCGACTTGGGAGTAGCCTTGAGCCACCAGACGTGCCTTGTTGCGGATGACAATACCATGGGCATCTTGCTTGTTCTTAAAGATCCATTTGGTTCCAATGACATTATGGTTCTCCTTTGGTCTTGGCACCAGACGCCACACTTTGTTGCGCTCAAAGTTATTGAGTTCTTCATGCATGGCATTGAGCCAGTCAGGGTCCTCGAGCGCCTCATAGACCTTCTTAGGTTCAACAAAGGAGACAAAAGCTTGATGAGCACAATAGTTTGCTAATTGTCTACGAGTGCTTACCCCCCTTTTGATGCTTCCTAAAATGTTCTCGATGTGATGCTCGTTGGAAGCAAGCCTGGAGGCAACTTTTGCAGCACGACGCTCTAATTGCTCTTCAAGTGATAACTGAGGAGCATTGAGTTGATCATCTTGAGCGTCATCATGAGCAAGATCTTGATTTTGAGCTTCCTCTTGACCTTGATCTTGCTCGGGGGATTGAACTTGGCCTTGTGCATCAATTGGTGGTTCTTCACCAACTTGAGGTTGATCCTGCACTTGGCCTTGTTCATCAGGCTGAGGGCCTTCACTTTGTTCTTCGGAAGCGTGTGGGTCTTGGGTTGGTGATGGTTCCACTTGAGTGGAACATTGTCCTTCTCCTTCGGCCACAAGGGGTTCCTCAACGGGTAGGATATATCCAACACCCATTCTTCTTATGGCTTGAGGAGGAATTTCATCACCTGTATCACAAGTACCACTTTGCTCCACTTGGGAGCCATTATTTTCATCAAACTCTACGTTACTCGTCTCCTCTATGAGTCCAGTGGACTTGTTGAGAACACGGTAAGCATGAGAGTTTGTAGCATAACCAACAAATATGCCCTCATGAGCTCTAGATTCAAATTTAGACAAACGAACACCTTTCTTGAGAATGAAACACTTACACCCGAACACCCGGAAGTACTTGAGATTGGGCTTGTTACCGGTAAGAATCTCATACGGAGTTTTGTTCAAGCCTTTGCGGAGATAGAGATGATTTGACGCATGGCAAGCGGTGTTGATGGCTTCGGCCCAAAAGTTGTATGGAGAGTTGAATTCAGCCATCATGGTTCTTGCAGCATCTATTAAGGTTCGGTTCTTTCTCTCCGCAACACCGTTTTGTTGAGGGGTATACGGGGCGGCATATTGATGTTTGATCCCCTCATCACCAAGAAACTCATACAAGGTGTAGTTCTTGAACTCGGTGCCATTGTCACTTCTGATCATCAAAATCTTTGCTTCATGTTGTCGTTGAGCTTCATTTGCAAAGTTGATGACGGTTTGTTGGGTCTCACTCTTCTTCTTGAAGAAGTATACCCAGGTATATCTTGAGTAATCATCCACAATCACCAAGCAATATTTCCTACCCCCAAGACTATCAAAAGTGGGAGGCCCAAAGAGATCCATGTGGAGGAGCTCTAGAGGTCTCTTTGAATAGATGATAGTCGTGGGAGGGCGAGCCTTCTCATGTAATTTTCCTTCAATGCACGCCCTGCAAGCACGATCTTTGGCAAAGCTAACATTTGTTAGTCCTCGGACATGGTCCCCCTTGAGAAGACTTTGCAAAGATCTCATATTGACGTGGGCCAAACGGCGATGCCAAAGCCATCCCACATCAACTTTATCCATTAGGCATGTCGCGACATTAGTGGGTTGCTTCGAGAAGTTAACCACATAAAGACTGTTCTCGACATGCCCAACATATGCTACTTTAAGAGTCTTGCTCCACAAGAGGGCCACAGAATCAATATCAAAGAATGTAGCAAAGCCCATGAGTGCGAGTTGGCGAACAGAAAGTAAATTGTATGCAAGGGACTCAACAAGCATGACTTTCTCGATCGTGAGATCATGAGAGACAACAACCTTGCCAAGTCCCAATACCTTAGAAGATGAAGCATCACCCCATTCGACGTTGGTGGCCATAGATGAACCGAGATGCACGTCCACCACCAAGTCTTTGCTTTCGGTCATATGATTTGTGGCTCCGCTATCGAGCAACCATGATCCCCCACCGGAAGCAAACCCCTACAATAGATCAATGCTTGGATTTAGGTACCCATTTGGTAATGGGTCCTTTGAGGTTAGTGACAAGGGTCTTAGGAACCCAAATGGACCATTCAATGTACTCATAAGAAGAACCAACAAATTTAGCAAACACATGGCCATCACTAGCACGGCATAAAACATATGAAGGATTAAAATCGCCGGCCATGTTTGAAGGTGTGGTGGAGTTTTTCTTGACACCACCACTTTTCTTCTTGGTTGACGTGCCCTCTCCTTCTTTCACAAAGTATTGTCGGAGAGGGGGTGGTTGCTTTGTCTTGTCATTCTTCTTCTTCTTGGGCTTAGGAGCGAACCCAATTCCTTCCTTTGCCACAACTTCCTTTTGATTGCTCAAAAGGGCGTTGAGGTTCTTCTCACCTTGTATGCAAGTCACAAGGCCTTTCTCAAGTTGCTTCTTCAATTCGGCATTCTCTTCAACAAGATGCACATGCTCACAACATGGGTTAGTAGCATTTGCATTATCAATTAAAACCATGCGAGGAAAGATAGCCTTTTCCTTGGTTAGCGAAACTTGGAGTTGATCATAAGACTCCTTGAGAGTAGCATGCATTCCTTTCAAGGCCTTGTGAGCCTTGTCTAGTATGTCAAACTCCTCCTTGAGTTTAGCATGGTCAACCACAAGTTTTGCCTTCTCAGAGTTAAGGACACGAGAGACAACTAATGCATGATCAAGATCTTTCTTTAATTTGGCATGATCATCGTTGTGTGACTCCTCAAGAGCCAAACGAAGACCACGCTCCTCCTCTAGGGCGTTAGAGAGATCCGATATCTCATCGGCATAGTCTCGACTATGCCCTTCCATTTTAGTAATGGTTTCCTCGTGAGCCTCAATAATGTCATTGGCCTCACCGAGTTGTTCCAAGAGAGCAACAACGTGCTTCTTGGATTTGCCCTTGAGATTCTTTATGAACACATCAAATTCATTTTCTCCCTCCTTACTCACCTCACCCTCATCCATACAATCAGTCAATGAGGGGTTAGAAGAGATAGTAGTATTGATGGTTGGGGTTACCTTGTTGGTGGCCTTGGCCATGAGACACTTGGCGATGATGTTCTCGTTTGGTGAGTTGAAAAGAGATGAGTGCGGAGTGGTAGCAATTGCAATAGTGGCCATAGTGGTCACCTCATCATCTTCATCATTGTCATCATCCTCCACATATTCTTCTTGTGCCACCAATACTTTCGGAGGAGTCTTCTTGATGAAGTTGTTCTTGTTGGGATAGGACTTTGACTTGTCCTTCCGAATAAGCTTGCCTCCAAAGTCTTCTCTCTTCTCATATGGGCAATCCACAACGAAGTGACTTACATTTCCACAGTTGAAACATGTCCTTACTCGTTGCTTCCCTTTGTTCCCACTGGAGTTGTTCCTGTTAAAGTTGGACCTTGAGTTCTTCTTGCCCCAGAATTGCCTTGAAGCAAGAGCCATGTGCTCGTGATAGGCATATTTGGTGTCCTCGGGGCAACACTCATCATCATCTTCCACTTCCTCCTCTTCCACACAAGCCTTGGCCTTCAGAGCAAGATTAGGCTTCTTGGATCGTTGAGCTCTTAGGACCGCATTGTCAGCGGTTACGTCAAGGATCCTCATGGCAACAAATTCATCCAACACTTCGTTTGAGGATAAAGTGTGGAAGTCCGGTCTCTGACGAATGACAGAGGACATGGCCTTATGATAGGGCATCATGGCCTTGAGGAACTTGCGCTTGATCCAATTGTCATCCGTATCCTTACTGCCATGATCTCGAAGAGACACTGCAAGAATAGTTAATCTTCGATAAAGTTCACGAGGATCTTCATCTTCGATCATAGCAAACTCATCAGCCTCATCTTGCACCACTTCATAGTTGGAGCATTGAATACTTGTGCTTCCCTTGTACATTGTGCCAACATGCTCCCATGCTTCCTTGGCCACAGTGAATGGTCGAAGATGAGCAATGTCTTCAGGAGGGATGGAATCTTGAAGAATGCAAAGTGCGGACTCGTTGAACTGATGATCGGCAGTTTCTCTTGGAGTCATGTTGTCGGGATCATACGGATAAAAACCTTGCTCAATGATTCTCCAAAGATTAGTGGAACAATGATTAATATGACGTTTGAAACGAAACACCCAAGTAGCAAAATCAGTATTTTTAACAAACTTGGGAGGGGGCCCAACAGAATTTAAATGCGGTGTGGGAACGGGTCCTCCATAGTGAGTAGGAGGAGCAGATTGGGCAAATTTCCCACTCCCATTCTTAGTGACCGGGGCTTGCTCACTACTAGCTTCTCCCTTGTCGGGATTAGCCTCCGACACGTTGGTAGCGGGACGACCCACTTCCAATGGTGAGGTGGATAATTTAAGCCCCTCAAGCATTTCTTTAAACATGCCTTTGACCTCGCTCGCTAGTGATTCTTTCAATGTGGTCAAGGCCACATTGAACTCCTCACGAGTGACCGAGGCTCCCCCATCTAACGTAGGCAAGGACGGATTTCCACCGGAATGGTCCTCCGTCTCGACTACGTTGTCAACCATACTCTTTGGACGGTAAAGTCCTTAAAAAGAGACGAGGCTCTGATACCAATTGAAAGGATCGATATGGTTGACTAGAGGGGGGGGGGGTGAATAGGCAACTAACAATTTTTAGCTTTTCTTAACCACTTAAAATTAAGCAACAAAATAAGTTGTCTAGAAATTCTACTAGGATGACAACTAAGATAAAGACGCACAACAACTACACATGCATGCTATAGGAGTTAAGCAAGTAAAGCATGCAAAGGTAAAGGTAAGAAATAACCACAAGTAGAACCGGAGAAGACGAGGACGTGTTTCCGAAGTTCCTTCCCTTTGAGGGGAAGTACGTCTCCGTTGGAGCGGTGTGGAGGCACAATGCTCCCCAAGAAGCCACTAGGGCCACCGTATTCTCCTCACGCCCTCACACGATGCAAGGTGCCGTGATTCCACTAGTGGTGCCCTTGAAGGCGGCAACCGAACCTTTACAAACAAGGTTGGGGCAATCTCCACAACTTGGAGGCTCCCAACAAACCACGAAGCTTCACCACAATGGAATATGGCTTCGAGGTGACCTCAACCGTCTAGGGTGCTCAAACACCCAAGAGTAACAAGATCCGCAAGGGATTAGTGGGGAGAATCAAATATCTCTTGGTGGAAGTGTAGATCGATGCCTCCTCAAGCAATCCCGAGCAAATCAACAAGTTTGATTGGCTAGGGAGAGAAATCGGGCGGAAATGGAGCTTTTGGAGCAACAATGGAGTAGTGGGGGAAGAGGCGAGTCTTCTTGGAGAAGAAGACCCCCTATATATAGTGGGGGGACAAATCCAACCGTTATTGGAGGTTTCAGCCCGCAGAGAGCGGTAGTACCGCGCATGAGTTGCGGTACTACCGCTGGCTGAGCGGTACTACCGCTTGGGAAGCGGTACTACCGCATAGGCAAAAGATTGCGACATGATTGACAACCACAGATGAAATAAATTACATCCGTGGCTACATCCGCAAGGGAAAACGGTAGTAGCAAAACGCGACACGGTACTACCGCTTAAGTTAAGCGGTACTACCGCGTTGTATGCGGAAGTAAAAAATTACTTCCGCATTCACTTCTGTACTTAGGCTCAGAGCCTGGGCCAGATACACGGTACTACCGCTCTGGGGACGCGGTACTACCGCGGGAGCGGTACTACCGTGTCGGCAGGCGGTACTACCGTGTAACTGCGCGGTACTACCGCTTGGTTGAGCGGTACTACCGCTTGCTAGGTAGTTGATTAGTACAGAAGCCACAGATTTGCAACAACGAAAGATAACCGGTTGGACCTCCAGAGAAGCAAGGAAAGGTGGTGTGGCAGAATGATGTGTACGTGTTGATTCTACCCAAACCTTTCCGACGCGGACCCCCTCTTAATAGTACGGCTTTCCTATTACTCAAAGCCACCGACAGGGAGCAAAAAGAAAACACCGTCCTTCATAGAATCCGAGGGGCAAGCAATCGTCTTGTGCCATAAGGAAGATATACCTGTATGAGCTTAGAGCACATGATCAGTCCGCAAATGTATTGTCATCAATCACCAAAACTACTTAGGGAGAAATATGCCCTTACACCATGGAAGGTTCCGCTACGCCGCCGCCCCCGTCTGGCGATGGCGAGGCCCTGGCCTCTGCCGCTCCCCTTACCGTGTGCGAGGTCCGCCCGCAGTACGGCCCAGATGCAGCCTCGTTCGCCAACAACCATGTTGATCACGGAGTCCAGATCGATCTTGTGTGCCCAAAGTTGGAGCCTGTCGGTGGTACGATGCCTAAGCCCTCGCGCAAAGCTTCCGCACTCGACCATGCCTCATATCTTGCCGGAGGTGCGAGGAAGGAACATCGTGGCATCAAACAAGGATTCCCCCTGATCAAAACAAGCCGCCAGATCGTATTCGCGGGAATATTCCACCTCCTCCCGGGATGTTGAAGTCTTTGCCCTTGGCGATCTTGCTGGGTGCGGTGAAGGTGAAACCAGCGGACGGTGGGGGCGATCATGGGGCTCCCATAGCGGATGTTGCCCGCTCGAAGCCGCCCAATGGTGGATCTGAGAGTGCCCTTGCAAAGAGCTCCGCAGCTACGGTTGCCAGTACAGGAGACGGCCAAAGCATGGTCTGGCCGGTGATCGGTGGACCTAGGCCGGCAGCGGATTGGCCTGTGACCACGAGACCTGAAGATCTCGTGGAAGGAGAGGATGCTGATGAGAAAGTGGTGCTGGTAGATTTGAATCTAGAGGAAGCGGGCGGCATAGAGGAATCTAAACAACCATGGGTGGTGATCATGCTGGTACATGCTGAACCGCAAGGACTGGAGGGCGCATCAAGGAAACAAAAGTTGGACATGGAGGAGATGAACACACACGAGGCGTCGCAGGGTGGTGCGGCTGGAGTGGAGAGCATCATGGAGGCAACCAGCCCAGGGGCCGCTGGTCAACTGACGGAGCCAAGTGTGGAGCTCCGTCAGGAGCAATGAATTGCATGAGTTGGAACTGTCGGGGGGCGGCCAACAAACCGATAGTTCGTGACTTAGTTGGCATGGTGAAGGCAACACACACAAAAATCTTGTTTTTAGGTGAGACTAGACAGAGTTCGGAGAAGATAAAAAGATTACGTGGTAGGTTAGGCCTTAAGGGTTTTACTGGTGTCAGTAGTAATGGGTTGAGTGGTGGCCTTGCTCTCTTCTGGTGTGATAGTTTGCATGTTGAAGTTCAATCATCGAATGAAAGATATATTGATGCGCATGTGCGGCTGTCTGAGTATGATCCTTTGTGGCGGTTGACATGTGTGTACGGGGAACCACGGACGGAAAATCGACATCTTCCTTGGTGTGTTATGGGTGATTTTAATGAGGCCATGTGGTCCTTTGAGCATTTTTCAGTGACACCTCGAGGTGAAAGCCTGATGCTGGCCTTCAGAGACACGCTAGAGGTATGTGAACTTGTGGATATTGGTTTCTCTGGATTACCGTTTACTTACAATAATAAGCAGAGAGGCAGGAAGAATGTGAGGGTCCGTCTAGACCGGGTGGTGGCGGATAACCGATGGCGGGACATATTTGGGGAAGCACGAGTGGTACATAAAGTGTCACCATGCTCAGATCATTGTCCACTTTTGCTGCAGTGTGTTAAAGAGGACACTAGTCAGGTACGTACTAATTTCAGAAGGTACGAAACTTTTTGGGAGAGGGATGAGAGCCTCCCTGAACGTGTGGCAGAAGCATGGAGGAGTGCAGGACAGAAGTTTAGCCTTGGAGATATTCGGACAGGCCTGGCTAGGCTCATGACGGAATTGCATGCATGGAGTAAAAAGAAATTTGGTAATATTACTCATGAAGTTGAAAAATCAAGAACCAGGCTAGAAGAGTTAATGAGTATGAATGCAGACAGGAATGAGATACGGAAAGAGTCTGACCATACGCAGGAACTGTTATACCAAGAGGAGATGCTATGGATGCAACGAAGTCGTATTGACTGGCTTCGCAAGGGGGACCGCAACACAATTTTTTCCACAGGCGAGCAGTGTGGAGGGCAAGGAAAAATAAAGTGAAAAGGTTAGTTGATGATAGTGGAGGCAGCCACGGGGAACATCAGGTAATGGCTAACATGGTTAATTCATATTTTCAAAACATCTTCACTCGTGATGACTCGCTTGTACAGAACCGTCTCTTGAACTTGTATGATGAGAGAGTTACCTCGGAGATGAATGATCGGCTATGTGCTGAATTTAGTGAGAAAGAAATAGCTGATAGTTTATTCCAGATGGGACCCCTGAAGGCGCCGGGCAAGGATGGCTTCCCAGCGAGGTTTTTTCAGAAAAATTGGTTAGTTATGAAGGGCGAAAATATCAGGGCTGTTCAGGAATTTTTTCGGACAGGGATTATGCCAGACGGTGTGAATGAAACAATAATCGTCCTTATTCCTAAAGTTGATGATCCTGTTAGAATGACTGACTTTCGACCTATAAGCCTATGTAATGTCATTTACAAAATTGTTGCCAAGTGCTTGGTGAATAGACTCAGGCCACTTCTTGATGACATTATTTCACCTTCATAGAGTGCATTTGTGCCAGGTAGGCTGATGATACGTCCAAAACGTATCTATAATTTCTGCTTGCTCCATGCCTCTTTTGGGTGATATTGTTATGTTATTTATACAATTCCATACACTTTTGATCATATTTGGACTAACCTATTAACTCAGTGCACCCCAGTGCCAGTTTCTGTTTTCGGCTGTTTTTGTATTTCAGGTTTTCACATTACGAGAACTGCCAGAAAAAATCCAGAAAAATTATATAAAAAATCAGCGTTCCGGAAGCTTCCATGCGGCCAAAGTAGGGCCGGAGGGGACCCACAGGGGCTCCAGGCGGCCTGCCCACGTGGCCCCCCTGGCCGCGCCGGGGGGGCGCCTGGGCACCCCTGACCCCCTCTGATGCCCCCATTTGGCATATATTTACACCGTGTCGCGGAAACCCTGATTCCGGACCCCTTTTCTCCAGACGTGATTCCGATCTCCGCCGCCATCGCCATCAAGCTTCGGGGGACCAGAATTCCTGCGCCGGCACCCTGCCGGGACGGGGAAGTGCCCCCGGATTCATCTCCATCGACGTTGCTTCCTCCCTCCATGATGCGGGAGTAGTTCCTCCTCGGGGCTGAGGTTCTTACCAGTAGCTATGTGGTCAATTCTCTCTCCCATGATGTGATCTTCGTTGTGATCATAGGCTATGTTAATCTAGGGTGATCCCATGATATTTCCCCTTCCTCTATGTATTGGATTGGTGTACTCACTTGTCTTTATCTAGTATAATCCCCGAGACCAAGGTGACAGTGGTCTATTGGACATGGATTAGAAAAGTACTTTCATGAGTGATTTCCTCTCTTGTGTGTTGATTGAAGATTGAGAGTCTCTTGGTGCTTGTCTTTGACTATCCTTTAGATATGTTGTGGTGATTGTGGGACTCTCTTTGGATGGCCGCGGTGACATTGGGAAATCCTTAGATTGAGAACTACGAACTTTGAGGTGTGCTTTTGTAGCCCTACATAATTCTCGTCCTCTCTTGACCACGAAGGAATGACCTCCGAGTGTGTCCCCTTTGCATGTTTTATGGGAAATATCATGTGATTCGATTATGTTAATGTTGTTGGGAGTTGCCACTAGTGAAAGTATGAACCATAGGCCTTGTTTCCACCATTGCAATACCATTTGTGCTCACGTTTACCACTTGTTTGCTTGCTGCACTTTTTATTACAGATTTATATTACTTTGTTTTGCCATCCATATCACTTGCCATTTAACATCTCTTCGCCGAACTAGTGCACCTATACAACTCCTAGTTGTATTAGGTGTGTTGGGGACACAAGAGACTTCTTGTATCTTAGTTGCAGGGTTGCTTGAGACAGACCATCTTCAACCTCTACTTCCCTGAGTTCGATAAACCTTAGGTCATCCACTTGAGGGAAATTGCTGCTGTCCTACAAACCTCTGCGCTTGGAGGCCCAACATAGTCTACAAGAGTAGAAGCGTGTGTAGACATCAAGCTATTTCTGGCGCCGTTGCCGGGGAGGTGAGCGCTTGAAGGTATATCTTTAGATCTTGCAATTAAATCTTTTTGTTTCTTGTTTTTATTTCACTAGTTATGCTTATGGACAACCTTGCTATTGGATCGTTGCTTGCGGGAAGACGCCCCACACCTGTGGTGGTTGCTCCTCCCCCTACTGAAATTGTGCCCTATAAAATACCAGCTGGTATTATCGATTATGTTTTGGCTGATCGTTATGCAGGAGACAGACATCCCGGTGAACACTTGCTATATCTGTCACAACTATGTTCATTATTTAAGCTTGCAGGTGTATCAAGGGAGTTTGTCATGAGGAAATTATTTGCCTTGTCACTGAAAGGAAAAGCATTGGAATGGTATAGGCTACTAAATGACTCTCATCTGCTGGAGTGGGAAGAGATCCAGTCTCTCTTTTACTCCAAGTTTTATCCTCTTCAGGAATTATGTTTATAATTTTTATCCTCATGACGGAGAGAGCATAGCTCAAGCTTGGGGGAGACTGAAAACGTTAATGCTAAAATGTCCTAACCATGGGCTCCCCAAAGATATGATTATTACTAATTTCTATGCGAGGCTTTCTCGACAGGATAAAGATTTGCTCGACGCTTCCTCTATGGGTTCTTTCACAACCAAAAAGATTGATGCTAAATGGGAACTCCTTGAAAGAATTCAACGCAACACTGAAGATTGGGAGATCGACAAAGGTAAAGAGTCAGGTATAATTGATGAGTATGATTGCATTAAGTCCTTTGTTGAAACTACAAGTTTTAATAAGTTTAGTGCTAAGTTTGGGCTTGATTCTCAACTCCTTGTTGATTTCCTCAAATCTTTTGCTTCACATCTTAATATGCCTAAGGAGGATTGGATCAAGTATCATAAACCTTTTAAAGAGACTTGCAAAGAAAATGAAATTGTTCATGATGATTGCAACATGCATGATCCGATTCCTAAAAATGAAGTTTTATATAAGCATGTTAATTTTTGTGGAGTGGATAGACCTTGTGAAAGGCCTATGATTGAAGAAGAGAAGTATTGTAAGCAACATAAGCATGAAAGAACAATCACTTGGGTCAGAGATTTAAATGAAATTGCTAGAGAATTGTGTGACCTTTATCCTTTTACTTGTGAACTTTGCCGTATAGAGGGTCACTTTAATTTTCAATGCATGAACTTTCAAAACATAACTGTTAACCGGTTGTGTGATAACATGATCACCTCTGATCTTTATGATGAGCTTATGTTATTTTTGATGTGTGAAGAGTTATCAGAAAAGACTTCATGGCTAGATGTTAATGCCATAGGAATAAAAAACACTTTGCAAAATTGCCATCTCTATTGTTGAAAGAACATGCGGTGCCCCCATGTTTGGTTTTGGTAATTGATGACAATCTCTATGGACTAATGGTTGCCTTGAGTTATATTTGAAGGGTTTGTCCATAGGCTTTTCTTGGAGTTCATTTGTTGGTTTCAAGGAGAGTTTGTGATGACCAAGATGCTATTAAGGAATTATTCAAAGATTGGTCTTGTGGGTGTTGAGCCTATCGCAAGCATGTCTTGAAGAAGAAGAGTTTGTGATCATTCATGTCTACCTTCAAGACATCATCCAAATGAAGAGAGTTTGAAAGATTCAAGGTTGATCAAGACTAAGTCAAAGAATGAATCAAGTTGATCAACACACAAAGTGTAGAAGATGTACCGAGAGGGATCAAGCAATCCCATGGTATGGTAAGCATTGTCAATCACGCTTTGTGTACTAACCCATGGTCTTCGTGAGAGTTCTTTGTGGGGTTAGATTGCGGTGTGCAAGTTCAAGTGGAGCATCACGAAGAGATCAAGTGCTTGAAGCTTGCCGTCCATTGTGGTGACAATGGACTTGTGAATATATGCCGGAGAGTGGCTCACCTATAGTGGAGTATGGGGGAGCAATCTACTAGTCTTCATCGAGACAACGCAATCAAGAAAGGTGGTCCAACTTGAGGAAGTCAAGATCGTCTACATCTAGCTCAAGTGGATTTTGTGCAAAGCAAAGGTTTGCCCTTGATAGGATTTCTATTTTACCGGTCTCGTGGTGGTAGTTGGGAGACCGGGTTATAGGATCGTTTGCCGTACTATCAAGGGGGGCTCTCAAGTTGGTAGCTTGATCGTATCGTTAGTAGAGAGCTCAAACCATTGCATCCTTGCATCATGTTTCTTGGTTCTTGTTTGGTTCTCTTTGTGAGTCTTAGAGCTTATGGTCATCTTGATGACAAGCTTGAGTTCATCAAAAACGGAGTTCACATGCGTCTTCTATGATGTTTTCGGTGTTGGAGGTTTTACCGGTCTTATCCGAGGAAGGGTTCTCACCATTTTCTTATGGGACTTTTCTAATTTTCTTCTTATTAATATTTCTATCAAGATTGTGTTAGCCCTTGTCGCTAGCTTTCCAACAAACTTGGTTTCATCGAATTAGGAGTCCGTATGCAAAAGTTATTGTCATTTTGGTGTACTGAAAAGGCTGCAGCGGTACTACCGCGGGTAGGAGCGGAAGTAATTTTTTACTACCGCTTTCGGGAGCGGTACTACCGCTTTCGGGAGCGGTACTACCGCTTGGAGCAGTACTACCGCGGCTACTTCCGTGGCTACTTCCGCTCGGGACCAAAAACTCGTCACAAGTCCAGCGGTGGTAGGCACGGATGTAATTTTTTAGTACCGCTCGCAAGCAGTAGTACCGCTACCCTTAGCAGTACTACCGCTACCCCTAGCGGTAGTACCGTGAGGTCAAGCGGTACTACCGCTCCGTCGGTTTTTCTGACCTTTTTGCCTCCTCGCTGTTGTTTTTCAAAGGGGTTCTACTGCCCTAGCGGTAGTATCGCTCCTGGAGCGGTAGTACCGCTCTATGCGGGCTGTGAGCATAACGGTTGGATTTTCCACCACCTATAAAAGGGGGTCTTCTTCCCCAATGAACCTCATCCTTTGAGCTCGTGTTCTTCCCCCATTGTTGACCTTCTTTGAGCTTGCTATCTCTCAATCCCTCCATGGATTCTTGCTAGTTTTTGGGGGAAAAGAGAGAGGAGATCTAGATCCACATTTCCACCAATCACTTTCTCCTCTAGGTGAGGGGAACCCCTTGGATCTTGATCTTGGAGTTCTTGGTGTTCTCCTTCCTGTTCTTCCTCTCATTTCCCTCCCTAGCATTAGTTGCTTTGGTGGGATTTGGGAGAGAAGGACTTGGGCACTCCGCGTGCCCTTGCCATTGCATTTGGTGCATCGGTTTGAGTTCTCCACGGTGATACGTGGAAGTGAAGTTGAGAAGCTTATTACTCTTGGGTGCTTGGTACCCTTGAGCGTGTTCCTCTTGGGTGCTTGGGCGCCCTAGACGGTTGTGGTCACCTCGAAGCCATATTCCATTGTGGTGAAGCTTCGTGGTGTCGTTGGGGAGATAGCCCCAACCTTGTGGTGTTCGGAGCTCAATCATTGTGGTGCAAAGCTCCGGGCAAGCGTCGGGGTCTCCAATTAGGTTGTGGAGATCGCCCCGAGCTTTTTGTACGGGTTCGATGACCGCCCCCAAGGGTCACCATTTGTACGGGTTCGGTGACCGCCCTCAAGGGTCCCTTAGTGGAATCACGGCATCTTGCATTGTGCGAGGGCGTGAGGAGATTACGGTGGCCCTAGTGGCTTCTTGGGGAGCATTGTGCCTCCACACCGCTCCAAACGGAGATTAGCATCCGCAAGGGTGTGAACTTCGGGATACATCGTCGTCTCCGCGTGCCTCGATTATCTCTTACCCGAGCCCTTTACTTATGCACTATACTTTGTGATAGCCATATTGTTTCTTGTCATATATCTTGCTATCACCTAGTTGTTTATCTTGCTTAGCATTAAGTTGTTGGTGCACATAGGTGAGCCTAGTTGTTGTAGGTTTTGTGCTTGACAAATTAACCGCTAGGTTTATTCCGCATTTGTTCGAGCCTAAACCGTAATTATTTTAAAGCGCCTATTCACCCCCCCCCCTCTAGGCGACATCCACGATCTTTCAATTGGTATCAGAGCCTCGTCTCTCTTTATAGGGCTTTACCGCCTAGAGAGTAAGGATGTCGACTAGGGGTTTAGGTTTCTCTGACACTCTTAGTTTCAATGGCAGAAATTTTGTTGTTTGGGTAATTCGCATGCTTAATCTCTTTAGGGTCATGGACCCAAATTTAGAGCGAATTGTAGATATGGGGTTTTCTCCTCCAAAGGATGCACAAAGATTATCTTCAGAGGATGAGAAAAACTCTTATCTCAATGCTCAAGCTTCTAATGTGCTTTTTGATGCTTTGAGCAATGTAGTTATATTTCAACTCATGTCGTTCCGGGATGCTCATGAGTTGTGGACAAAGCTTCAAGATAAATATGGTGTGTCCAAGAACTGTAGGAATGATTGTTCTCCCTCCACCTCCGGCCGTGTTGTCTTCTCAACTTCTTCTACTTCACCTACATGTGGTTTGCCACAAGGTAATGATATGGTGAGTAGTGTTGGTCATTGCAATGATGATAGTATGCTTTTTGTTGATGATCCTTCATCACTATCTTACGGCAATGCATCTTCTTTGGACTTTAACACTTCGAGCACCCTACATGTTTCACATGCTTGTGTTGATAGTCCTTGCATATCATGTAGAAATTGCTTGACTAAAACTCACGATGATATGCTTGCTATGTCTTGTTGCCATGATAAAAATGCATCTATTTCCTCGAATTGTTGTGCTAACAATGTAGAGGAAACCCAACACCCCATGGAACAAGATGTAGTCTTGAATGGTGCTTCAAGGGATCCTACATCATCATCTATTGCGTTTTGCCTTATGGCTAAGGCTTCAAAGGTATCTCCCACTTTAAACCCCAATATATCTTGTCATGATAGTGATGATAACAATGATGATGATGTAGAAAATGATGAAGAAAATGATAATGTTGCCTCCTTAAAAATTAAGGGGGACATGATTTTTAAAGCTCTTCATAAGAATAAAATTGCCCGTTCCAACTTCATGGAAATCATGTCTATTGCCATTGAGGGCAAGAAATATATAGAGGAGTTGGAATCTCATCTAGAGGAGCATGAGGTCGCCATTGAGAAAATGGAAGGTCATGAGCGTGATTACGCTAATGAGATCGCCAACCTCTCGCAAGCTCTTGAACTTGAACAAACCACCAAGGAATCTCTTGAGGAGACTTTTGCTCTAGAACTATCTAGAATAAAGGAATCCCGTGATAGAGCTCTCGAGGTGGTTAATGATTTTGAAACTAAAAATGAGAAGCTTGAAGTTGCACATGCTAAACTCCTTGAGGATTTTGAGCACCTCAAAAATGGCTCAAGGGTCATTAAGGGTGAGCTCATAAAACTCATCGAGTCTCATGCTCAACTTAAAGCTTCATATTCTAAGGAGCTTGCCAAGTTGCCTTCTCCTCTTGCTATTATTGATGATACTTGTGCTACTAACTCTATTTCCAGTGAAGCATCCATTTTGAAGGAGAATGTTGAGCTAAGGGCTCAACTTGAGTTGCTATCTGGCAATTATGGGAAATTGGAAGAAAGTCATGTCAAGCTCACAAGCTCTCATGATGATCTTCTAGTATCCCATAATGTGCTAAAGATAGCTCATGAGGCTATGAGTATCAAGGTAACATCTAGTGAGCCTCATGTGGATGCTAGCACTACTTCAAGTCAAAATGCTATATTGCCATGTGCTAGTCCTCGTAATTCATCTATGCATAACATTGGTACATCTTGTGATGAATTGCTTTCCTTGCCTTGTTGCTCTAACAATGAAGCCTATACTTCCTCTAGTACTTGTGTTGATACTAACCATGTAGAGGAAATCAAAGAGCTCAAGGCCCAAGTCTCTTCCTTGAAGAAAGACTTGGAAAAGTGTCATGAAGGGAAGTCCACACTCAACAATATCTTGAGTGTGCAAAAATCCCCCAATGACAAAGGTGGACTTGGATTCATCTCCAACAAGATGAAGAAGTCCAAAATTCATAAGAAGAAGAAGGGCCAAGAACAAGTCAAGAATTCGGCCAAGATTATTTGCTTCAAGTGCAAAATTCAAGGGCACCATGTTAGATCTTGCCCATTGAAGAAGAAGCCCATTAGTGACAAGCGACAAGGGAAGCGGCCACAAGTTCATTCTCATACTCAACCTCAAGTTGAAGAAAGGCCACTTCCCAAGAAGACTCGGGTTAATGCTTCTCATGTTGAGAAATCAAGTGAGAAGAAAGTGAAGAGTAGACGTTGCTACTTATGTCGTGAGAAAGGTCACGTCGCTTCTTCATGCACTAGTGGTAACTTATCCAACCCAATTATTATTGATGATGTCTATTCTCTTGGGAAGGATAAGGTTGGCAATGTGTTTGCCAAGTTTCTTGGGACTCAAAGTGGTGTCAAGAAAAGAACCATTTGGGTAGCCAAGCCTATTGTGACTAACCTCTTAGGACCCAACTTGGTTGGGGACCAACTATCTCAAACTTTATCAATAGGTGTATTTGGAGGGCTTTGGAGACTTGGCTACATTATGAAGATTTGAGGGGTCTTCATCATTCATATTATCTCAAGCCAAGTCATTCGGATTATCTTTCTATGGTATATCAAATGTTCCTCCTTGCGGTAACTCGTGCTTAAATTGTTTACATTGAAAGTTACTTGCCCCTTAGCATGTTGTGGTTTTGTACCTTGCATGTGCTTGTATATGTTGTGCTTCCAATTTGCTTATCTTGAGAAATCAAGTATGTATGTTGGTTTGTACATCATGTATGCGTGTGTCGTGCGTTGAGCCTTTGTGCTTCTTGCTTTTATCTTAGTTGGCTCTTGTGAGAGATTAATGGTACATCCCATTTTGGGGGAGTGATGTGCTTTGTGCACCTCACAATCCTATAAATGTGTGTACATGAGGAATACCATCTAGTATTGATATTAGAAGATTATCTAGTCTCTATGTGGTATGTCGTCTCATGAGAAAGTCAAATTCTAAATGTTCCATTAATTATCTCTTGTTGGTTCTCTTTTGCATCTTGGTAAGTTTTTCTTTGGTATCACATCATGGGGGAGTAATATTCTATGCGCATATTACAAGCCTAGAAAATGTGTAAATTTGAGATATTGTCACCTAGAGTTGATAGTATAAATTATGTTGTTCCTAGGCGACATGTTAGCTCTACAAGTTCCAATTTGCTTGTGTTCGGTGTGAAGATGATGTTGGATATCATTGCAATCTATCACCGGGAATTATTCCCAAATACTTCTTGTCTCTTGACAATTGGTAATCATTTATGTGGTAGAAATTGTTGATCATCTTTACATTGACTTTTGCTTTTGTTCGGCCTATTTCTTTCCAAGATTGCATCAACTCCCATTGCCTTCCGTGCCACTTGTGGATCTTGTTGTTTTCTTGATCTTGTCTAGTGTTTTATAGATATAGCGAAAGTGGTGATCCCATCGTGTGCATTTCGTATTCAAATGCAAATTCTCTATAATGCACAATTCTTGGGGGAGCTATCCTATTTTCGATAGAACACTCATCTTGTGATCCATTTCAAGTGTGTGTTGATGGAAGGCAAGCCGTTTCTTTTTGGTACTTGTGCCATCATGAAACTTTGTAGATGGGTTGGTTTGTTTGGAACCATCCTCTCTTTTGGGAGTCTGGTATCTTTCTTTTTGCGTGTATCAATGGATATCTCATTCCTTGATGTATCTTCTAATAGATATCTTCCAAGTGATGATTTCTCCATTTGGTATCCTATTTTCACTTGGTATTCCTTTTATTTTGTTTTGTTTCTTGAAAGTCTTGAGCATGCATATTTACTTCATGTATTTTCTTTGGCATGCTTTCTTTCTTTAACCCAATATATAGGGGAAACTCCACCTAGTCTCAATTTGGATGAGATGTGCATAAATTCTTTTTCATATATAAATTCACATGTGTTTATGTAGTTTGTCCTATGTATTGGTGTTTCTAACTCTTTGGTCCCAATGAGTTTGGGTACCATTTTGTTTGCGTTGTTGTTCTAGGAACAATTGGAGATGCATTGGATGCTCGGCTCATTCAAAAGGAAGGTGGTGTCACCATGTGCTTATTGGAGTCAAGCTAGGATGATCAATGAACTACTATCTACCTTCAATTGGTATCTACTACATCCTTCCAATGGTATCTCGGTAACAAGTATCACCATCTACTTCATGCACACATTTCTTGCACCAACCTTGTGTAGGTTGTATCATGGCATGTTAGTCATTCCTTCTAATGGTACTTGTTTCCTTTATCAAAGCATCCCAACAATGATCTCTTGTTGCTAGTTGTGATGTCTTTGATGCTTGTGTGGTTGGAATTCATATATACAATAAAGACCTTATCTAGCCATGTGCTATGCGTTCAAGCAAAATATCTTATTGGTATAATTATGACTTCCTTGTGGATATCTTATTACTTCCTTTTTGTAACTATTTCATGTGTGTATTCTTCTTTGTGGATTGATATCATCATGATCTTCATCTACCTAGAATCTTATACACTTGAGAGAAATTAAATTTCTAGAAGATATCCTTTCTTTCACGACCACCTTGTCTTTCTTGTATCATTTCTTTGGTGGCTCCGTGAAAGCCATTGCCTTGAGTGCGGATCTTATCTTGTTTCTTCTAGATGCACTCTTGTGTGGTGAAGATATTTTTGTCTCTTGCTTGTCTTGAAAAGGCTTTTGCCATGTAATTGGTATCCCTCGTCTCGATAACGCTATCCTTTTATATCTTCACCACGGGTTGTCACAAGCATAGGTTATTTATATGATTAGTAGTGAGCTTGTGAAACCATTTGCTGTTGTGTGTGGGAATGATAGGCCTTGCACTGTGTATCTCTTTCATTCAAGAGTATATTGATGCTTAATGTTCATCCATACATTAATCTTCTCAAGTGCTTTGCCATGACTCACACACATCATTTTGGTTGAGCCTACTCTTAAGTTGACTCTTTTATATATTGCTCAACCAGTTGTTTGTTGCTAGTGCTAGGCTTTGTTTCCTTCATGCTCACTTGCACTTGGTGTGAGTGTCTATTGATCTTGGAGGAGTGATGATCCTATTTTGTGCACTTGGTATCCTAATGAAAATATTCTAAGGAGTGCATAAATTATGGGGAGCTTCACTAGTGTCTTTAGAACACTTCGTTGCTATGTCGTGAGGTTCTATTGATCTTGGGGGAGCGACGATCCTATTTTGTGCTCGTTGTATCCAAATACAAAACTAAATTGTGCACAAATCATGGGGAGCTTCCCTAGTTTCTATAGAACACTCCTTTTCTCTTATCATAATATCTTTTATTCATTTGGCATGTAGGATTATTGGTCTAGTTGGGTCAATTGGTATCTTTTGATAGCTTGATTCAATTGGTATCCTTTGATTGCTTGATTGCGTGTTTTTCTCCCTTTGTTATGCCTTTGTGGCATATCATTCTTTTGCAATCTTTGGGCCTCAATATAGTTTGTCTTCCCCCAAGTATTTACAGTTGGATATATGCATTGCCTTCTTCTCTCTATTTTGAGGAATACATAATTTATGGAGGGACACAATTTATATTGACCTTCTAAGCTATTCGCCCATTTTGGCAATCGATGCCAATGGGGGAGAAGTTTCAGAGAGTTTAGTTTTGTGAGGAAGTTTAGAGAGTTGTCTCTTCGCTCTTCTTGCTTTGGTTTTGTTCCTAAGCTTTTGCATCTCATGCGCATACATTATTGTTGCATGGTATGGTGATGCATAATTCCTTATATAAACTCTCTTGAAAGTGATTGTCATCAATTACCAAAATGGGGGAGATTGAAAGAACATGCGGTGCCCCCATGTTTGGTTTTGGTAATTGATGACAATCTCTATGGACTAATGGTTGCCTTGAGTTATATTTGAAGGGTTTGTCCATAGGCTTTTCTTGGAGTTCATTTGTTGGTTTCAAGGAGAGTTTGTGATGACCAAGATGCTATTAAGGAATTATCCAAAGATTGGTCTTGTGGGTGTTGAGCCTATCGCAAGCATGTCTTGAAGAAGAAGAGTTTGTGATCATTCATGTTTACCTTCAAGACATCATCCAAATGAAGAGAGTTGGAAAGATTCAAGGTTGATCAAGACTAAGTCAAAGAATGAATCAAGTTGATCAACACACAAAGTGTAGAAGATGTACCGAGAGGGATCAAGCAATCCCATGGTATGGTAAGCATTGTCAATCACGCTTTGTGTACTAACCCATGGTCTTCGTGAGAGTTCTTTGTGGGGTTAGGTTGCGGTGTGCAAGTCCAAGTGGAGCATCACGAAGAGATCAAGTGCTTGAAGCTTGCCGTCCATTGTGGTGACAATGGACTTGTGAAGATATGCCGGAGAGTGGCTCACCTATAGTGGAGTATGGGGGAGCAATCTACTAGTCTTCATCGAGACAACGCAATCAAGAAAGGTGGTCCAACTTGAGGAAGTCAAGATCGTCTACATCTAGCTCAAGTGGACTTTGTGCAAAGCAAAGGTTTGCCCTTGATAGGATTTCTATTTTACCGGTCTCGTGGTGGTAGTTGGGAGACCGGGTTATAGGATCGTTTGCCGTACTATCAAGGGGGGCTCTCAAGTTGGTAGCTTGATCGTATCGTTAGTAGAGAGCTCAAACCATTGCATCCTTGCATCATGTTTCTTGGTTCTTGTTTGGTTCTCTTTGTGAGTCTTAGAGCTTATGGTCATCTTGATGACAAGCTTGAGTTCATCGAAAACGGAGTTCACATGCGTCTTCTATGATGTTTTTGGTGTTGGAGGTTTTACCGGTCTTATCCGAGGAAGGGTTCTCACCATTTTCTTATGGGACTTTTCTAATTTTCTTCTTATTAATATTTCTATCAAGATTGTGTTAGCCCTTGTCGCTAGCTTTCCAACAAACTTGGTTTCATCGAATTCGGAGTCCGTATGCAAAAGTTATTGTCATTTTGGTGTACTGAAAAGGCTGCAGCGGTACTACCGCGGGTAGGAGCGGAAGTAATTTTTTACTACCGCTTTCGGGAGCGGTACTACCGCTTTCGGGAGCGGTACTACCGCTTGGAGCAGTACTACCGCGGCTACTTTCATGGCTACTTCCGCTCGGGACCAAAAACTCGTCACAAGTCCAGCGGTGGTAGGCACGGATGTAATTTTTTAGTACCGCTCGCAAGCAGTAGTACCGCTACCCTTAGCAGTACTACCGCTACCCCTAGCGGTAGTACCATGAGGTCAAGCGGTACTACCGCTCCGTCGGTTTTTCTGGCCTTTTTGCCTCCTCGCTGTTGTTTTTCAAAGGGGTTCTACTGCCCTAGCGGTAGTATCGCTCCTGGAGCGGTAGTACCGCTCTATGCGGGCTGTGAGCATAACGGTTGGATTTTCCACCACCTATAAAATGGGGTCTTCTTCCCCAATGAACCTCATCCTTTGAGCTCGTGTTCTTCCCCCATTGTTGACCTTCTTTGAGCTTGCTATCTCTCAATCCCTCCATGGATTCTTGCTAGTTTTTGGGGGAAAAGAGAGAGGAGATCTAGATCCACATTTCCACCAATCACTTTCTCCTCTAGGTGAGGGGAACCCCTTGGATCTTGATCTTGGAGTTCTTGGTGTTCTCCTTCCTGTTCTTCCTCTCATTTCCCTCCCTAGCATTAGTTGCTTTGGTGGGATTTGGGAGAGAAGGACTTGGGCACTCCGTGTGCCCTTGCCATTGCATTTGGTGCATCGGTTTGAGTTCTCCACGGTGATACGTGGAAGAAGTTGAGAAGCTTATTACTCTTGGGTGCTTGGTACCCTTGAGCGTGTTCCTCTTGGGTGCTTGGGCGCCCTAGACGGTTGTGGTCACCTCGAAGCCATATTCCATTGTGGTGAAGCTTCGTGGTGTCGTTGGGGAGATAGCCCCAACCTTGTGGTGTTCGGAGCTCAATCATTGTGGTGCAAAGCTCCGGGCAAGCGTCGGGGTCTCCAATTAGGTTGTGGAGATCGCCCCGAGCTTTTTGTACGGGTTCGGTGACCGCCCCCAAGGGTCGCCATTTGTACGGGTTCGGTGACCGCCCTCAAGGGTCCCTTAGTGGAATCACGGCATCTTGCATTGTGCGAGGGCGTGAGGAGATTACGGTGGCCCTAGTGGCTTCTTGGAGAGCATTGTGCCTCCACACCGCTCCAAACGGATATTAGCATCCGCAAGGGTGTGAACTTCGGGATACATCGTCGTCTCCACGTGCCTCGGTTATCTCTTACCCGAGCCCTTTACTTATGCACTATACTTTGTGATAGCCATATTGTTTCTTGTCATATATCTTGCTATCACCTAGTTGTTTATCTTGCTTAGCATAAGTTGTTGGTGCACATAGGTGAGCCTAGTTGTTGTAGGTTTTGTGCTTGACAAATTAACCGCTAGGTTTATTCCGCATTTGTTCGAGCCTAAACCGTAATTATTTTAAAGCGCCTATTCACCCCCCTCTAGGCGACATCCACGATCTTTCAATTGTGTTGTTAATTGCCATGAAAATGAGTACATAGGTAAGATTATAAAGGAGGGAACTTTACCAAAGTATAAAAATGTCTCTTATATTTCTGCTAATAAAAAGGAGAGTTTCTCCCAAGTTTCCCCTATTGTTTCTAATGATAAACCATGATATGTGGAGAAGCTTCATCTCCAACCACTCCCTCCGAAGGTTAAGAAGAAGAAAAAGAAGAGGAGGAGGAAGAGGAGCAAGAAAGAAGAAGAATGGGTATCAACCTGGCCCGAGCATATTCCTCCCATCAACTTTTATCCTAACGATTGTAAGTTTAAAGAAGAAGGTGAAGTTTATTGCCTTAATTATCATCTTGATGATACGTCCGTAGGTACTATTGAAGATGATTTTGATTATGATATGCATGTTACTTATTGTGATTGGGAAAATGATGATAATGCTACTTATGATCTTGAAAATCTTTTTGGTACCAACTCTGAAAGTGATGATATGGGAAGCTCTAAGCTTGGGGATGATAGGATTGCAAACCCTTTACCCACTAGTGATGTGATAATTGATAATTCTTTTGCTAGTAAGAATAAAGACAACATGATTACAAATATAGTTGCTAGCAATGATAATGCTCTTCTCTACTATGATGATGTCATAACTCCAACCTATAGTGATTATAAAGGTACCTATGACATAAGGAGAAATTATCCTTATGAAACTTGTCATAATCATGGAGGGAATTACTCCCTTGTTGAACACCACCCTCCTAATACACAAGTAATCTATAGTGTTCAAGTTGTTTATGATAGTCCTACTCCCACTATTACCAATGAGAAAGATTATGCTTATGTGGAGAGTGAGAGTACCTTTTTGCATGTGGATCATGGTAACAATGCTTTACGTGATGCTTATATTGTTGAGTTCATCCATGATGCCATTGAAATTTATAATGAGAGAGGGAGACTTGGTTCTAAATATCTTAATAATAAGAAGTTTCCTCTCTTTATGGTGAATATTTTGAAGTTATGCTTGTTTTGCCTTCCTATGCTAGTTGCTTTGTGCTTCAATGAATTATTCTATTGCAATATTCCTATGCATAGGAAGCATGTTAGGCTTAAATGTGTTTGGTATTTGCTTCTTGATGCTCTCTTTTGTTCTTCAGCTCTTATTCCTACGAGAGCATCATTAAAGTCTTAAGCCTATCTTTATGGCTATAAAGAAAGAGCTCTAGGGAGACAACCCTTGTTATGTTTACTTTCAGTTTTAGTGGTCTTGATGTTTTTTACTACTGTAGCAACATCATTGTATCTTTATTTTTCATCTTTGTGCCAAGTTTAGCCTCTGATTGCAAGAAAGTTCAAAAGTTGTGATGTGCTGTCCAGGAAACAGATTCTGTCCTTGGATAGAAAAATTCGTATAAAATCACCAGATCATCTTTTTGGTCTGAATTTTTTCGACAGCGTGCTCTATATAATTTTCTTTCGTGCGTCTGTTTTGAGTTTTTTGATTAGAGTTGCAGAAGTGCCCCGGAAAAATCATTTACTACCTGATGTTCTGTTTTTCACAGATTCTGTCCTGTTTTGCCTTTCCTTCATTTTGCAAACCTAGAGCTTGCTTTTTCTTTGCAAAAAACCTTTTGGCAATCTTGAGAAACATTAGAACTTCAATAATATCTTTATTTCCAGCAAGGAACAATTATTTTATTATGGGTACTAACCTCGCTAATCAGATTATGATGAGTTATGTATGAAGGGAGTTTTCAAGTGTGCGAGGGAAGATGATAAAAAGATTCAGGAGTGTCAAACGCTCAAGCTTGAGGATGCCCCCATGCACCCCCAAGAAATATTCAAGGAGACTCAAGCGTCTAAGCTTGGGGATGCCCCCGTGCGTCCCCTTCTCCATCAACATTATCAGTTCGTCCTTCGTTCCACTATATTTTAATCACTTCATGTGTTATGTGCTATGCTTGGAGCGTCTTGTTTTAGTTTTCCTTTTAGTTTTCTTTAGCTTTTCATAACGAGTTGGAACTCAGCTTTCTTTATGTGGGAGAGAAACACGCTCCACTTCTACCTAGAACATAACATAGAATTTGCATGTCTATCTTTGCTGTGTGTGTTCTTTGTCTTTTAATAGCTACTATCATGCTTAGCTCTTAACTTTCATGCTTATCTTTTTAAAGAGCTTTTGTTTAGTTGGTTGCTTGAACTCTCTTTAGTTATCATGTTTATCTTATTAAGAGAGTTTGCTTCCGTTGCATTGGTTGATATGTCTATGATAAAGATGCTACGTGCATAATGGCGCTTAGTAGTTCATGTTTTCTTATGGTTAGTCTCAAATAGCTGGGGGGTTCCCAATGTGTTATAGGAGTACCAACATGATTTGTTTGCCTATGATGTGGTATGGTTTAGTGATATCTTCCTCCGAGAATTTATTTTGATTGACTTGGCGTATGCTCACGCATATTTAAGACTGTAAAGAAAGTCTGTCAAGCCTTGATGATCTTTAATTTCTGAGTAGCGATATAACTTCCATGCCCGATTCAATGTTGCTTTGTCGCTCTGCATGATTATGACCGTCATTACTCTTTTAGTTGGTCGCTCCCAGTCTTTTGCTAACCTCCACATGTACTAAGCGGACTGACTGCTTGTGCATCCAAAATCCTTTAAACCATTTATGCCATATGAGTCCACCATACCTTCCTATACATGGTATTTACCTACCATTCCTAACGAAGACTTTCATGTACCATCTCGAAATTATTCAAAAAAAAGCATTCCTATTTTGTGCCTCTGTTTTAGCTCATGAGGAAGTAGTAGTTAATTCATGATCTTTTTAAGTTGGACAAGCTTCACCCCGGGATTGCATGTCTAATGTGCAAACCCATAATACGAGAAGGAACTGGCATAGAGTGCGCCCGGCTCATTAAAAATAATACAACAAACAAACCCTTCTTCACGCTTTGTTCATGAGAAATCAGAAAACTTTGGCAGTGATAAACAAAGGAGATTAAGAGGATGTGATCGTCCTCATTCGGGAGCCGTTCCTCGAAACTTGTCCAGCTCAAGAAGTAATTGAGTTATCTGCTAGCATTCGTTGACGAAACATGCATATCTAAAAATAATAATTATTACCTCTGTTTTTAAAACCAAGAGCTCTGGTACATGTTTAGTTTTTGTTTCCGACCACGGGTTTTCAACCTTGCCAACAAAAGCCACTGTTCGAGAGTCTCCACCTTCTTTTAAAAGCACCAACTACTGAGAGCATGATTGTCATTCTGAGTGTAATGTGCATTGTCCCAAAGTAGCATTGTCTTTTGCATGATTGTGATATCGTTTATTTTGAAATCATTGTATCTAGTCATCACTTAAACCTTGGAGGTTCCCCTGCATTTATGTTTTGCTTCACTAAAGGGGACAAGCTAGATATCACTTTATCATATTTGCACATCATGTTCATTACAAATCTATTTGATGTTTCAATATCATATTGTAAAACTTTCAGTTCTTTGTGATTTTCTCATGAGGCAACTTAATTACTATAGATTCATTGTCTCAGTAAGCTTTTGTCATATGACTATGAAAAAGTCCTATATGGTTAATAGCATGTCACCACAGAAATTATTCTTGTTATCATTTACCTACTCGAGGACGAGCAGGAATTAAGCTTGGGGATGTTGATACGTCCAAAACGTATCTATAATTTCTGCTTGCTCCATGCCTCTTTTGGGTGATATTGCTATGTTATTTATACACTTCCATACACTTTTGATCATATTTGGACTAACCTATTAACTCAGTGCACCCCAGTGCCAGTTTCTGTTTTCGGCTATTTTTGTATTTCAGGTTTTCACATTACGAGAACTGCCAGAAAAAATCCAGAAAAATTATATAAAAAATCAGCGTTC
>LR738715.1:138429156-138468574 GCA_902687465.1 Secale cereale
GACCGGTTTTCCGGGATATTAATTTCCCAGTAAATGGCCCTTGTGCTCACCAGCCCCAGGATTACTGTTAGCTGATGAGACACAAACTTGATACAGAAATTCCAAGCAAAAAGTAAAATATGTAGTACAAGACCATTCTGATCCATGAGTACAACAAAAGGTCTCTAATGGTTGATGGCGGAAGCGGTTTGCGGATCATCAGTGTCTATGGGACTCCATTTCCCACAGGAACAGCTGACCTGGATAACTCCTATCTTCGCGCGTCTGCTATCTCCATTGCCTAGGTTTCGGGGCTGTCGTCGTAGTGCTCCTCTCCAAGCAAGAAATCTGGCCAAGACAATAGCCAGGGACAATCCTGTGAGTACTTTGAATGTACTCGCAAACATCATGAAAACAAGTATAACATAGCAGGTGATAATCATGCACTGAAATAATCCACGATCACTTAGTCAGTCCCGAAATAAAATTCATGATGCACATGAGCAGGTCATTTGTATTAAACAGGAATAAGCAATCAGAGAATGAGGATAAAATAAACCGATCGGGTGTCTGAAGCGACGCCTCGAAGGGATAATAATGTAAAGCATGCCTCAGTCGGGCGTCTGAGCGACGCCACATAAAGGGCTTATAAGAAAAATAAATCACATGCGTGCCACAGTCGGGCGTCGGAGCGACGCCACCTAAAGGGCTTATAAGGAAAGTAAATAATCAACATGCCACAGTCGGGCGTCGGAGCGACGCCACCTAAAGGGCTTATAAGGAAAATAAATAATCAACATGCCACAGTCGGGTGTCTGAGCGACGCCACATAAAAGGGCTTATAAGGAAATTAAATAACAAGCATGCCACAGTGGGGCGTCTCAGCGACACCACATAAAGGGCTTATATAACAATAATCACAATGAGTATTCTGGAGGTAGAACCATCCTAAGGATACCCAATAATTCAACAACAATATAAATAGTTAGTCCACAATAATAATAATCACAATCATCATTCGTCACGCGTCAAGATCAATATTCTGGTTTAGAAGTTTTCCTCCGAAGACCGACACTAAGACCGACACTTGACCCATCCCAGACTGAAATCCTTAACCGCGGATACGGCTATTCGAATAGATATAAACTCTGCAGAGAGTGTACTCTTTACCCACGAGTAACGGATTCCTTTAGTCCACCGGGACTAATTCCGCTTACGGTCTTTGAATTGAAAACACACCCAACCAGCACACACCAGCTTAACTTACCGGTGCCTGGAATCACCCACGACACTTGTTAAGCAAAACTCTAAGTGGGGAGGCTACAACCTCGATTAGCATGGGATCAAATTTATATCGCGCGCTACTAAGGGGTGCCCCCCTCTCGGCCCCAACCGGAAACACCCATGCCCCCGGACCATGTGGCATGCCTACCGGATGCACCCGGTATCTTCCACCATGGCCTCTCTGTACGGTGTGTGCCAGGAAAGGGGTTGACAACTTACTGAACCGTACCCTGCCCGCGGCAGGGACAAGTGGTAGTACGAAAACAAGCATGGGGGTTACTGGAACAAGACTCGATCTATGGTCGACTCAGGAGGCTTATGTGTTCCCTGCATGGTTAGTACAACAGATATTTCTCACAGTTTTCCTGACAGGGTCACCACTCATCATGCCCCATCATGCCTCACGGCACATCCTCGCCACAACGAGATGTCCGTCACGTGGTTGTGTTCACCGGAACACAATCCTCCTTCGGACTCCATCCGAACTGTCACCAGGCACATGTGGCATGAGAAGTGGCTACTGTCACCAATGTCACACATATAACAGAAAAGATTTTCACCATATGATGATATGCATGAGTATGACTACCACATGAAATAACGCTACTCCATTTTAGCATATTGATGTAGTTCATATGTTCTAACAAACAACACACAACTTATGTCATAATGGAGTTCAAGATGCTTGCCTTCAAGGTGCAGAGAGGTGAGGTGCACTTCAAAACTTTTGAAAGTTTTGATCTTCCCTCCAATTCCTAATTTTGAAAATATTCAAATTAACACATAATCTAAAAACAGTACAAAAAGTTGTCATAATTATTTTTGAAATAAATCTTAAAATAAACTAGGTGAAATTTGAGAGAGGTAGGAAAAAGAATCAACTCATTTGGAGTTTTATTTAAAAAGATATGCCCAGTCAAAGTCCTGGTCAAAATCTGTTTTAAATAAAACAGAAAAAGGAAAACGGTTCGCCTGGAATACGTCTTCTTAGATTGCTCGCGTACTTACTTAAAATACGCTTCTCCAGGGGAGAAACGCATCAGCCGGGTTGCGCCACTGGTGGCTTGGGTTGGCTCACCGACAGGTGAGCCCCACCTGTCGGGTTCGTCTTCTTCCCCCTCCCCCCCGCGCGTGCCTCGACAGAGACAGGGGCCGTTTCCAACGGCGATCCCCGGCGACACAAGTCACCATTCGACGTGCTCTTGATATGGGGATGATCGGGAGGAGGCACCGCATCCAACTGCGGTGGTTAGGAGCGCGGGGGAGCTCGAGGGTGAGAGCACCTTCCTCCATGGCGGAGGGGGAGCTTCGGGCCTCGGGGAATTTCTCCTACGGTGGTCTTAGGCGGAAAGAGGGAATGGGGACGGGTCTTCTGCATCTGAGGGACTCGGCTGGAAAGCACTAGGCAAGAGGAAGAGCAGTAGGGGGCTCCGGGTTTGACCACGACGGTGGTGGCGAAATCCTGACCGGAGGCGGGGAGGAAGACCACTACCAGCCGTTTGGTGGCTTGGAGAGGTTCTAAGGGAGAGGCGGGGCGCTGCGCCATGCTGGGGAAGCAAGGAAGAGGCCTCCTTATAGGCGCGTGATGTCGGTTCCGCGGCTTCCCGTGGATAAGCATGACGGCGGCGATGGCGGTTCGTCGCCTCTGTAGCCGGGGCGACGTGGCGGAGCTCTGGGGGCATGCCAGGAGCTAGCGGACGAGCTGCGACTGCTCCAGGGGCTAGCTGGCGCGCGTGGATGGTGTGGGCGGTGCTGGCCACGGCAGAGACGGCAGTCGGCGGTCGTGGCGGCTTGCGGGGAAGACGGGGGAAGGCTGCGGTGCTCGTGAACGAACAGGACTGGCCTTGGCGCTATGCTGCGTGCGGCAGAGGGCTGGGATAAGCTCGGGGGTTGGTGAGGCGGCTCGGGCAGGCGCGTGCAAAACGCACGCTCTGCTCGTGCTCTCGGCATGCCCACCACCCATTCGACGAAATGCCAATGCATTCTAGAAAGCTTGGGTTAGGGTAAGACTTAACAGGGTAGCTAGGCTGGTTACTATAGCTCCATTAGACATGCTGGTTTGGCACAGAAAGCAACTCCACAATGCAAACTAAAAACTATGCCAATTCTGTCCTGGCGCACAAGGTGCTCGACAGAATGCCATGGGCATCTAGGGATCTCTTCTGGTGGCCAAAAGCTCCAGGTTGGGGTCTCTTTAGGTGTAGGTGATGGTGGTAAGGTTAGTTTGGCAAAACCAGAAACTTGTTAGTGCAAGTTTTTGAGAAAACCAAATCTGGACAGAAAATGTAAGCTATTATTGCATGGACCAAAATTATTCAAATGGGTCCAATCTCCTGGACTTAAGGGTTTGGTAGCAAGTACTAATAGCAGGAAAGATCTCAAGATCACTAGAGGAATTTAAAATAGGGTTGCAGTGCAAAGTACCAAACTGGACCAGAATGAAAAAGAGGATGTTTTGCTCAAAATTTATAAAACACAAAGCTGGATTTTTGCATAAAAATGAGTTATATGCATCTACTGTCATCTCCAAATTTTGGTGGAATTTTTAAAGAAATATTTAAATAGGTTGCAGTGCAATGGGAGCCTTTGAAAGAATGAAAAAAGCCATTTTAAAAGAATTTATGCTTGGCAAAAGTATTATAAAAATGCTTCCACTTGCATACCCAACAAAATCAAATGTTTTTAAGAAAGCATTCAAGCCCCTCAATATTATCCATAAGTTTCAGATAAGAGGGAAAAATTTAAAAATCCAGGGAAAAGAAGTAGCTCTGAAATTAATAGAAAAGCCAGAAAATAGAAAATAAATCTTTCTGACAAAATTCTAATTAATCAAATAAGATTAAATTGTTGGGGTGTTACAACACTACCCCCCTTAAGAAAAATCTCGTCCTCGAGATTTGCTAAAGGACGAAAGTTGCAAAAATATTACTCGTACCACGCGGCAATCGCAACCTGAAAAACAATTACACTATACACACGATAAGACGGGGTCATAGAAAAAAAAAATCGCTGACTAATGTGCAGCTGTGGTATATTAGCGAGGTAATCGATTAGGTGTTAAAAGCGCGCGTGGTCTTGCATTTAGCGTACGTAGTGTATGAGTCATATAACGAGAGGGCATGCAAAACAAATTTTTATTGAGGAAAACATTTTTCACGGCAGTGGTCTTTTAAGAAAAACCTTACTATGAAATTTGCTATAATTAAAAACAATCAATTTTTGTAATCACAAGAAACAACTTCAGCCAATGCAATATACTAATACAGAAAAATGTTAAAGCACAACACAGCCATCACAACAAGCAGTCAATTCCTACACAAACTGATATAACCATGGTGCTGACGGTTCAGGTAATAAGCCATACTTCACGAGGAATTATTCCCTGCAGTGCGATATATCCTTCGCCTACTGGGAGTGGATGGGGGACTCACAAAGTGCGTCTCTCTTAGTCTGGCCTCAGGGGGTCTACTAATAGCGACTAGGGTTTTACACAGCAAGGGTCTGGAGAAAATCCATCACCTGCTGGGTCAAGTGCTCTCGAGCGATGAGATAGTGCACCAGCTTATTTAGTATCGGACCTTTCTCTTCTCAGGTGTAGGGAAAGGATGCGGCTTCTCTGGTTGCTGCACTATTCGGGGAAGATAATAATAGCCACGTTCACTAGCATAGGGTACCATGAATTGAAGATGGGTAACCGCTCCATAAGCAGCGATCTTTATGGTCATTACTGGAGTGGGCATGGATTTTCCCGATGAAGGGAACTTCCGTAGGGTCTTGGTTTGGGTCTACCTGCGGGGTGTGCCTGGCTGTATAATATGAGAGTGACCCTCAATTTGAACAGGTTGTACCAGGATGGCTGGAGAAAACCCATGGTACTGTGGTCAAAATCCCACAAAAATCCCCCGGGGTTGCATTTGGGGTTTTTATATGAATCCCAAGGTGCGACCTGAGAAACAACTGGCTGTGGAGGCAGTGCACAATGTGAGGGATGCTTGGTAAGGTCACGGAGTGGCCTCATGTATAGCATCTGGGCAGGATGACATGTCGTGTTGTGGGGGCAATATTAATTGTCGGTTCTGTTCTCTGGTGGTCGGGGTCATTGTCACAGATATATATATCGCAAAATGCGATGTATTACTGTGGTTGTCGGTTGGGGCAAATGCTCCCTATAAAGAAAATGGAGTCTTCCTTCGCACACTTGCGAATGGGGCAACTCAGGTGTCGATCACGGGTGTGTAGCTTACTGGGCTAGTCTGGTAGGTTGGGCACCGACTGCCAAAAGCTGTCGGGGTCACAGTGTGGGCTATCGGGTAGGATAGGCTTGATTGTGGTGAGGTTAAGGTCTGGTGGATGGTTTAACCTAGGTTCATCGACCCGGCCAAGATAGGATTAGCCAATGGTCAGCCTGGCTCTGATACCAAGGTTGTCAAGACCGGTTTTCCGGGATATTAATTTCCCAGTAAATGGCCCTTGTGCTCACCAGCCCCAGGATTACTGTTAGCTGATGAGACACAAACTTGATACAGAAATTCCAAGCAAAAAGTAAAATATGTAGTACAAGACCATTCTGATCCATGAGTACAACAAAAGGTCTCTAATGGTTGATGGCGGAAGCGGTTTGCGGATCATCAGTGTCTATGGGACTCCATTTCCCACAGGAACAGCTGACCTGGATAACTCCTATCTTCGCGCGTCTGCTATCTCCATTGCCTAGGTTTCGGGGCTGTCGTCGTAGTGCTCCTCTCCAAGCAAGAAATCTGGCCAAGACAATAGCCAGGGACAATCCTGTGAGTACTTTGAATGTACTCGCAAACATCATGAAAACAAGTATAACATAGCAGGTGATAATCATGCACTGAAATAATCCACGATCACTTAGTCAGTCCCGAAATAAAATTCATGATGCACATGAGCAGGTCATTTGTATTAAACAGGAATAAGCAATCAGAGAATGAGGATAAAATAAACCGATCGGGTGTCTGAAGCGACGCCTCGAAGGGATAATAATGTAAAGCATGCCTCAGTCGGACGTCTGAGCGACGCCACATAAAGGGCTTATAAGAAAAATAAATCACATGCGTGCCACAGTCGGGCGTCGGAGCGACACCACCTAAAGGGCTTATAAGGAAAGTAAATAATCAACATGCCACAGTCGGGCGTCGGAGCGACGCCACCTAAAGGGCTTATAAGGAAAATAAATAATCAACATGCCACAGTCGGGTGTCTGAGCGACGCCACATAAAAGGGCTTATAAGGAAATTAAATAACAAGCATGCCACAGTCGGGCGTCTCAGCGACACCACATAAAGGGCTTATATAACAATAATCACAATGAGTATTCTGGAGGTAGAACCATCCTAAGGATACCCAATAATTCAACAACAATATAAATAGTTAGTCCACAATAATAATAATCACAATCATCATTCGTCACGCGTCAAGATCAATATTCTGGTTTAGAAGTTTTCCTCCGAAGACCGACACTAAGACCGACACTTGACCCATCCCAGACTGAAATCCTTAACCGCGGATACGGCTATTCGAATAGATATAAACTCTGCAGAGAGTGTACTCTTTACCCACGAGTAACGGATTCCTTTAGTCCACCGGGACTAATTCCGCTTACGGTCTTTGAATTGAAAACACACCCAACCAGCACACACCAGCTTAACTTACCGGTGCCTGGAATCACCCACGACACTTGTTAAGCAAAACTCTAAGTGGGGAGGCTACAACCTCGATTAGCATGGGATCAAATTTATATCGCGCGCTACTAAGGGGTGCCCCCCTCTCGGCCCCAACCGGAAACACCCATGCCCCCGGACCATGTGGCATGCCTACCGGATGCACCCGGTATCTTCCACCATGGCCTCTCTGTACGGTGTGTGCCAGGAAAGGGGTTGACAACTTACTGAACCGTACCCTGCCCGCGGCAGGGACAAGTGGTAGTACGAAAACAAGCATGGGGGTTACTGGAACAAGACTCGATCTATGGTCGACTCAGGAGGCTTATGTGTTCCCTGCATGGTTAGTACAACAGATATTTTTCACAGTTTTCCTGACAGGGTCACCACTCATCATGCCCCATCATGCCTCACGGCACATCCTCGCCACAACGAGATGTCCGTCACGTGGTTGTGTTCACCGGAACACAATCCTCCTTCGGACTCCATCCGAACTGTCACCAGGCACATGTGGCATGAGAAGTGGCTACTGTCACCAATGTCACACATATAACAGAAAAGATTTTCACCATATGATGATATGCATGAGTATGACTACCACATGAAATAACGCTACTCCATTTTAGCATATTGATGGAGTTCATATGCTCTAGCAAACAACACACAACTTATGTCATAATGGAGTTCAAGATGCTTGCCTTCAAGGTGCAGAGAGGTGAGGTGCACTCCAAAACTTTTGAAAGTTTTGATCTTCCCTCCAAATTCCTATTTTTGAAAATATTCAAATTAACACATACTTTAAAAACAGTACAAAAAGTTGTCATAATTATTTTTGAAATAAATCTTAAAATAAACTAGGTGAAATTTGAGAGAGGTAGGAAAAAGAATCAACTCATTTGGAGTTTTATTTAAAAAGATATGCCCAGTCAAAGATGTGGTCAACTCTGGTTTTAAAATAAAAACTGAAAAAGAAAACGGTTCGGTCTGGCTTACGCTTTCCTGAACGAGAAAGCGTACTTACAGAAATGCGCCTCCACTTAGGACGAGCTGGAGCGGTGCTGACTCACCGACAAGTGGGGCCCGCGCTGTCAGGTTCATCTCCCTCCTCTCGCGCGTGCTGGTACAGAGACAGAGGCGAGTTCCCGCGGCGATTGCCGGTGCTAGAGGACGCCGTTTTCGATGCTCTGCACATCTACGAGCTCAGGGGAACAGGCCGCGTCCGTTGGAGATGAAAGGAGTGGCTGGAGGGTTCGGGTTTGAGCAGGGCTTCGCCCATGGCGGGAGGAAGCTTCGGTCCTCGGGGAATTCCTCCTACGGTGATCTTAGGCGGAAAGAGGGAATGGGGACGGGTCCTCTGCATCTGAGGGACTCGGCTGGAAAGCACTAGGCAAGAGGAAGAGCAGTAGGGGGCTCCGGGTTTGACCACGACGGTGGTGGCGAAATCCTGACCGGAGGCGGGGAGGAAGACCACTACCAGCCGTTTGGTGGCTTGGAGAGGTTCTAAGGGAGAGGCGGGGCGCTGCGCCAGGTTGGGGAAGCAAGGGAGAGGCCTTTTATAGGCGCGTGCTGTCGGTTCCGCGGCTTCCCGTGGATAAGCACGACGGCGGCGATGGCGGTTCGTCGCCTCTGTAGCCGGGGCGACGTGGCGGAGCTCTGGGAGCATGCCAGGAGCTAGCGGACGAGCTGCGACTGCTCCAGGGGCTAGCTGGCGCGCGTGGATGGTTTGGGCGGTGCTGGCCACGGCAGAGACGGCAGTCGGCGGTCGTGGCGGCTTGCGGGGAAGACGGGGGAAGGCTGCGGTGCTCGTGAACGAACAGGACTAGCCTTGGCGCTATGCTGCGTGCGGCAGAGGGCTGGGATAAGCTCGGGGGTTGGTGAGGCGGCTCGGGCAGGCGCGTGCAAAACGCACGCTCTGCTCGTGCTCTCGGCATGCCCACCACCCATTCGACGAAATGCCAATGCATTCTAGAGAGCTTGGGTTAGGGTAAGACTTAACAGGGTAGCTAGGTTGGTTACTATAGCTCCATCAGACATGCTGGTTTGGCACAGAGAGCAACTCCACAATGTAAACTATAAACTATGCCAATTCTGTCCAGGCGCACAAGGTGCTCGACAGAATGCCATGGGCATCTAGTGATGCTTTCTGGTGGCCAAAAGCTCCAGGTTGGGGTCTCTTTAGGTGTAGGTGATGGTGGTAAGGTTAGTTTGGCAAAACCAGAAACTTGTTAGTGCAAGTTTTTGAGAAAACCAAATCTGGACAGAAAATGTAGGCTATTATTGCATGGACCAAAATTATTCAAATGGGTCCAATCTCCTGGACTTAAGGGTTTGGTAGCAAGCACTAATAGCATGAAAGATCTCAAGATCACTAGAGGAATTTAAAATAGGGTTGCAGTGCAAAGTACCAAACTGGACCAGAATGAAAAAGAGGATGTTTTGCTCAAAATTTATAAAACACAAAGCTGGATTTTTGCATAAAAATGAGTTATATGCATCTACTGTCATCTCCAAATTTTGGTGGAATTTTTAAAGAAATATTTAAATAGGTTGCAGTGCAATGGGAGCCTTTGAAAGAATGAAAAAAGCCATTTTAAAAGAATTTATGCTTGGCAAAAGTATTATAAAAATGCTTCCACTTGCATACCCAACAAAATCAAATGTTTTTAAGAAAGCATTCAAGCCCCTCAATATTATCCATAAGTTTCAGATAAGAGGGAAAAATTTAAAAATCCAGGGAAAAGAAGTAGCTCTGAAATTAATAGAAAAGCCAGAAAATAGAAAATAAATCTTTCTGACAAAATTCTAATTAATCAAATAAGATTAAATTTTTGGGGTGTTACAGGCGCCTGGGCACCCCTGACCCCCTCTGATGCCCCCCTTTGGCATATATTTACACCGTGTCGTGGAAACCCTGATTCCGGACCCCTTTTCTCCAGACGCGATTCCGATCTCCGCCGCCATCGCCATCAAGCTTCGGGGGACCAGAATTCCTGCGCCGGCACCCTGCCGGGACGGGGAAGTGCCCCCGGATTCATCTCCATCGACGTTGCTTCCTCCCTCCATGATGCGGGAGTAGTTCCTCCTCGGGGCTGAGGTTCTTACCAGTAGCTATGTGGTCAATTCTCTCTCCCATGATGTGATCTTCGTTGTGATCATAGGCTATGTTAATCTAGGGTCATCCCATGATATTTCCCCTTCCTCTATGTATTGGATTGATGTACTCACTTGTCTTTATCTAGTATAATTCCCGAGACCAAGGTGACAGCGGTCTATTGGACATGGATTAGAAAAGTATTTTCATGAGTGATTTCCCCTCTTGTGTGTTGATTGAAGATTGAGAGTCTTTTGGTGCTTGTCTTTGACTATCCTTTAGATATGTTGTGGTGATTGCGGGACTCTCTTTGGATGGCCGCGGTGACATTGGGAAATCCTTAGATTGAGAACTACGAACTTTGAGGTGTGCTTTTGTAGCCCTACATAATTCTCGTCCTCTCTTGACCACGAAGGAATGACCTCCGAGTGTGTCCCCTTTGCATGTTTTATGGGAAATATCATGTGATTCGATTATGTTAATGTTGTTGGGAGTTTCCACTAGTGAAAGTATGAACCCTAGGCCTTGTTTCCACCATTGCAATACCATTTGTGCTCACGTTTACCACTTGTTTGCTTGCTGCACTTTTTATTACAGATTTATATTACTTTGTTTTGCCATCCATATCACTTGCCATTTAACATCTCTTCGCCGAACTAGTGCACCTGTACAACTCCTAGTTGTATTAGGTGTGTTGGGGACACAAGAGACTTCTTGTATCTTAGTTGCAGGGTTGCTTGAGAGAGACCATATTCAACCTCTACTTCCCTGAGTTCGATAAACCTTAGGTCATCCACTTGAGGGAAATTGCTGCTGTCCTACAAACCTCTGCGCTTGGAGGCCCAACATAGTCTACAAGAGTAGAAGCGTGTGTAGACATCAGCTGATCACAGATAATGCACTACTTGCCTTCGAATGCTTGCATTTTATTCAGCATGAGAAAAATCCAGAGAATAGCTACTGTGCGTACAAGTTAGACCTGTCAAAGGCCTATGACAGGGTGGACTGGGGGTTCTTGAAGCAAGCGATGGAGAGGATGGGCTTCTCTCACCGGTGGGTGCATTGGATTATGACATGTGTCACCTCGGTGAGATATTCTGTTAAATTTAACGGGGCCATTCTGGATTCGTTCGCACCGACGCGAGGCTTCGGCAAGGTGACCCACTATCCTCCTTTTTATTTCTCTTTGTGGCTGATGGATTATCTGCTCTTCTAAGACAGGGAGTGCAAGATCATGCCTCCGAACCAGTGAAAATTTGCAGTAGGGCACCGGGAATATCACATCTCCTATTTGCGGATGACACATTATTATTCTTCAAAGCTAGCATTGAACAGGCTGAGTATGTAAAAGGTGTCCTTCAGAGTTATGCGGGAGCCACGGGCCAACTCATAAATCCGCGTAAGTGTTCTATTCAGTTTGGTGACAATTGTCCGGTGGTGATACAAACAGCAGTCAGGCAAGTACTGCAGGTACAAAATTCTGAGTTTGAAGGGAAATACCTTGGCTTACCTATCCCAGATGGGCATATGCATAAAGGTAGATTCCAAATGCTTCAAGCAAGTTTAACTAAGCGAATTATGGCCTGGGGGGATACACTCTCACAAGCAGGGAAGGAAACTTTGATCAAATCGGTCCTGCAAGCCATCCCTACTTACATAATGGGTGTTTTCAAACTACCTTATTCAGTATGTGATGATCTCACTCGTTTGGTCAGAAACTTTTGGTGGGGGTCAAAAGAAGGCCAAAGGAAGACGCATTCGCGTGCATGGGAGAAACTGATTGAACCTAAAGGAAATGGGGGGCCTAGGATTCAGAGATTTCCGCATCTTCAACCAAGCGTTGCTAGCTCGGCAAGCATGGCGCCTTATGACAAGACCGGAATCCTTGTGCTCCCAGGTTCTCAAAGCAAAATATTATCCTAATGGGTCCCTTGAGGACACTGTTTTTTCAGGTAACGCGTCACCGACCTGGCATGCTATACAACATGGACTCGAGTTGCTCAAACGTGGGCTCCTATGGCGCGTGGGAAATGGGGAGAAAATCCGCATTTGGCGCGACCCATGGATCCCGCGCCCTACTTCCTACAGGCCCGTCACAGAGCGGCGAACTTGCCGGCTGAGGTGGGTATCCGAGTTGCTGGATGCTAATGGAAGATGGCGGGTGGAACTACTTCAACAACACTTCATCGCCCCCGACGTGGAATGCATCTTGGCGATCAAGGCCAGTCCGCGTAGGATGGAGGACGTCCTATCTTAGGCGTCGGACGCGCGGGGCATTTTCAGCGTCCGCAGTGCGTACAAGACCGCTCTCGAGGAGCAAACCAGCACCACCGCGTGCGCCACGAGCAGGGCACCGGACGACACTCGTGCCGTCTGGAAGGCAGTGTGGGGGTGCCCTGCTCCCCCTAAGGTACGAGTTTTTGCATGGTAGGTTGCGACAAATTCTTTGGCCACACTTGAAAATAAACAGAAAAGGAAACTTGAGGTTTCTAATATGTGTGCTTTATGTGGTATGGAAATCGAGAACACCTTCCATGCCCTATGCAGATGCCCCCTGGCACGGCGACTTTGGACGGAGATGAGGCGGTACTGGAGCATGCCCAAGCTGGAGACAATAGCTAACACAGGGCCGGAGTGGATCCTTCAATTACTTGACCGGTGCACTGAGAAGGAGAGGCTACCGGTGGTGATGACACTCTGGCGGAGCTGGTATGTGCGCAACGAGTTGTACCATAATAAGCCAGCGCCGCCGGTGGAGGCATCCTGCAGATTCTTGACTGGCTACATCAATACTCTCCTGTATATTCAGCAACACCCTGATGATGACATGATAAAAGGGAAGAAGGTAGTAGCTTATGGAGACCATCGAGGGAATAGCAAGCAAGATAAATTGATGCATGCATGCACCCGACCTCCAAAGCGCTGGCTGAAACCTTCGCCTGGCTAGGTCAAGCTAAATGTAGATGGCGCTTGGAAGGAAGAAGACGGCACAGGCGGTGCTGGCATGATTCTCCGAGACCAAGGGGTACTGTCATTTACTCGTCATGTCGTTTCATTAGCAGATGTACGAGCGCCCTGGAAGCGGAGATGGCGGCACTACTGGAGGGCATCTCTTTGGCCTTCGAGAGGAGTTAGGAGAAACTCATCGTGGAGACGGATTGCTCGGCAGCGGCCAACATGATCAGCGAGATGGTGACCAACCGGTCACCGGTAGCGGCGATGGTTGGTGACATCCGGCAGCTCCTTGGAAGGCGAGAATATAAAATTTCGTTGATTAGGAGAGAGCAAAATAAAGCTAGCCATGCGCTAGCGCAGATGGGTCGGTCCAGGCCCAGAACTGCAGTTTGGCTTGGTAGTGTCTCTGAGGAGATTGATGTCCTGTGTAGACAGGAGTGTAGTGACTCGATTTAAGTAATGAAGTTTCTTTCATGCGCAAAAAAAAAGATTACAAAAATGTTCACACTAGGTTATGAAAAAGTTCACCATACATTATAATTATTTCATCACGTATTAAAAAATGTTAATCTTATATTAAGAAAATATTTAATGTGTATTTAAAATTTGTTGACCTTATATTTCAATTTTGTTACTACTCCCTCCGTTCCTAAATATAAGTTTTTGTAGAGATTCCACTATAAACACATACGGATGTATATAGATGCATTTTAGAGTGTAGATTCACTCATTTTGCTTCGTATGTGGTCCATAGTGGAAATCTCTCCAAAGACTTATATTTAGGAACGGAGGGAGTACACTTTAAAAATATTCATTGTATATTGCAAAAAAGTGCAGCATGAGCTATTAAGATGTCCATCGCATATTAATAAATGTTTAACATATATTAAAAAAAGTTCCATGTGTATTTTAAAATGTTCAAAATAAATGCTGACCAAAAAGTGGTCCGATGTAGTAAATGGATTCTACAGTATGTATCACTTCAGTAGAAACTGACTAAAAAACAAAGATAAAAAAATCACTCGCGCGCTCATTGCCGCCTGTCTTCAGCGAAGCCTCGACTATATGCCGCCTGCTGAGGCAAATAGGAGCTCTCCCGCTACTCTCGCTATAAAAAAGATGTTGTTCTCGCAAAGCTAACTGGTTATTTTTTTGAGACAAGCAAAGCTAATTGGTGCATGCAGCAGCGGCTGGATGGAGTGGCACATAAATCGCACGGCGTGAAAAAAGATGGCCGAAAAACAGAACTCTATTGGGACCGATCTCTCTCCCTCGCGCTTTCGAACAGGGTACAGGGCGCACACCCCTCCTGTAGCTTAGTTTTATAGCGGGCCGGTCCATCCCACTTCTTTCTGTTTTCTTTTCCTGATTCTATAACTGACTATACAAGTGTAGGGGAACTATCGTAGTCCTTTCGATAAGTAAGAGTATCGAACCCAACGAGGAGCAGAAGGAAATGATAGGCAGTTTTCAGTAAGGTATTTTCTGCAAGCACTGAAATTATAGGTAACAGATAGTTTTGTGATAAAGTAATTGGTAGCAAGTGACAAAAAGGTAAAAGTAAATAATGTGCAGCAAGGTGGCCCAATCCTTTTGATAGCAAAGGACAAGCCTGGACAAACTCTTATATAAAGGAAAGCGCTTCCGAGGACACATGGGAATTATCGCCAAGCTAGTTTTCATCACGATCATCTGATTCGCGTTCGCTACTTTGATAATTTGTTATGTGGGTGGACGGGTGCTTGGGTGCTGTCCTTACTTGGACAAGCCTCCCACTTATGATTAACCTCTAATGCAAGCATCCGCAACTACAAAAGAAGTATTAAGGTAAAGCTAACCATAGCCTGAAACATATGGATCCAGATCAGCCCCTTACGAAGCAACGCATAAACTAGGGTTTAAGCTTCTGTCACTCTAGCAACCCATCATCTACTTATTACTTCCCAATGTCTTCCTCTAGGCCCAAATAATGATGAAGTGTCATGTAGTCGACTTTCGCATGACACCACTAGAGGAGAGACAATATACATCTCATCAAAATATCGAACGAAGACCAAATTCACATGACTACCAATAGCAAGACTTCTTCCATGTCCTCACGAACAAAAGTAACTACTCACGAGACATAATATGGTTCATGATCAGAGGGGTATTAATATGCATAATGGATCTGAACATATGATCTTACACCAAATAAACCAACTAGTATCAACTACAAGGAGTAATCAACACTACTAGCAACCCACAGGTACCAATCTGAGGTTTGGGTATAAAGATTGGATACAAGAGATGAACTAGGGTTTGAGAGAAGATGGTGCTGGTGAAGATGTTGATGAAGATAGACCTCCCCAAGATGGGAGAGTTGTTGGTGATGACGGCGGCGACGATTTCCCCCTCCCGGAGGGAAGTATCCCCGGCAATGGCGCCAGAAATTCTTCTTGCTACTTCTCGAGCTTGCGTTGTATTCTCTCGAAGAGGAAAGGGAGATGCAGCACAGTAGCGTAAGTATTTCCATCAATTTTTGAGAACCAAGGTATCAATCCAGTAGGAGACCACGCGTGAGTCCCTCGCACCTGCACAAACAAATAAGAACTTCGCAGCCAATGCGATAAGTGGTTGTCAATCCCTTTACGGTCACTTACGAAAGTGAGATCTGATAGAGATGATAGTTTATATTTTTGGTATTTTTATTTATAAGAACAAAAAGTAAAAGCAGTAAAAGTAAAGTAGATGTAGATTGATATGTTGAGAATAGACCCGGGGGCCATAGGGTTCTCTAATAGCTTCGCTCATGATAGTGATATTCTATGGCGGGTAAACAAATTACTGTCGAGCAATTGATAGAAAAGCGAATGATTATGAGACTATCTAGGCATGATCATTGTATATAGGCATCACGTCCGAGACAAGTAGACCGAAACGATTCTGCATCTACTACTATTACTCTACACACCGACCGCTATCCAGCATGCATCTAGTGTATTGAGTTCATAAGAACAAAGTAACGCTTTAAGCATGATGATAATCTTGATCATAAACTCACAATTCATCGGATCTCGACAAACACACCGCAAAAAGAGATTACATCGAATAGATCTCCTCGAAAACCGAGGAGAACTTTGTATTGAGATCCAGAGAGAGAAGAAGCCATCTAGATACTAGCTATGGACCCGATGGTCTGTGGTAAACTACTCACAACTCATGGTGAGGGCGATGATGATGATGTAGAAGCACTCCGTGATGGAGCCCCCCCTGCCTCGTGGGCCCCTCGAGCGTCCCCAATGTCCTCCTTCCTCCTATATAAGTCTACGTACTCCGAAACCATCAGCAACAGAGAGAAAACCCCAGGGTTCGAACCCGCAAGCTCTTTCAACAAGTAGGACGTCGCAACCACCAGACCAACCAACCTCGTGTGTTTTATGTAGTGGGTTGTTTCTCCTTTTGTTTCTTTTTTCTTTTTTTATCAAATTCGTGAAAAACAGTTACGAAAGAAATTCGTGAACGTTTTCTTGAAAGTAGATGAACTTTTCTCAAAATCGATGAACTTTTAAAATGTTGTGATTTTTTTCTTCAAAGTAGATGAACTTTTTTAAAAAAAATCGATGAACTTTTTTCAAATTAAATGAACTTTTCTCAAAGTCAATGAACTTTTTTTTCAAAATCGATGAACTTTTTCCAAAGCGATGAAAGTTTTTTCAAAATCGATGAACTTTTTCAAAATTTGTGTTTTTTTTCTGAAAATCAATGAACTTTATCCAATTTTTTTGAACTTTTTGAATTCGTCAATGTTTTTTGAATACATAAACTTTTTTATTATTCTAATTCGTGATGTTTTTTAAATTCTATGGACATTCAAAATTTGTTCAGAATTCTTTGCAAAAAAAATCCCATTTTTCTAAATAGCGCGGCAAAAATATAGTTCTTATAGACTCCGCGTTGCTACCTTTACGGGAGGGCTGTGTTTGTCTAGTGGTCAGCGAACTATGCGTAGGAGCTTAGAGGTGTCGGTTCGATTCCTTACTGGAGCCAACATTTGCGTTTGTTTTTTGCTGACATTAATACACTTTTGCACTGTCCTGCTGTTCATGGGCCGTCCCACTCAGGAGCTGCAGTGCGCGCCAGTGCACTATCCGAACATTGTTAGATTCTATCTAACTCAGTCGACCAGCTAAATGTTACTGATTCTTTAAAGCGCGAACATTTTTTAGAATAGAAACGTAGACGCACTATTAATTTTGCATTATGCTGTAGCATTTAGATTTTCCAATTATTTGAAAACATGTGCACATATTACAAACGAAGTTCATGAACATGCAAAATGTTCGCATATTCAAAAAATAGTTCACCAAAATAGAAAAACTTAATGTATTCAAAATAAGTTCATCGATTTTCAAAAAAGTTCACCAAACAATGAAAGTACTTCATTGATTTGAATAAAAAGTTCGTCGAATTTGAAAAAAGTTCATCGGATTTGAAAAAAAGTCAACTACATTGGAAAAAGTTCATCGATTTTTTTATAGATTTTGATTTTTTATTTGTCAATTTTGAAAAAGGTTCATCAATTTTGAAAGAAAGTTCATTGATTTTGAGAAATTTTTCAAAAAGTGGAAAAAGTTCATCGATTTTAAAATATTCATCAACTTGAAAAAAAGTTCATGAGTTTCATAAAAATGTGTTCATGCATTTTGAAACACAAGTTCATCCATTTGAAGAAAAAAATTACCAATTTGGAAATAGTAAGAAGAAAAGGACTGAGAAAAAAGAAAAAGAAGAAAAAAGTGGAAGGAAGAAGTGAATGAAAAATGTGTATGTTATCACAGCTAGTGAGCTGGGAGCAACTAGCTAACGAGCGCTCCTTCGGGAGCCTCGCAACGATCATCGTCACTTAGCGTGCTCTTAGCCATTCGCCACATGTCGCGCTCTGGGCGCTACCTTCGGATTTTTTTCCGCACACGTTTTTGACTTTTAAAACGATTTTTTCTTGGGTTTTTTCGACGCTTTGGTTTTCCACCGGTCTTCCTTACTTTTCGATCGAAAAAAAATTGATTTTTTTGTGTGTGCGAAGAAACACGTTTTTTCTCGTGAGAGTCACGGCTTTGCTTTCGCGAGAGTCACGGTCGTGCCTCTCGGAAACAAAAAAAATGTGTTTCTGTTTTTTTTCTTTCGCGAGATTAACGGTTTTGCTTCCGCGGGAGGCACGGTTGTGCTTTCGGGAGAGTCACGGCCGTGCCTCTCGGAAAACGAAAAAACGCGTTTTCTGTTTTTTTTTCACGAGGCATGGTTTTTGCTTCCGCGAGAGGCACATTTGTGCTTTCGCGAGAGTCACGGCCATGCCTCTCTGAAAAAAAAAACGCGTTTTCTATTTTTTCTCCTTTCGCAAGAGTCACGGTTTTGCTTCCGCGAGAGGCACGGTTGTGCCTTCGCGAGAGTCACGGCCGTGCCTTTTCGGAAGCGAAAAAGACACGTTTTCTCTTTTTTTTTCTTCCGTGAGAGTCACGGTTTTGCTTTCGCAAGAGGCACGGTTGTGATTTCGTGAGAGGCACGGGCGTGCCTCTTTCGGTAAGGGAAAAAACCAGTGCTCACGGTTCGGTTTTTCATTCAGGTTTTTTTTTCGTAAAAAAATTCGTCAAAACCTATCAACATGGGTTCTAATTTTGAAGATATCGACGCGAGGAATACAACGGTGTAAGTGGTTCGAGATTTCGACGCACGGTTTAAAAGATACAACGTTCTGAATAAACGAATCTACGAAAAAATGGAAAAGTCCCAGGTTGCGACAAGTGGCACACATGCAGCGCGCCACTTGTTGCAATCTGGGGAGGTTGGAGTGATCTTTGGAACGAGTATTCCTCAACTAGTAATTTTATAGTGAGCTGGTCGGGTTCGAATCTTAGCTCGCCTGGAGTTTTTGCAGTTTTCTTCAGAATTTAAAAAACAGAAAGAAAGAAAATAAAATATGGGCCGGCCCGCGAGTAGCTGCTACAGCGTCGTGGCTTTTTTGCTAACCAGCGCTTGCAGTGCCAAATTGGAATTGCCTAGTTTTTGCGGTCCCGTCGGGCTGGACCTGAAAATAGTTAGACATGCTTTGATTAGGAGGGAAGCCCAATCAATCACTAAATTTCTAGGTAAAGTGAGGGAGGCGCCGGGGAGAGCTCATGTCTGACGCTCGTTGGCGTTAGGCAGAGTAGCTTTCGTTGAAGGTAGATGCAGCTGGGCCGGCCCATTTAAAGAGCAGTAGCTCGAGCGCGTAAAAAGGGCTAAAAATATCCGCACCAGCGAGAGATCGAACAAACGACGACCCGCTCGGGAATTTTATTCTCAACCCAGTCGAGCTGGTAACTTGTACTGGTTTGCAAGCAGCCGAAGAGCTTAAAGTACACGATAACGTTTGAAATTTTACGAACAATTCAAAAAAATCGAGAACAAATATTTGAAAATTCTGAACAAATTTAACATACGAGAAACCCTTTTTCAAACCATGATTTTTTTAAATCTATTTTTTTTAGACGTGAATACTTATTGAAAAGTTGAACAATAATTTAGAAATTCCAAAAAGATGAACAATTTTTAAAATATATATTGAACATTTTTGCATTATACGCTGAGCAATTTTAAATACATACTGAACATTTTTGTGATATACACTGAACAAAATTTAAAATACACATTGAACATTTATGTAATGTAAGTTGAACAAATTTTGAATTGTGAATAAAAATTAAAAACCATGAATTATTTATGAAATCATAAATAAAATACGAAATTATGTTTTTTTTAACAAAGGACGAAAATAAAAACGGAAAAGGATAAAATAAGAAGAGGAGTAAAAAAGAAAAAGAAATAGAATAAATAAACTGAAAAAATAATAAACGAACAGGAAAAATAGAAAACCGGCAAAAGAAAAAAAAGAGGAAGAAACCGGTTTAGGGAACCTTCTAGAAGGTTCCCAAAACCGGTTTGCCTGGGACTGCATTAACTAGCGAAGTGGGCCGGCCCATCGCGCGCAGCTACTCCCGTGCTTCAGCGAAGCCACGTCTCCTCGACGCACGCGAGCGTCATATAGGAACTACCGGCGCCGGGAACGCATCGAGCGCGCACCCGTGCTCCCCCTTCGCGCCCATATGGGCAGGCCCATGTCTGGCCGGGACGCTGCCTATTTTTTTTTTCTTAATTTCATTTTCTCAGTAATTCGGGATATCAAGAAGTTTTAAATTTTTGAAAAAGTTTCTAATTTTAAGTAAAACAATGATTATTTCGAAAATTTGTTTGGGAATTCAGAAAATGTTCAAAAATTTGTAACAAATGTTCATAAATTTAAAAATGATCATGATTTCAAATAAGGTTCACAAATTCTTAAAATGTTCACAAATTTATAAAAAATATTCATGATTGTCAAAAAATTATTCTTGAATTAAACAAATGTTCATGATTAAAAAAATGTTCATGATTAAAAAAATGTTCACAATTTCAAAAAATGTTCTCGAATTCAAAAATATTTTCACGATTTAAGAGAATGTTCAACATTTCGAATTTTTTTTTAGGATTTCGAAATAATGTTTGTTTGTTTTAGAAAATGTTCACAATTTCCAAAAAATGTTCATGAATGCTCACAATTTTAGAAAAATGTTCACGATTTTAGAAAAATGTTCATTATTTAGGCAAAAATGAGGAAGATATTGAAAAAATGTTCACGATTAATTTTTTTTGTGAGTATTGAAAATCTTCGTGATTTGAAAAATGTTCACTGTTGCAAAAAAATGTTCATGGTTAAATGTAAATTTTCACGAATTTGCAAAAATCAAAACCTAATTTTAGAAAATATCATATATTTAAAAATGTTCATCATAAGTCGCCTATTTAAAAGTTTTTTGCAAATTAAAAAAAAAGAATAAGTATGATAACATAAAAAGAAGAATAAAGAAAAAACTAAAATAAAACAGTAAAAGGATCAAAAAAGAAAAATAAAATCGTGAAAAAGAAGAAGAAAAAACCGAAAGAAAAAATGTAGCAAAACAGGAAACCCGGTTCATGGATGGTTCTAGAACCTTCTCAAAACCGGTTGGGACTTTCCGCCTAGTTCACGTGCTGTAAATTGGCATTCTTTGCCTCGAAAACATATATGTAAATTGCATTCTGCTGTTTGTGCGGTATACAGGCCATCAGCTCAGAGCGCGGTAACCCAAACAAATGAATCCGCCGAAGAAACAAGAAAGTCTCGTCCAGCTAGCCGCCCGTCGCATCACCGCCGCGGTGTCAGTGCGCTGCCGCCGCGAGCCCCGACCCAACACATCACGGCGGCTGCACCGCAGCGCAGCGGATCCAGCCGACACCACGCAGTCCCGCTCAGGCATTTCCCGTGAACGCGTGGTGCTTCCGCGGCGGCGGATGTGCCGTGCGTGCGTCGCATCGCTCAGCTCGTGCTCGGGTCCGAACCTGGGAGCGGCGATGGCTACCTAGCTAGATGCTTCTGCTTCGCTCGCTCTGCGGCTCCCGCTGCTACTTGGACGTGACATTCATGGGTGTATAATACATTTGCTGTCGCGTGCTTCTCCATCTGAACACGCCTTCCCCAGGAGAGGACAGCTAGTTGAGGTACGCGCAGGCTGGGAGTCAACTCCTCCAAAGATGGGCCGGCCGTTTTCATGAACGCTCCACTGGTTTCTGGTGATATGTCTTTGCAGTAGTTGTTTTTTATGAAAACCGTGTTCATGCTTTTTCGAGAATGCGCCAGGTTCACTGAATTAGGAGGAGATAAGTTTCGAGAATAATTGTTTTGCTACCAACATTTGACATTGTCAATAGTATTTGACAAGCTAACATTCGGCAAAATCAAAAGTTGCTAATATTTGGCAACCTTTTGTGAGATTGGCAATGAAAATTGACAAGCAACCAATCTCTAGCCAACATTTGGTAGTTGCCAAAAGTTGGCGGCATCAAACCAATTATGCTCTTCATAACGATGAGTAGTAGTATTTTCATCGTAATTTTATGTGTTCTTACTTTGATAATAAGGGAAAAGTTTGATGTTTTTTTTAAGAAAAAAAACAAAAAACTTCCAGCTGCCGCTAGGCCATATCCAGACACGGAACAATTTAATTTATTTAACACTGGCTGGGTGACTGCTCTTACACCGTAATTTAAGTACATATAAGTTTCGGTTTGCAAACTTATATAGTGGCTCGAGACTCTTTTCTCCATGAGAGTAGGTGCACATGCGTGCAACGAGATCGATCAAGTAGGAAGTTAGTAAGTAGTAGGTGCGGGCATTATATTAAAATGAGCATTCCAATAATGCTAGATACTAGTAGTACCTCTGTCCATCAAACTGCAAAAACGTTTTATATTAAGGGACAGTGGGTGTAGTATATAATTTTTTCTCACTGGTACCAGTACTACGTACCGACATTCTAATAACCTCAGGTTGAAGGGTCATCAACAATTCGGATCGCTCACAAATGCTTATCCGTATTTTTTTGTCTATATCATCATGTCCTCCCAAACATACATAGCATGGCCCCAAACTTGCCACACATGCATATGCTTCCTAGGCTCCTAGCTACAGTTAAGTTAATCTATCTGGTCCAGCGGCGTGGTTCCAAGATTTGTGCATGCAGGTAGTACCTTTTTGCCCTTGCTGTCGTGCTCGATGGCGATAAGCTGCGGCACTTTGCTCTTGGCATGTCCCCTGGATCTCTGGACCAAACATTAAGCACGGCACATACGGGTCGGCAGCTCTCGCTAATCCAAATATCCAATGCCATCCACCCGTCCACGCTGTTTCCAATCAGCTAATCAATACGCTGTTGAACACTTTTAGTTCCCATGTGCCATGTGGGGATCGCCTGGACCATCGAAAAGGATATACCGATCGATGGAGACAGGCAGGGCGCTGCCGCATTCATAGATCTCGCGAGAAATTATTCGGCGATAGATGCAATCGTACGTCTAACCGCGCTAGCTAGTCAGTACAGCGCTAATGCTGACTCGGGACAAGCATGGCCCGTGGCGGCCCTACGTACGGGCGAGCGGATTGCCCGCAGTTTCGTCTTTGCGGGGATTAATTATCTGCTCGTGGTCCTCCGCTAGCTTGATCGATAGCTCGACTCGAGATCGATCGATCCAGTGCGCGTCTGCTCAGCTCGTCCGTCAGCTACACGCTACAATCGATCAATGCATGCAAGACATGAGGTGGTTAAAAGGTAAATTTTGCAGGGAAGTGCAGATTGGGGACCTGTTTGTACTTCCGGATATAATAGTGATGTTGTCTAGGTTGATCAATTCATGCTTGGGCCGTCAACGGTGGCACTCCGGCTTAGAGAGACCGGATCCCGTAATCCAGCCCAAAGATTAAGTCTTCAGAAATACGGCACTGCTTGACATAGAACATATCTTTATTACAAATACTCGAAGATACAAGGGTTCCGATATAACAGAGAATTACATCGGCACGACGACACTATACCTACTCAGGTAGTTCTATACTAGCAGCAGAACAACCCAATGGACTCCACTCCGCAGTGACTCGTTGGAACACGTATCCTAGCTCGCAGACTCGGCATCCTCGACAAGTAATCAATCACGGCATGACCTGCAAATTGGCATGACACGCTAGGTGAGTACTTTGAATGTACTCGCAAGCTCACAACAACCAAAAGCAATTAGGACAAACAACAACATGACAATGAACATGATACCACTTGAATGGTATGAGATGAGCATAACATGAACATATGAACATAACACAACGAGTACCATATCAAATGATCATGTCATGTCACTCATGATATGAATAAGATGATACTAGCATGCAGCATATTTAATATCATGATCCACTTACACTGTTTAGAGTTACATCGTAACCACCACATGTATCCACTTACCACCATTGACATCACACGATCACCTCGGGTATATCAAGCTTGGTATTAAAATACCGCAGTGATCATCAGATGACCACAAGGAGCCACTCACTCCGTTCTGATTTACTCGTCGTGGTTTTAGTTCAAATTTGAACTAAAACCACAACGAGTAAATCGAAACGGAGGGAGTATATCTTTATACGCAGTCACCACATTACATCACAACCAACTTCGGTATCAACGATACTCTTGTGATCCTCTCACGACCACATAAAGATCAACCAATTTATTTCCTCATCGAACCAGGGTTGTTTATTAGTCAGGTTTTTATTACTGTTGACCCATATTGTGACCTACTACGAACTGTGGCCATATTCGCGGGCGTGGCTATCGATAGATTATACACTATACAGAGGTTACACTAGTGCAGAACCGGGCTTTAGTCCCGATTCATAAGGACCTTTAGTGCCAGTTCTGCAACCGACCCTTTAGTGCTGGTGTCGGTGTCAAAACCGGCGGATCTCGGGTAGGAGGTCCCGAAGTATGTGCTTGAGGATTGATGGTAAGAGGAGGCTGGGGACACGATGTTTACCCAGGTTCAGGCCCTCTCGATCGAGGTAATACCCTACTTCCTGCTGTATTAATATGGATGAATAAGATTACAAGAGTTGATCTACCTCGAGATCGTAATGGCTAAACCCTAAAGTCTAGCCTACGAGGATGTTATGATTCTCTAGCCTCTACGGACTAAACCCTCCAGTTTATATATGTACCGGAGGGGTCTAGGGCTTGTACATAGCCATCTTGCAGAGGAAGGAAATATTACACCCGAACCTAAAACCTGCCATTATACGAATACAGGAGTCCTATCCGGATACGAAAGACGATCTTCAACAATGATCTTCACGGCCCACCAAGAGTTATCCGGCCACCCGAGGACCCCTCAATCCAGGACTCCCTCAGTAGCCCCTGAACCTGCCTTCGATGACGATGAGTTCGGCTTCCGTATTGTCTTCGGCATTGCAAGGCGGGTTCCTTCTTCCAAATATATCTTCTGCAAAAAGTGTAATGTGTTCGGCTCTGCATGGTTAGTACAACCCTTAGCCTCGAAGGCAAGACATTGAAAGAAAACGAATATTGTGTCTTTACTGACAACTTTTTTGTGAAGCGTCACGTCCATCCCATTAACATACTGAACCGTTTTACTTGGTTCTAGTTTCGCGTTTCGAGGTACAACCCCATTGACACGTCTTATCAGAGTAGAGATCGTGCCCGCTTATTGTGGGATCCTTATCAATGTGACGTGAGCATCCACACCGCGCATTACGCACGACCGCTTTGGGAACCGGCGAGGTTTATGGCTAAAGTGGGGGGGACGTTCTGTATTCACATCATTATAGAAGGATACCAATCCCTTTCATAAGCCCCACGCTTTCCTAAAGCTCGAGTTCTCCAATCTTCCTAGCCCCAACACCCTCATCTCCTGCGCCCACCGTTCTTCGTCCCTCAACCACTACTTCCTTTCCCAGCAATGACTGGATCCGGCACCAGGGGCAAGTGGGAGGCCTCCACGGTCACTGAGAAAACCATGGGGGATCTTCGGAGCGCGGGCTACCTCGCTGCCGACGTTGCGCACCGAGTCCCCGCCAAGGGCCAGGTGATCCCCGTCCTAGAGGTGGGTGAGTGAGTCGTGTTTCTCTCGCACTTTGTTAGGGGGCTAGGATTCCCGCTCCACCCCTTTGTTCGGGGTTTGCTGCTTTTCTACGGGCTAGATTTCCACGATCTAGCCCCGAACTCAATTCTCCACATCTCCGCTTTTATAGTGGTGTGTGAAGTTTTCCTCCGCATCCGTCCACACTTCGGCCTATGGCTCAAAACCTTCAACGTGAAGCCGAAGGTGGTGGACGGGCAGCACACGGAGTGCGGGGGCGCTATGATAAGCAAGCTCCCGAATGCGACTTGGCCAAAAGGGTCGTTCGTGGAGACGAACAAGGTCTGGCAGCAGGAGTGGTTTTATATCACTGAACCCCGCGACGCTAAATGGGCGGCGGAACCTGCTTTCAGATCTGGACCCCCGGAGAGGTTAACCTCCTGGACTGATAAGAGTCCGAACTGGGGGTCTCAAGTTGAAGTGACGACACTCGAGAGCCGTGTGTCCGGCGTAATTTCCAAGGGCTATCAGCTCTCGACCGTGGTCCAGGTAATGCTGGCCCGGCTTGTCCTTCCTTGCCAAAGCCGGGACTCCTTCCTATGGGAGTTCGATCCCGCAGGAGATCGGCCTCTTAAGCATCTCTTTGGCTTCACACACAAAGAGATCTGGAAGCATCTCTTCAAGAACCAGAAGGAGTGGCCGAATGAAACCGAGGACACGGGCTATAGTACCGCGTTCTACGCCCCAGAGATAATAGAAAATTCCGCGGAACATATATCCCCTTTCTTATTTAATAATAATAGGAATTGGAGTTTTTGCGTGAGATACAGGGCTGGACGAAGAAGGCAATCCGGATGAAGTGTCCGGCGCCTTTGCCTGAAGACCCAGAATCGCCTCGACTGATGGCGATGTGACACCCCGAGACCGGTGCGCCAGGTGTCAGCCAGTTATTCGTCTTCGTTGCCATGTCATCTGCTTGTGTGTTGCATTTTGCCATGTCATCATGTGTGTTGCATCAGCATGTTTTAAAACTTGCATCCGTCCGAGTTTCCTCGTCCTCTTCGTTGTCCGTTCTGAGCCCAGACACACTTGCACGCGTCCGCGGTGCCTCCGAATATTTATTTTGTGAGTGGCTAAAAAACGTTCTCGGAATGGGTTGAAACTTGGCGTGTGGTCTTATTATAGTGTAGACAGGCCGCCTGCCAAATTTCATCGCATTCAGAACTCGTTTGATAGCCCAACGGATATATATAGCGGCACTAGTCGCCGGTTTAAACGTCGGACATTTTCGGTCTCCGAAAACCCCCGCGGGCCTCTCTCCTCTCCTCTCTTCTCAGCCCAAGGCCCCTCCACCACAGCCCACTAATTCCCTCTAGGCCCATCCTACTCCTCCTCGCGACCGGAGCCTCACGATCGCGATCCGATGGTCTAAACGGCCTCAAAACCCCCCTAAACCTAGCCCTATGCCTATATAAACACCCCCTTGCCATTTTGGGCACCCTAGTCCCTTCCCCTACCTTTAGCCTCCCTCCACCTAAAAATCCGCGCAGCCAAACCCCCTCCTCCTCCAAATTCGGTGCAGCCCAGCCCGAGCCTGCCACTTGGCGGCCTCCTATTGGCCAGCAGCCGCCACGCGGGCGCCCAGAGCCAATGGGACGGCGCCAGCTGTCCCAGCCACGTCGCCCAGCCGCCTCTCCCCGCGCCTCCCCACGTCAGGCCCGTTCCAGGCCCGCCCCGGGCCGGATCTGGGCCCCGAGGCCCGCCGTCCCCGAGCGCTCCCGTCTGCTCCGCTCGAACAGATCGGAGCGGGAGGTCCCGACCGCGCCGCCGCACCCGTCCGACGTCAGGGCCACCGTTTTACTTGGTTCTAGTTTCGCGTTTCGAGGTACAACCCCATTGACACGTCTTATCAGAGTAGAGATCGTGCCCGCTTATTGTGGGATCCTTATCAATGTGACGTGAGCATCCACACCGCGCATTACGCACGACCGCTTTGGGAACCGGCGAGGTTTATGGCTAAAGTGGGGGGGACGTTCTGTATTCACATCATTATAGAAGGATACCAATCCCTTTCATAAGCCCCACGCTTTCCTCAAGCTCGAGTTCTCCAATCTTCCTAGCCCCAACACCCTCATCTCCTGCGCCCGCCGTTCTTCGTCCCTCAACCACTACTTCCTTTCCCAGCAATGACTGGATCCGGCACCAGGGGCAAGTGGGAGGCCTCCACGGTCACTGAGAAAACCATGGGGGATCTTCGGAGCGCGGGCTACCTCGCTGCCGACGTTGCGCACCGAGTCCCCGCCAAGGGCCAGGTGATTCCCGTCCTAGAGGTGGGTGAGTGAGTCGTGTTTCTCTCGCACTTTGTTAGGGGGCTAGGATTCCCGCTCCACCCCTTTGTTCGGGGTTTGCTGCTTTTCTACGGGCTAGATTTCCACGATCTAGCCCCGAACTCAATTCTCCACATCTCCGCTTTTATAGTGGTGTGTGAAGTTTTCCTCCGCATCCGTCCACACTTCGGCCTATGGCTCAAAACCTTCAACGTGAAGCCGAAGGTGGTGGACGGGCAGCACACGGAGTGCGGGGGCGCTATGATAAGCAAGCTCCCGAATGCGACTTGGCCAAAAGGGTCGTTCGTGGAGACGAACAAGGTCTGGCAGCAGGAGTGGTTTTATATCACTGAACCCCGCGACGCTAAATGGGCGGCGGAACCTGCTTTCAGATCTGGACCCCCGGAGAGGTTAACCTCCTGGACTGATAAGAGTCTGAACTGGGGGTCTCAAGTTGAAGTGACGACACTCGAGAGCCGTGTGTCCGGCGTAATTTCCAAGGGCTATCAGCTCTCGACCGTGGTCCAGGTAATGCTGGCCCGGCTTGTCCTTCCTTGCCAAAGCCGGGACTCCTTCCTATGGGAGTTCGATCCCGCAGGAGATCGGCCTCTTAAGCATCTCTTTGGCTTCACACACAAAGAGATCTGGAAGCATCTCTTCAAGAACCAGAAGGAGTGGCCGAATGAAACCGAGGACACGGGCTATAGTACCGCGTTCTACGCCCCAGAGATAATAGAAAATTCCGCGGAACATATATCCCCTTTCTTATTTAATAATAATAGGAATTGGAGTTTTTGCGTGAGATACAGGGCTGGACGAAGAAGGCAATCCGGATGAAGTGTCCGGCGCCTTTGCCTGAAGACCCAGAATCGCCTCGACTGATGGCGATGTGACACCCCGAGACCGGTGCGCCAGGTGTCAGCCAGTTATTCGTCTTCGTTGCCATGTCATCTGCTTGTGTGTTGCATTTTGCCATGTCATCATGTGTGTTGCATCAGCATGTTTTAAAACTTGCATCCGTCCGAGTTTCCTCGTCCTCTTCGTTGTCCGTTCTGAGCCCAGACACACTTGCACGCGTCCGCGGTGCCTCCGAATATTTATTTTGTGAGTGGCTAAAAAACGTTCTCGGAATGGGTTGAAACTTGGCTTGTGGTCTTATTATAGTGTAGACAGGCCGCCTGCCAAATTTCATCGCATTCAGAACTCGTTTGATAGCCCAACGGATATATATAGCGGCACTAGTCGCCGGTTTAAACGTCGGACATTTTCGGTCTCCGAAAACCCCCGCGGGCCTCTCTCCTCTCCTCTCTTCTCAGCCCAAGGCCCCTCCACCACAGCCCACTAATTCCCTCTAGGCCCATCCTACTCCTCCTCGCGACCGGAGCCTCACGATCGCGATCCGATGGTCTAAACGGCCTCAAAACCCCCCTAAACCTAGCCCTATGCCTATATAAACACCCCCTTGCCATTTTGGGCACCCTAGTCCCTTCCCCTACCTTTAGCCTCCCTCCACCTAAAAATCCGCGCAGCCAAACCCCTTCCTCCTCCAAATTCGGTGCAGCCCAGCCCGAGCCTGCCACTTGGCGGCCTCCTATTGGCCAGCAGCCGCCACGCGGGCGCCCAGAGCCAATGGGACGGCGCCAGCTGTCCCAGCCACGTCGCCCAGCCGCCTCTCCCCGCGCCTCCCCGCGTCAGGCCCGTTCCAGGCCCGCCCCGGGCCGGATCTGGGCCCCGAGGCCCGCCGTCCCCGAGCGCTCCCGTCTGCTCCGCTCGAACAGATCGGAGCGGGAGGTCCCGACCGCGCCGCCGCACCCGTCCGGCGTCAGGGCCACCGCCGGCGACCACCCAGGCCGGTGCCCGACCGCCATGCTCCTCCGTTCCCTCCTTTTTCCTCGAGTCCTCTCTCTCTAACCTCCCTTCTGCTCTTCCTCGGTTTTCCATGCAGGAGCCTCGCCACGAGCGCCGGAGCTCCGCCATCGGTGGCCTCTCGTCGAAGATGGAACCCTCCGGCCCGGATCTGCTCGGATCCGGCCGGATCCCATCGCTCGCGTCCTTCCCCGCCCCCCACTCCAGCGCCGCCGGCCATGGCAGCCTCTGCCTCCTCCCTCGATCCAGAGGAGGGCGACGAGCCGATTCGGCCACGTGGGCCAGCCCGACCGCCGCCGGCCCAACTCCCGCGGCCCAGTCCCGGCAGGCCCAGGCTCGGCCGGCCTGCCTCATCCTCCTCGTCGGCCCAAGCAACCCAACGTGAGCAACCGTACTAGCCCCCGCCCTGTGCGTCAAATAGCTATCAGACGCTCAGTGTGTTTTTTTCCCTCTGATAAAAACTGCCAACTCCTCAGATTTGCATTCTATGTTGCATCTTTGCATATTATTAACTTTTTGTGTGCTTATCCGTTTTGAGTGAATGATATGTCAAAATGATCGTGGTGACATGCTCTACACTTTGTTCCATTGTGTCATGCTCATTTGAGTTCATCTAGATGCTCTAATATCTGTTGCAAGGATGCTACTTGATATAAACTGCTGCTAGTTGTTATTTTGTCGCTATGTTTGAGATATGATAACTTGGTGCATGCTTATCCAAATGAAGCAAATGAGATGTCAAAATGTTCATCATGAGATGCTCTATATGTTGGTTGCTTTAGCATGCATGTTAGAGTTCATTTTGCCCTGTTTATCTCTGTTGCAAAAGTGCATGTGGCAGTTAGGTTTTGTAACATGTTACGAGATGCCTAGTTGAGGAGCTTGTTGCTATTGATGTGTTTGTCCCCATGTCACATGCCTAGATGTTTTAGATTCTCCATGATGTTTTCTTTGCTGTGGTGCAAACCATTTGCCATGATATGCTTTGAGGTGACTTAAACATGCTTGCAAACATGCCATGTTGTTATTGCTGTTTTAACACAGTGAAATTTCACTAAGTCTGGAATCTGTCATATCCTGATGCTATGTTTGCTTGATGCCCTAGGTAAATTCATGATAGTTTTGGGGTGGCCATTGATCTTTCCTTGTTGTATATGTTGTTGTCTATCCATCCATGCTCTTACTTGCTCATTTGAGTTGCTGTAGCTTATTTACATCTTGCTCCCAAGTTGCTATAAAATATTGCTGTTAGGTTTTTATTGTCATGATCAAAATGTTGTAGCTTGTTGCTATTGATCCATGCCTCCTATAGAGTTGATCCAATGGAGTTGTTTGCTGTAGGATATGTCTACTTCATGTCCATGCTTCTTGTCACCATGTTTGAGTGCTGTAGAGTATATATTTCTTGCTCCAAAGTTGCTATGTGGCTCTTAATTTCAGCTTGTTGTTATATCTTGTTTCATGTGTATCTTTTAGCCCGTTGCTCCGTTTTGGGTGTGCCTTATATGAAACTTGTGTGATTTTACATGTTGAATCACAATATCATATTGTTTTCATGTTTGGAGTGAGTTTGGTTGATGTTTGGGTGCATCTTGCACCATTGCCATGCTTGTCTTGTTTCGCTCATATCTTCTAGGCCGTAGCTCCGAATTAAACAAACTTTATATGTAACTTGACTAGAATTTTGTGTAGATCATGATGGTGCATGTTAACTTGCTGTTTAACAACTTTAAATTAAGGTGTCCTCAGATCTGAACTAATTTCAAACTATGCATATGAGGACTTACCGGTTTTATTATATGTAGTTTCCGGCCTCATTTTAAACTTGTTGACTTGTGTTGTTTTGAGTGCTTCATGCCTTGCCATGTTTTGCTTCCTGTATAAACTTGTCATGCATCATACCTTGCCATGTATTGCATTATATAGACTTGTGTTGTTTTGCTATGCTTCCTACCTTGCCATGTTTTGCTTCCTGTATAGAATTGTAGTGCTTCCTATATAGAACTGTCTTGCATCATACTTGGTTGAGCATATTGTCATGTCTCGTGTGGTGTGTTTACCGTGTTGCTTGCTTCTTCTCGTTAGTGCTTGTTCCGTTGCGTTCGTGAGGATTCGTTCGTCTACCCGTGGTTCTTCTTCAAGGCTTCTTCTTCGTCTTCTTCACGGATCCGTTCTTCTTCCTTGCGGGATCTCAGGCAAGATGACCATACCCTTGGATACCTTTACTATAATTGCCTTTGCTTAGTTGTCTCGATGCTATCGTTATATGTCGCGCTACCCATCTTATTGTCAGCCCCTCTTCTTGTTGCCATGAAACCTCTAACCTTTGAAGCCTTCCTAGCAAAAACCATTGTTTGGCTATGTTACCAGCTTGCTCAGCCCCCCTTATAGCGTTGTTAGTTGCAGGTGAAGATGAAGATCGTTCCAGGAGGGAACTTGTTGTTGGAATATCACAATATCTATTATTATTATTAACACACCTATATACTGGGCATGGGTGGAAGGCTTGGCCTTTTGCTCGGTGTTTTGTTCCACTCATGCCACCTTAGGTGCCGATAAACCGGCATTATGTTCCTTGATTTTGCGTTCCTTACACGGTTGGGTATATGGGGACCCCTTGACACTTCGTCTTTGAATAAAACTCCTCCAACAAGGCCCAACATTGGTTTTAATTTTCTCATAATAACAACTTAATTAATTAATTAAATTGCATAAGGAGTTAGCGCTACCCGAGGATTCTTCTACATAGCAGGGGGGCCAGTGCTGATGGTGTTGGTCCCAAACGGGCAGACTACGGGACCGCCTCGGGGAAACTCGAGGTATCTGGCTCCTGTAGGATGTGCCATCCGGTCGTGGCCTGAGACGAGATACGCGCGGCTACTATCAGGGTGTCGGCACGCCGGGAGGTCTTGCTGGACTTGTTTTACCATTGTCGAAATGTCTTGTGCACCGGGATGCTGAGCCTGATCGGATTTCCCTAAGATAAGGGGTGATGATATTATATTTATCACTTCAGCTGATCGTGAGAGCTTGTGATGGGCTAAGTTGGGACACCCCTGCAGGGTTATGATCTTTCGAAAGCCGTGCCCGCGGTTATGTGGCAGATTGGAATTTGTTAATGTCCGGTTGTAGAAAACTTGTCAGAGGATCCGAAGTAAAACACACAACTGTGTGAGTAACCGTGACTGTCTCTTTTCACTTTGAGAAGAGAACACGGTGGGGTTATGTTTGACTCGTAGGTAGTTCATGATCTTTAGCGATCATTTCTAGTTTGCGACCGTTTGCGTAGATGCTCATCTTATTCTTGTACTCGTAAGTTAGCCACCATACTTTTGCTTAGCCGCTGCTGCAACCTCACCACTTTACCTCTTCCTACCCATTAAGCTTTGATTGTCTTGTTACCCATGGTTATGGGATTGCTGAGTCCTCGTGGCTCACCGATACTACAACAACAGTTGCAGGTGCAGGTTTTCGATGTCTTGACGCGAGAGCGATGTTCGTTTTGTTGGAGTTCTTCTTCTTCTTCTTCAGTCTTGGGTTAGGTTCCGGGTCGGCAGCCTGGGATAGCAGATGGATGTCATTGAGCTTTTCATGTTTGTATCCGTAGTCAGATACTTTGTATTGATGTTGTTGTATTCATGTGAATTCTATGTATTGTTGTATCCCCCATGTATGTATGAAATGGTACGATGTAATGATATCCATCTTGCTCAGCGCCCGAAATGCGGTTGTGCCCCAATCACGTAAGTGTCATGTGATCGGGATAGAATCGTATCTTGGGCCTGACAAGTTGGTATCAGAGCCTCGACCGACCATAGGAGCCCCCTTGATTGATCGTAGCTTGGCCGTTGTTGAGTCTAGAAGAAAACTTTTTTTCGGAGTCTAGTTATATCGGAGAGTAGGAATTCTTTTTACTCCCCTGCCCCTTCGTCGCTCTGGTGAGGAATCTTGACGTAGGTGTTTTGAATTACTCCTCTTCCCCTTCAAATTTTTTTAGGATCACGTGGTTAGTTTTCGTTCATTGCGTTGTTAGTTCTTTCATCTGGTGCATCTCTCATCAAGTGGATTCAACCCTCTTCTTCTTTGCAAGTCCAACCCCCAGTTCTTTTCAACCGACGGTGTTTCCCAGTCCGTTGTGTTCTTTCTTTTCCCACCCGCCCTCCCTTTTGCTTCTCGGAGCCGGAGTCCGTATTCGAGTATCCGTCCGACTCGTGTGAATCCTTTGCAATCTTCCTCAGTTATTTCAACTGGTGATTCCTCTTCTAGTTCGTCATTCTTCATCTCGTCTTCTTTTCCGGTGGATTTCAATTCAAGTTTTCCGGTGTTGTTCTTATTCTTTCATCGACTTAAGTGTTTTCCCTTATCTCGTTCGCCTCTCGTCATTTAATTATTCCGGAGTTCCGAAGACATCTCAGGAGATTCGTTTGTGTTCCAATTAATTCGAGGTTGTCACCTCATTCGAGTTTTTCAAATGTTCCGGTGCATCATCTCCTTTCAATCTTTCAACGGAGTTTTCTCTTCGGTGGGATCATAACCCACAGGCTTATTCCCAGGATCTTACCTGACTCTTCCAATATTTCCCTAGGTGTTCCTATATTCTTTTCAAATGTGACGTAGGAATGGATTCCATCTGTCACGTGCCTTCTCCAAGATCGCTTTTGATTCTTTTCATCGTTGGTTCAACCTTTCTTCTTTTCATCCATCCGGGGTATTTCATGAATTCTTTCCGTTGTGTTCCTCCGAAGGCCATCTTTTCAGAAGATTTCTTCGTTCTCAGTTTTCAACTTCATCCTCCAAATATTCTTCTTCGATGCCTCTTTGTTCGTCTCACATTCTTCCGGTGCTTCGTTCAAGCATTCTTTAATCCGTCCGTGATCTCTTCATTCTCTTGCATCTAAATTCCCCAAGTGCTTTATTCTTCCCGGAGATCCATTTCATCGTATTCACTCAATTCAATTCTTCACGGTGGCTTGTCCTCTTGCATCGTTCAATTTTATTCCTTACGGTGGTTCGTTACTTTTATTCACTCGGTTTCAATTCCTTACGGTGGTTCGCTCAAACAGTTCTTTTCCGGTGTTATCATATCTATCCATTCTTTTTATTCCAATCTTACCGGTGTTTCATGAAGATTTTTGCAAGTTCGCGAGATATCCCTCTTTAATCAATTTCAACGAGAATAAGTAGTATGTGAATCCATTGTTTTCATCAATTTAATTGGTGGAGGATAAGCATAACATAATTCTTATTCTTTTCATCGAGTGGGTTAATTCCTTCCTTTGGAGTTTATTCTTGATGAATAAATTATAGTTCCAGATGTTTTATTCTTTTCTTTCCGGAGTTTAAGTTTTTCTTGGTTATCTCGTCGGAACCCCGTCTAATCATCACAAGGCTTATTCTTATTCTTTTTCATCCGTCATTTCTATATCATCATCCTTTTGTTACCGGAGTTCTTCATGGTGGTTCTCCATCATTTAAATCATTCTTCGAGTGTTCATCTAATTCTTTTGGATCAAGCTCAAGCATTATTCTTTTGTGTCTCGGGATGCAAATTAATTCTCCGTATTCTTTTGAAGTGGAGTTTTGCATTTCTTCCTTCATTTCATCTATTCAATATTTGGTTGCGGCATAATTCACCTCAAGTTTTGAGATGTTTTCATAAGTCCACGACAAGCTTATTCTTTTGTTGTTGATTTTCTCAATAACTCCGTTCAAGTCTTTCTCCTAAGGATGCTCTTTCAAATTCATTCGTGATGGAAGTTGTCATCTTCTTCTCCATTCTTTTAATTCCATCATTTCAATTCTTTCGGAGGCATTGTGTTGCTACTCTCGTCGAGTATCGTTTTCATCTTTCCAAGTTCTTATCCTATTCCATTCATGCTCAACCGGTGTGCTATTTCTTTCAGTTTCAGCCGGAGTGCTGCCCGAATTCCTTCGTTCAAATTCCTTTTCTATCTCTTTCAACCAGAATGGTTTATTGTCTCTCTCTGGTCATTTAAGCTCTCGATTCTCGTCGTTTTCCTTGTTTCCTCTTTTACCGGAGCTTCTCATCTCGTTCATCTTCATTGCATTCTTCCGTTCAAGTGGCTCAACTCTCAAGGTTCTTTGGTTTCACTCTTTTGTCCTCGAAGAACGTTGTTCTTCCTTTTCCCTTCCGTCTCGTTCCTAAGATCTCGGGGCGAGATCTCTTGTTAGTAGGGGAGTGTGGTGACACCCCGAGACCGGTGCGTGTCAGGACCGGGATTTCGGGATGTAATTTTCCCAAAGGCGGACCTTGTGCTCACCAGCCCCAGGATTACTGTTAGCTGATGAGGCACCTCTTGATACAGAAAATTCCAAGCAAAGATACATATATGTAGTACAAGACCATTCTGGTTCATAAGTACAACATGGGTTTCTGGTAGGTGATGGCGGAAGCGGTTGGGATACGTTGGTGCTTGTGGGACTCCATTTCCCATGGGAACAACTGACCGGGATAACTCCTATCTTCGCGGGGCTGCTATCCAAATAGCATAGGCTCTGTGGTAGTGTCATGTCGTTCCTTCCCTTGCAAGGAATCTGGCCAAGACAATAGCTAGGGACAAGCCAGTGAGTACTTTGAATGTACTCGCAAACATTAAGAACATGGGTGAAACATAAACATGCTCAAAGATGATTTATGATCACTATGATAATTATGATGCGATAGGATATAACTTTAAGTAGGACGTTCGAGAAGAGGGGTATAGGCAATCAAAGAGTAGTAATGAAGTAAATAACAGGCATGCTACAGTCGGGCGTCTTGGCGACACCACAGAAAGGGCTCATAAGAAAATGATAATAAAGGACAAAAATGCCACAGTCGGACGTCTGAGCGACATCACATAAAGGGCTTATGAAATAAAATAATGCCACAGTCGGACGTCTGAGCGACATCACAGAAAGGGCTTATAAATAAAAAGAATGCCACAGTCGGACGTCTGAGCGACATCACCTAAAGGGCTTATAAATAAAAAGAATGCCACAGTCGGACGTTTGAGCGACATCACAGAAAGGGCTTATAAATAAAAGAAATAACAAGGAATATCCGGGAGGTAGAACCGTCCTGCGGATACTCGCTGTTTCAACCAATATGAACGGTTAGTCCACAATAAAGATAACTCACAATCACTACCTGTCATAGGTTATAAACAATGTTCTGGCTTAAAAGTTTCTCCTCCGAAGATCGACACTAAGACCGATACTCGACCCATCCCAGACTGTAGTCCTTAACCATGGACACGGCTATTCGAATAGGTTCTATATCTCTGCAGAGGGTGTACTCTTTACCCACGGATAACGGATTTTCTATAGTCCTCCTGGACTAATTCCGTCTACGGTCTTTTAATTTGAAGACACACCTGACTGCACACACCAGCCTAACTTACCGGTGTCTGGAATCACCCACGACACTAGTTAAGCCAAACTTTAAGTGGGGAGGCTACAACCTCGACTAGCATGGGATCACAACAATTTATAACGCGCGCGAGCAACTGGGGACGCTATCCCCTTTGGCTACAACCGAAACACCCATGCCCCCGGACCAGGTGGCCTGCCTACCGGATGTAGCCGGTATCTTCCACCGTGGCCTCTCTGTATGGTGTGTGATAGAACAGGGTTCGACAAATTTACTAAACCGTACCCTACCTGAAGCAGGGACACGCGGTAGTACGAAACAAGTATGGGGGTTACCGGAGCAAGACTCGATCTGTGGTCGACTTAGGAGGTTATAAATATACTTTGCACGGTTAGTGCCTTAATGATCTCACCGTTCCCTGACAGGGGCATTCTCCTCATGCTACAAGCTGCCTCACTTCACATCCTCGTCACAACGAGATGTCAGTCTCGTGGTTGGTTCAACGAAACACAACCCTCCTTCGGACTCCCTCCAAACTATTACCAGGCAGATGTGGCATGAGGAGTGGTGGCTGTCACCAGTATCACATACAAAACTGAAAAGAAATATTCACCTCATGATGATATGCAAGAGTATGCTTCCCACATGAAATAATGATGCTCAAACTTTGGCATATCAATGGAGTTCTTGAGATTAAAGCAAACAACACACAAATGGTCTCATCACAAGGTTCAAGATGCTTGCCTTCAAGTGGAGGGGAGGAGAAAAGTATTCCAAGAGTTTTGGAAGTTTTCTCCGTCTTCAAAAATCCCAAAAGAATAAAAAAGGAAATCAACGCATAGACTTAGAACACCCTCAAAAAGTTGTCTGGAAATTTTTCATATATATATGAAAATAAACTAAACAATATTTTGGGAAACAACAGAAAAAGAATCAAATCAGTTGGATTCATATTTAAAAAGATATTGCCAGTCAAAGTTTAGTCAATTCTGTTTTTAGAATAAAATAGAAAAAGAAAATGTTTCGGTTGGGAAATACGCTTTCGAATTAGTGGAGACGTACTCTGGGGATTGCGCCTCCACTTATGCGCGCGTGGGTGGGCGCTGGCTCGCTGACAGAGGGGCCCGGGGGCCCACTGGTCAGGTTTGACCAGTCGCCCCGCCTCCTTCCTCCTCTGGCCGAATGGCAGCGCTGCTCCGGCGATCAACGCCGGCGAACGGTGGCGCCTCGAGGGCGTTCGAGTGCGGGGATGGATCCACCAGACTGGGGCGGTCCTCCCGGTGGTCGAGGAGGTGACGGAAGTGGAGGAACGCGCCGGCGACGAGCTTCGCGGCGGACGGCGGCCTCGGGAGGAATTGGGGTTCCGACCTGCAGTGGCTCTCGAGCTCGTTTGAGACGTCGGGCAGCTTCGCAAGGTTGAATGGAGTCGAGTGGTGGTGCTGGTTGGACGGGAGGGGCTCGGGCTGAGGCGTATTGAGCTGGACAGTGGTGGCGGCTGTACTTCGCCGGAGTTGGGGAAGAAGCCTTCTCGAGGCGATTTGTTGTCATGGGAGTGCTCTATGGGATTGCTGGGGTTGCCTGAGACTGCGGAGGAGCTCGGGGCCTCCTTAAATAGGCGGATGAAGGCGGTTCCGCGGCGGTTGTGGATAAGGACGCCGACGATCGGTGTTCTGTTGCTCAGAGCGATGTGGCGGCGACGCATGCACGGGGACAAGCTTACTGACGTACTGGGGCTGTACCAGGGGGCAGGTGGCGGGCGCTGGTGGCTTGGGCGGCTCTGCCCGCAGCAGAGGCTGCCGGAGCTGTACGCTAGCCGCCGCGACCGACCTGTTGGCGGTCCTGTGGAGCGCTAGGGCTGTCTCTGCGGCGCAGGGATAAGGCGGCGAGCTGTCGGTGCGTGGGGAGTGGCTAAAACGTGCGTGAGGTGTCCGCCGAGGGACGCGGCGGCTCGGTGCGCGCGCGTGCAAAACGTGCGCTCTGGACGCGTCCAGAGCACGCACACGAGTCGCTCGACGAAATGCCTCTGCTAGCTAGAATGCTTGGATGGAGCTAGGATTTAGCAGGTGTGGTCTAGGTCTGAGGGGAGGTTAGTGGACATGACATTAGGCACTGAGGGCCAAGATCACAGTGCAAGGCAAAACTCATGTCAAAACTGGCCATGCATACCAAGTGCTCGACAGAATGCTATGAGCATGTGGGCACTTCTTCTGGTGGCCAAAATCTCCAGATCAGGGTCTCTTTGGGTGAAGGGGGTGATGGCAAAGTTAGTTGAGCAAAACCAGAAACTTGCCAGTGCAAGTTTTGCAAAACTACAGTTCTGGACAGGAAATGGAAGGCACTGTTTCATGAA